>OY783191.1:21109506-21613931 GCA_963678675.1 Xiphydria camelus
ACGTTCCTGGAAAACAGGCAACAGGCATTATCATCTTGCATCAATCCTGGACTCGAATCAAAGGAACAGAAAGGCAAGCGCACCACCGTCAATCAGGAGAATTCAGAAGATGGAAAGGAAAAATCATCACCCCAATGGGAGGGAGGGGAGGAGGGAGGGAGGGGAGGGAGGGAGGGGAGGAGGGGGAGGGAGGGGAGGGAGGGGAGGGGGGAGGGAGGGGGAGGGAGGGGAGGGAGGGAGGGGAGGGAGGGGAGGGAGGGAGGGAGGGAGGGAGGGAGGAGGGAGGGAGGGAGGGAGGGAGGGAGGAGGGAGGGAGGGAGGGAGGGAGGGAGGGAGGGAGGGAGGAGGAGGGAGGGAGGAGGGAGGGAGGAGAGGGAGAGAGAGAGAGAGAGAGAGAGAGAGAGAGAGAGAGAGAGAGAGAGAGAGAGAGAGAGAGAGAGAGAGAGAGAGAGAGAGAGAGAGAGGAGAGAGAGAGAGAGAGAGAGAGAGAGAGAGAGAGAGAGAGAGAGAGAGAGAGAGAGAGAGAGAGAGAGAGAGAGAGAGAGAGAGAGAGAGAGAGAGAGAGAGAGAGAGAGAGAGAGAGAGAGAGAGAGAGAGAGAGAGAGAGAGAGAGAGAGAGAGAGAGAGAGAGAGAGAGAGGAGAGAGGAGAGAGAGAGAGAGAGAGAGAGTCCGGAGTTAGATTGCTTAGATTGCGTACGAGACCCCGATACGTTCGGCGTCTAGTAAAGGAGTGCGTGCAGCATCCGAAGGCCCGAGAAGAGCGAGACGAGGAGCTACGATGAGCTCCGTTGTGAGAGCCCATACGCGATCGGGATCGAGCTATCCCGGGAGGCCCAGATCGGAGCCGAGAGGGTCCCTGGATCTGCAGCCCGGAAGTCGAGGAGCCGGGATGCGCCGAGCCAGGAACGACCACTCCAGCCCCGGTACGCTCCCCTCCTGTGACGCGAACGACCTCCGACTCGCCTCCGCGCCGTTCTCGCGCCGTTCTCGCGTCGTTCTCGCGCCGTTAGCGCCTCCGCGCGAGCGTTCCGCCTCGTTGGCGAATCGAGTGGTGTCCGTTGCGTTGTGCGGCACCACTCCGTTGTTTCCGTTGTTTGTTCCGTGGTCGAATAAACGATTGCTTTTTGTTTCTTAGAGCATTCGACTGGCTTTTTCGCGAACCCGTCCGCGAATCCGTCCTTCCGGGTCCCACCCCGCGCCTCTCAAATCGCCCCTCTACCATTTGCTGGAGGTAGCCGAGCCCGACGGAGATCGGATCGTTTCCGATCTCCCGATTCTCATCCGTTCCCGATCTCCCGGAGATCGGTCGTAGACGGGGAGCCCGTTCGCCTCCCCCTCGCGGCGCATTCGTCGTTGCACCTGGCGCCCATCGTTCTTGTTCGTTTCGCGCACGGCATCGTGACCGCCGGATTATGAGTAGCGGAGGGCGCCGAGGGCCCTCACCGAAACGCTACATCACAAGCAGTAAATCAAGTAAATGCGCAAGACTCATCGAATGAGGAGCAATCTTCAAGTGCATCTGTAGCAGTAGTCAAATTATGCCAAATTGTACTACTTGCAACCGTACGTATTGTCATTGCCTCAGGTGATGGCAACTCCTGTTGTGTCAGGGCACTCCTGGACACTGGAGCCGATACCTCACTCATCTCTGAATGGG
Source organism: Xiphydria camelus (assembly GCA_963678675.1). Taxonomy (NCBI): domain Eukaryota; kingdom Metazoa; phylum Arthropoda; class Insecta; order Hymenoptera; family Xiphydriidae; genus Xiphydria; species Xiphydria camelus. The sequence continues at coordinate 21,111,165 of OY783191.1, forward strand.
CTGCTCAGGCATTAAAGTTGAAGCGAAAAAGGGCTTCAACCGTAATATCGAGCTTCGATGGCACAAAGATCGCTAAAGCAAGCAGTGCAGTCAACGTGTCAGTAGAATCTTGTATAGATCGAGATTTCTCGATCAAACTCACAACATTGGTAGTCAAAAGGCTGTCTAACGAACTACCATCACAAAGGATTGCGTCAAGAAGTTGGCATTACCTAAAAGGCATTAAACTGGCTGATCCAACATTTTCAGCTATTCCTCAACGATCGTATCGAGTGTCCTTCAGGGACACATATGGCATATGGTACACCATTCGGATACGTACTCATGGGATCAGTTCATGGGAAATATGGCCATGACTCGTCGCAACGCTCTTGTGTCGTATCCATCCGCATTCAAACGATGGAAGAACTCAACAACAACTTGAAACGGTTCTGGGAGGTGGAAGAATTCAGTAACATTGAAATCCCAACCCCAGACGAAAAAGGTTGTGAAGAACAGTTTGTGAAAACATACAAGAGGTTTAAGGATGGTCGCTACGAAGTTCGTCTACCGCTCAAGCCACAGGCCGACGAGTTACTTGGCGAATCGCGCTCTAAGGCGCTAGTACAATATCTTGCCTCAGAATTCAAAATGAAAAAAATGCTATACTCTCATCTAAGTATCAAGATTTTATGGAAGAGTACAGATCCTTAGGTCACATGCATGAAGTCAGTGACCCCACGAAAATTGCTCAGCAATCGTACTTTATTCCACACCACGGAGTAATGAAGAAGAACGACTCAGAAAAGAAGATTCGGGTGGTGTTTAATGCATCTCGAAAGACAAGCAGCGGGCATTCACTAAACTCGTTGATGTATCCTGGACCGAAATTGCAGTCGGACATATGGCTAATTCTCACTAGGTGGCGACTATTCGAGGTCGGAGTCACAGCAGACATTGTCAAGATGTACTGACAAATATTAGTCCTCGAAGATAATCGGCCGTTCCAGCGAATACTATTCAGATTTAATTCATCTGAGGAAATAAAAACATTTGAATTAAATACTGTCACTTAAAATAATAATGGTTTGTGTAATCAAACTTCAGCTGTGGTAGTATAAAGAAACATGAAACTTATTGCTACAAAAGAGTCTATCTTCCTTGCAATTTTAATGGCGATAATAATTATTGTTGCAGCTAATTATGTTATTTATTATTATCCAACTATTTAATAATATTTGTTAGAAATAAATAAGTTATAAAAATCAATAGAAGATTTATTGTATAGAAGGCGATATTCATAAATGTAAGAGTAAATATATAAAAGCCATGCGGTACAGCTGAAGTGCGGATCTCTGGTAGACCTTTTGTAGCAATAAAAATGTCATGTTTCTCTTTATACTACCACAGCTGAAATTTGATTACACGAACCATTATTATTCGTGCTAGATATAAATAAAAGTCGGCTGGCTGAATTGCGGGGGAAAAGTCGTCAGCTGAAATTATAAATGAGCAGCCTCTTTAGCCGGCGCGCTGCATGTTTATTGTCCCAGCTGACACATTTCCCCCGGAAATATGTCCAGCTGACTACGATTTTTTATAATTACATAATGTAAATAAACCATAAACAAAAATTCAACTTTGGTGATATCACTTTATTTCTCTAGTTTTTTTACGCGTTTGAGGCTCTACTGTACTCACCTCCATCGCCGGTACGGCAGCTGACAAGCATTTCGCTCACATACAGTATGGAATCTATCATGTGAATGAAAACCAGCCTTGGTGAAATGACCACCGTAAAAGTGTCGCTGCCTCCCTGACTATCATGTTTAATCACCAAATGTATATCACCTTTTATATCACAATATTTTTAAGTTAAGAAATCGGAAGTGGTGGGATAATATCAAGGGTAGCTACATAAACACAAACTTTTAATTTCATTTATTTTTCCGTATTCCTTCCATATTACTCCCTGTACAGCTGCAGCCGTCTTAAACTCACTGTATCATATTCGCCTAGGGCACAGAGAACATACGAAAAACCTGTACGGATACCGTCGGCTATATTTTATTGATTGTGAGTCTCTGATATGGAACACTAGAACCTCGGAAGAATTTCCCTCTGCTCAACAGTTGGCATTCAAACCAATGCATGACTAAGCGGGTACCCATCTCATTAATGGCAGCACGAAATGCTGCTTTACATGTCAGACATTATTATAATTATTACAAATATTATTATAATTTATTACAATATTACTTCCAATAAATAAAAAATCATGTGTACAAGAAAATCAGAAAAATTCATTTCATACAATAAAAATAAAGTTTACTAACCAATTTCCCATACAGCATTTGCACATACATTTCATATACATTGCACATACGTTGGCGGATATACAATGTCTAATGGATATATATATATGTATATACATAGAAATGTCTTATGAATATATCAGTACCGGATGTTGACATTCTAATCATTAATTGTAACCAATTTCATTGCGATACTTGTTACATTTATATCGAGTAACTAATTAAATTGCGTAACTCGTTACATTTGTAACTTTGCCGCGCAACTTTATTATTTTATTAATTCAATAATCTCGACCGAGATTATTAATCGAGTAACCAATTTAATTGCGTTACTGGTTACATTTGTATTGAGTATCACTTTAATTGCGATACTCGATATAAATGTAACAAGTATCGCAATTTAATTGCGTTACTCGTTACGTTTGTATCGAGTAACCAATTTAATTGCGATACTTGTCACATTTGTATCGAGTATCGATTTAATTGCGTTACTCGTTATATTTGTATCGAGTAACGAAATTTTAGTTCATTATACGCTACGAATAGAAATAAATAACGAAATTTCATATTGTTACTCGATACAAATGTAATGAGTAACGAAATAAAATTTCTTATTCGATACAAGTGTAACAAATAACTGAGCTTCTTCGTTCCTCGTTATAAATGGAACAAGTAGCAAGCGATACCTCGATAATTGTGTAGCAATGTAACGTAAGGAATTCCGTTTCCCAATACAGCCTATAGCGTGTAACTTTTGTGTAACTCGATACAAAAGTAACTAGTTACTGACATCTCTGTCATGGCCCCTCTACCTGAGGATAGGGTGAAACCTCAACGACTATTTGCGACCTCAGGTGTGGATTATGCAGGTCCGATTAAACTGAGATCAGCTTCAGGACGAGGGCATAAATCTTTCAAGGCGTACATTTGTCTGTTCATATGTTTTCCAGCGAAAGCAATCCATTTTGAGGTTGTCTCTGATCTCACCACAAAAGGTTTTTAGCAGCGTTTAAACACTTTGTGTCACGTCGAGGTCATTGCTCTCAACAATGGAGTGACAACGGAACAAACTTCCAAGGAGCTTCAGCCGAACTTAAAAGAATGTTCAAGCAAAGTTCGGACTTCTACAAAGGGACTTGCATATCGCTAGCTAATGATGGAACGACGTGGACATTTATTCCACCATCAGCACCGCATCATGGGGGATTATGAGAGGCTGGAGTAAAGTCGGTTAAATCTCACTTACAATTAGTAAAAATTGTCGGAGATCACACTCTCACGTTCGAGGAGATGTCAACTTTACTTTGCCAAGTTGAAGCCGTATTAAATTCAAGGCCATTGTATGCTACCAGCAATGATCCAACTGATTTGTGCCCCCTAACTCTGGGCATTTTCTCATTGGGGAGTCTTTCGTTGCCATACCAGAATCACCTGTAACAAAAGCTCAGGCAACAACATCAAGGCACAAACAGGTTACAGCCATGAGAAATCACTTTTGGAACGGTTGGAAGGATGAATATCTACAATCACTGCAAAAGCTTCATCGTTGGCCAACACCGAAACCATCTCTCAAACCTGGCATGAAGATTCTAATTAAAAATGAACTTTGCCCACCAACGAAATGGCCACTCGCAAGGATATTGGAAGTTTATCCTGATAAGTATGGTCACGTCAGAAAGGCACTGCTACGGACAGCTCACGGAGACTTACTTCGCCCCATCACCAAGATCGTCGTCCTGCCCATCAACTTGGAGAATGGATAAAGGAACATCAAGAGCTAGTGAGTAGCTAGTAAGAGTAAGTAAGTAGTAGTAAGCTAGTAAGGGCTAGTCAACTTGTTGTAATGAGTGGCATTTACCCTCTTAGATTTGTTAACTATTGTACAGAGTGGCAGATGCCCTCTCTGTTCACTTATATTGTGATTCGGTAGTTCATTTAACACTATATTCATTTATAACTATTTAACTAGAAAATGTTTATAACTACAAAATTACTTGATACAAATAGACCTCGTTAACTACAGCCGTTACGGCGGGCGGCCGACTCAATATAAACGTAAATAGCAAACCGACAATCAATAATTATACCGATGTAATATAAAACATACAGTATTCAATCGGAACATGAGATATTCAAATCTGTATCGTCATAATCTATAGTCTATGTTAAGTAGAGTAATCTTCGCTACACGAAAAAGCGGGCGGAATGTTCCGAACTGAATCCTGTATGCGCCTGTCGCCATGCAGCCCGGTGTGCCGACCGTAATATGTGTGATCGTTTATATGTGTGTGGGCTCTCGCCTCGCGTTAGCCATATTCAATAAAGTCTGTCGTAGTGTTCAACGTTGTCCGGACATAACCTTCCCAAACAAAAAGTAATGATTAGGAGGAACATTGATATAACTTTGGGTCTTGTAAATGGAACGATTGGTAAAACTACTTCTGTTTCTCGAGCAGTGAATACTCAAGACATTGAATTGATTACAATTCTTTTACCTATACGAATAGAATGTACAATATAACGTGTTAGCGTTAAATTCAAGGTTACTGATAAAGAGTGTATGTAATTCGAAAACAACCAATTTCCGTTGATTAACTTTGAAAAACGCTATTATTGATGCGGGCAATAGCGTGTTTAGTTGCGGACAAGTCTATGTTGCATTTTCAAGAGTATCTTATTTAGAGGGTCTACACTTGATAAATTATGATCCAAATTCCTTTAAAAGTTTAGGAGGGAGCAATTATTGAATATAATTGCTTAAAGAAGACGTATAAACCAAATCTATCGACATTGATATTTCAAATATATGTGGAACTAAAGTAGGTACATGTGTGATTCAATTAGGGTAGTTCCAAAAATAGTTCTTCAAGAACAAAACACGAATGAGAAAAAATTTTGTGATTACACTCTTCGCATTAAAGGATTTCAAAACTTAGATAATGTGTCTTGCTATGCTAATACAACAATGAATATTGTATACTTAACCGTAGTAAAATTAGACTAGAGTTGCTTACCCATGGCCACGACGTACTGAAATCGTTAATCTCTACTTACACAGAAGGAAACGCTGAACTGTAATGTAGTTAGAAATTTTATAGTAGAACAATTTACTCACAACGTACAACAGGATTCAGCAGACTTCTTTACAGCTCTTTGTGCTAAATCTCTGGCTGTTTAAGAAATATTATTGAACGTCAATTAATTTCAATATAACGATGTAATGCATGTAATTACACAACTAATAGTACTCAAAACAATATTATTATTTTGTTTCCGATACTTAATATTAAGAAGAAAAACGTAAATTTGCAAGAATTGATTGAATCTTCATTCTCGCACGGGAACAAGATTGAGGAATCATGTGATCATTGTAAGGGGACTGATTTGATTGGAAAAAATGACATATTTGCAGTAAAAAAGTTGTTGTTATTCAATTAATGCTATTTTCTCTTCAGTATGATCGTGTTATAAAGGTCATTAATTGAAGAGTGTATGTACCAAAGGGGCTAAGTGCCAAAATCTAAATTTTTTATTTTTTGCGGTATAAAGGTGCTTTATGCCATGCTACATGTCCTCACAAAAGTGCAAAGTGCTAACGCTTTTAAAAAAGTTACAGATGCGTTACAGAGATAGTGTAACGTGTGTCAGTCCATTTTCAGCAAAAGGTGTAATGTGCCAGAACCAGAACTATCATTTTTATTTTATTGTGATTTTTACTCAGAATATAAATCATCGATGTTTCGACAAGCGTATGCTGTTAACGCTATTGTAGTCCCGTATCTTTCTCGGAAACATTCATTCCGTTAATTCTGCATACTCATTATCATCGCGATCTAAATACTTCTAATTTAGCATCAAGCTCGTCATTAAGTATAATAGCATGATGGTACGGCTCGACCACCAAAGTCAATGATAACAAAAGACCTGCACGAAGTAGCAATGTCGGCCAAATACAACCCTCCATTCCAAATCATTAATATGGAAACGACAGGCTTTTTTGATGTGAAAAATTCCGCTGACATACCTAAACACAAAAAAACTCAATATAAGTAATGTTGTTAGAATGCAATTTGATAAAAGCAATCCAACATTGATGAAAACTAAAGAAACTTTTAGTGAGTTAGAAGTTTGGGAGGAAACAAACATACTGAAAAGGGGCGTTACTTTATCAAAGCTAAAAATGCTAAACTAAAAATAAAACCGGAAGAAAATAAAAAATCAGAAAAGAAAAAAAATCATTGATATTGATGTTAGATTATCTTGAAAAGGATGAACATAAGAAGTTCTACCGCAAAACATTGGCACTTGACACTGAATAGTGTTTGGCACTTGGCCCTTTTCTAAATTTTTCTTCATCCTTTTTTTTATACCCTTAATAAATTTATTATCTTTTTGGTGTGTTGTTAGGTTGATGTCTTATAAAGTTATTGCCAACTATAATGTTATATTAAACTGAAATAAAGTATTTTGCAGATATGGGAATGTTTTCTTCAATTTCCTGCAAACTTTATTTTTGGCACTTAGCCCCTTTGGTACACTCCTCAATTGTAATATCCTCTTCGGACCCTCGGTACACATTTGTGTACAAAATATTGAAAGTGATTGGAGTAGCCCCAAGACTCGCATGTGTGTACAAATTATTTTAGCGCCCTCTATGATTGGGTTGCGAAATTTGGGACCAATAATACATTGGGACAATTACATGGGTCCGAAGAGGATATTAAAGTTATCCCTACAAGTAACTTGACAATCTGTGGAAATGAATACAAGGTGGTTATAGTGTTATATTTCACAACGCACAGTGGGACGAAATCCCGAAAAGCTGGCCAAAAGTCGAAAACGCGTATAACCGAAGTGATATTGAGTACTCGGGGGTTTTTGGGGTCGCTGATTACGAATCCGAATTCAAAATTTCGAAAAACAATATGGCGGATCCAATATGGCGGATCCAATATGGCGGATCCAATATGGCGGATCCAATATGGCGGATCCAATATGGCGGATCCAATATGGCGGAAAGGTTCCTCAAAAATTGATCGAATCTGGATGAAATTGAGTACTCGGGGGTTTTTGGTGTCGCTGGTTACGAATCGAAAGTCAAAATTTTGAAAAACAATATGGCGGATCCAGTATGGCGGAAAGGTTCCTCAAAAATTGATCCAATCTGGGTGAAATTGAGTACTCGGGGGTTTTTGGTGTCGCTGATTACGAATCCAAAGTCAAAATGTCGACAAACAATATGGCGGATCCAATATGGCGAAAAGGTTCCTAACAAATTGATCGAATCTGGGTGAAATTGAGTACTCGGGGGTTTCTGGGGTCGCTGATTACGAATCAGTCAACATTTCGAAAAACGATATGGCGGATCCAAAAAGTCTGCAGACCTTTCCGCCATACTGGATCCGCCATATTGTTTTTCGAAATTTTGACTTTCGATTCTGCAACACATGGATAACTTTTGGTTTTTCATTTCGCAAACAAAATATTTTAGGTGAAGGTTTGTGCTTAAAGGCAAACTAATTTTACACATCTTAAATTTGAAGTATAATCTACAGGGTGAACAGAAAGTTCAAAATAGAGTACCTAGTATTATTCTAAAACTACACATTTTTGAAATTGGCTTTTCTGTACAGGTCGAATGAAAGAGCAGAAAAATGGAGGCAAAAAAGGCTAATAGCATTGTGTCGCACAAAGTACTGGTGTATTATACATTGAGATTAATATTTGACATTTTTTTCGATTTTTAACAATTAATTAAAGTACATGTTTAGTACTCTTCATCAAAGGAAGAATAGTCAGCTGTGCAATGACTTGATTCGGCCGTATCGTCACTACAGGTTTTCTCACTTAGTCCAACACTTGGTGCCTTTAATATTCGGACTGCTTCTGATAGCAACGATGTTAATGATTTGCAAGGTAATTTGCGCAAACTAGAAATATATGGGTCGGATGTTAACAGCAATCGTAAAAAAATGTCTTCCATAGTTTTTTGTCGAGAAGATTTTCTTGCAAAATCCCTTCTATACTTTTTAATATACTTACTTATTACTACGTCTTTGGACATTTGTCCTATAGGTAAGATGGCAGACTGTATTATTTGTGCGCCATGAATTAAAATTTTATGCACGGAAGTTGGCATGTAGAACCACGGATATAGTTCATATCTACTATAAAATTAGTCATTTCCGCCCTTTACAAAGCTAATTTATTAATCGACGGATAGCGGTATCGTTCGAAATAGGTACTGCGGGAGACGGCTTTTTTCCGATCCGTCGGTTAATTAACCTTTCCGGGAAAAGAAATTTTTAATTTTTGTAAATATAACTTCATATTCGTAATCAGTAACCCAAAAGACCCCCCTATACCAAACTTGGCATGAATCCGTCGATTTTCTAAAATCTCGCCCTTCATATTGGATCCACCATCTTGAATTTTTGAAATCCGACTTCAGATTCGTAATCAGCAACCTAGAAAACCCCCCTATACAAAATTTGACATGAATTAATCCATTTTCTATAATCTCGCTCGCCATATTGGATCCGCCATCTTGAATTTTTGAAATCCGACTTCAGATTTGTGATCAGCGACCCAAAAAACCCCCTATATATACCGAATTTGGTTTAAGTGCATTACGTTTCATATTTTACGTTTTTACTATTCCAAGTACAGAAACATGTGCTTTTCTTACAAAAACTTGCAATAATTGCAAGTGCGCAGAAGTACGCAGCATTTTTTTTGTTTCCATTAGATAATAGTTCAATCTACAATCTACAATAAGTCTCGTTGTGGAATTATGCGGCTTATAAACTTTTTTCTATGGGAATAAAATTTTCGATTGTAATTTCACCTTACTTTTCGTAAAAATAAGTTGTTCATAGATATTACATTATTTATTTATATGCGTTTTATAATACGTCATAACAATCTTCAAACTTACAACTTGTTTGGGAAGGTTACGCCCGTACAACGTTGCAGCTACGACTGACTTTATTGGTTATGGCTAGCGCGAGGCGAGAGCCCACACACATATAAACGACCACGCATATTACGGTCGGCACACCAGGCTGCATGGCGACAGGCGCATACAGGATTCAGTTCGGAACATTCCGCCCGCCTCTTCGTGTAGCGAAGATTACTCTACTTAACATAGACTATAGATTATGACGATACAGATTTGAATATCTATGTTCCGACTGAATAATGTAGGTTTTATGTTACGTCGTTATAATTGTTGATTACGTATCTAATGGTTCGTTGCATACATAATTTGGTTTGATTTAAATAATATAAAATAGATAATCCAAAACTTTAGAGGGCTATTCGCGTTTATATATTGAGTCGGCCGTCCGCCGTAACGGCTGTAGTTAACGAGGTCTATTTGTGTAAAATAATTTTGTAGTTATAAACGGTTTCTAGTTAAATAGTTATAAATGAATATAGTTTTAAGTGAACTACCGAATCACAATATAAGTGAACAGAGAGGGCATCTGCCACTCTGTGCAATAGTGAACAAATCTAAGAGGGTAAATGCCACTCATTACAACAAGTTGACTAGCTCTTACTAGCTTACTACTACTTACTTACTCTTACTAGCTACTCACTAGCACTTGATGTTCTTTTATCCATTCTCCAAGTTGATGGGTAGGACGACGATCTTGGTGATGGGGCGAAGTAAGTCTCCGTGAGCTGTCCGTAGCAGTGTCTTTCTGACGTGACCACACTTATCAGGATAAACTTCCAATACCCTTGCGAGTGGCCATTTCGTTGGTGGGCAAAGTTCATTTTTAATTAGAATCACCATACCAGGTTTGAGAGATGGTTTCGGTGTTGGCCAATGATGAAGCTTTTGCAGTGATTGTAGATATTCATCCTTCCAACGCGCGGTTCCAAAAGTGATTTTTTGTCACCCAGTGTCAAAAACCTCGGTTTTTCGATCGTCCTCGACGCTTGTGAAATCGTGTTTCACGCACTGAAGTTACTCAGTGTGTGTGAACAACCTGTGCAGTGCGTGAAACACTTTTTCCTGCACTGGAGAAATAGTTGTGAAGTTAGCAGTCAGTGAATCCAACCGAATGTCCAACACTGCGCATGCGCCGAGAAACTACATAGTTAACAGAAAGCCGGTACACATAACCTCAAAACGGTGAGACAGAAAGCCGGTACACATAACCACAAAATGGTGAATTGTAGTTTTATAGTGTGAAATAAATAAAAACTCGTGACAATGGGTCCCGATTTTATTCAACAATGGAACCAGTGTTGGTTGACACGTTATTGCTTATCAGTGTCCAACTATGAATTTTTTGATTTTTTTTGTTGTCCAAAAAATGCATTTAATTTTTTTTTGATACTGATAAAAGTTTATAGTTTTACTCTAACTCTCTTTCAATGTGTTAATTTTTTTCTTTCTTTTCTTTAAAAAATATGTTTTATGATCTTTTTTTTGGAGGGGGGGGGGGGGGCTCCGCCCCTCCAAACCCCCCTCCGTACCGCCACCCCGGACCCCTCCGCGCCCACGCTCCAACCTCGGTTTTGACACTTTGGTGACAAAAAGTCAAATTCGATATTCGTGCGTTTCTCGCCGTTTTTAACGCGAGTGTGAAGTTTGCCGCACGATCGAAGCGAGTGCGGCAAACTTCACACTCGTTAAAAACATGCGCTACACGCACTCGTATCGAAAATAATTATCTCATGGCTGACTGGTGTTTTTTCAACCAAGCTAGTACTACATTGGCGTCCGTCCAGGCGTAAAGCGGACAATCAAGCACTAGTCCAGTAGGTACCTCCTGTAGCAATTTTGTGAGCAGTAGTGCTCCACATAGCTTGAGTCGTGGAATATTCGGTACCGCCATACCTTTGATTGGAGCCACCTTTGACTTGCTGACCAGCAAGGATGATGCGTGATTTTGCATATTACATATATATATGACTGCGGCGTATGCCCTTTCAGATGCATCTGAAAATCTGTGAATGTGGACGATAGTCGTTTGTGATGTGCAAGCCCAACGGGGAATCGAAAGTTTCTCAAGTTTGGACAAGTTGTCCTTAAACCTTCTCCATTGATCTGCGATTTTTATAATACGTTCAACTTTGGCCGGATTCTTTCGATATTTGCACGGAATCTCACCTAGCTTCGTCGACACGGGATCATCCCAATCCAATTCAGTGACCCAAAGGTCACCTTTGCGGTGAGTGTATGGAGCGAAGTGTATGAAGTACTGGAGCGAACCAATCTAGAGGATCGAACAGTTTCGATACGCTGGATAGTATTGTCCTTTTCGTATTCCGTTGGCACCGAGTGGTTGAGTCGTTGACTTGGATTGAGAATGCGTCAGTTGATGGCGTCCAGACGAGTCCAAGTGTTTGTAGAGTTTCTTCCAGTTGGATTCTCCTTGGTTGAGCCTCATTATCTGGGCAAAATTCCGGATAATTGGATGACCACTTTGCCAGTGGTAAGCATGCTTGATTTAGTAAGTTGATGAGCTGTTGTATGGCAATCAAAGCATCACCAACTGTGTCAGCTCCGAAGAAGAAATCATCGACGTAACTTCCCGTGCTGATGATATTTGCTGCGATTGGGTATTTGGAGCCTTCATCTGCGACGAGCTGCTTAAGTACCCTTAATGCAAGGAATGGAGCTGCTGTGAGTCCATAAGTGACAGTATTTAATTCAAAGGTTTTTATCTCCTCAGATGGATTAAATCTGAATAATATTCGCTGGAACGGCCGATTATCTTCGTGGACTGATATCTGTCGGTACATCTTGACAATGTCTGCTGTGACTCCGGCCTTGCATAGTCGCCACGTAGTGAGGATTAGCCATATGTCCGACTGCAATTTTGGTCCAGGATACATCAACGAGTTTAGTGAATGCCCGCTGCTTGTCTTTTGCGATGCATTAAACACCACCCGAATCTTCCTTTCTAGGTCGTTCTTCTTCATTACTCCGTGGTGTGGAATAAAGTACGATTGCTGAGCAATTTTCGTGGGGTCACTGACTTCATGCATGTGACCTAAGGATCTGTACTCTTCCATACAATCTTGATACTTAGATGAGAGTATAGCATTTTTTTCATTTTGAATTCTGAGGCAAGATATTGTGCTAGCGCCTTAGAGCGCGATTCGCCAAGTAACTCGTAGGCTTGTGGCTTGAGCGGTAGACGAACTTCGTAGCGACCATCCTTGAGCCTCTTGTGTGTTTTCACTAACTGTTCTTCACAACCTTTTTCGTCCGGGGTTGGGATTTCAATGTTACTGAACTCTTCCACCTCCCAGAACCGTTTCAAGTTGTTGAGTTCTTCCATCATTTGAATGCGGTTGGATACGAGACGAGAGCGTTGCGACGAGCCATGGCCATATTTCCCGTGAACTGGTCCTATGAGTACGTATCCGAATGGTGTACCATATGCCGTAGGTGTCCCTGGAGGACCCTCGATGCGATCGTTGAGGAATAGCTGTCCGCAGACGTTTGCTCCTAACAAGAGATCTATTTGAGACGGAGTTGAAAAAGTTGGATCAGCCAGTTTAATGCCTTTTAGGTGATGCGAACTTCTTGACGCAATCCTTTGTGATGGTTGTTCGTTAGACAGCCTTTTGACTACCAATGTTGTGACATTGATCGAGAAATCTCGATCTATACAAGATTCTACTGACACGTTGACTGCGCTGCTTGCCTTAGCGATCTCTGTGCCATCGAAGCTCGATATTACGGTTGAAGCCTTTTTTCGCTTCAACTTTAATGCCTGAGCAGCCCATTCAGAGATGAGTGAGGTATCGGCTCCAGTGTTCAGGAGTGCCCTGACACAACAGGAGTTGCCATCACCTGAGGCAATGACAATACGTGCGGTTGCAAGTAGTACAACTTGGCATGATTTGACTACTGCTACAGATGCACTTGAAGATTGCTCCTCATCCAATGAGTCTTGCGTATTTACTTGATTTATTGCTTTGGGTGCAGATTTCCTTTGTCCCTTAGGGACTGACAATTCAGTCGAGTAACTGTTGTGTAGAGTCGTGTGATGCTTCGACGAACATAGTATACAACGCCATTTACTTTTACAAGCCGTTGACTTATGTCCGGGCATTAAACAGTTCGAACAGAGTTTCTTACCTTTGGCTGTGTCCTTCTTTTCCGCATCTGACATTTTGCTATAGCTGCTGCATTTCCATATGAGATACGGCTTTGAGCACAGTGGACATTGGAGTGATGATTTTTTATTTCCATCTTCTGAATTCACCTGACTGACGGTGGTGCGCTTGCCTTTTTATTCCTTTGATTCGAATCCGGGATTGATACAAGATGATAACACCTGTTTCCTATTTTCCAGGAACGTAATGAGCTCTCTGAACTGTGGAACGGCCGTGTTGTCGACCAAGGATTTCTCCCAGTTTAACTTTGTTGCTTAGTCCAGTTTTCTCGATAGTAGAAAGACGAACCATTCATCCCACTGTTCAACAGGCTTTGCTAGTGACCCGAATGAACGTATTGTTTGTTGGAAAAAATCAATAAGTCGCTTGATTTTTGCCAATGATTGGGTAGAAGCGCATGGAATATCCACTAAGCTTGCCATATAATGCTGTGACAATAGCCTTTTATTTCCGTATCGATTCTCTAAAGACCTCCAAGTCCGTTGATAATTGTTCGCCGTTAAGGGTGTATTTTTTATGAGCGCTGCTGCATCACCTTTTATATGTCGCTGCAAATAAATAATTTTGTGTATCTGTGGTATTGTCGGAATATCGTGTACCATAGATACGAACTGATACCTGAAGCTTTCCCATTCCAATAAATCGCCAGAAGACGTTGGAATATCAAGTTTCGGTAGTCGTGCCGATGCCGTAATTGGAAATTGCTGAAGTCCTGAGGTTCCAGGATTGTGAGGATCTGGAACCGTTGCAGCATTCAAATTTGCCAATTGTTGGTCGATGTAGTCTGCCACTTCGAAATAACCATCCTCGGTGATATCAAATATGTTTTCCGTGACATACGCAGATGATTTAATCTCTCTGAATATCGTGAGTCTTCGATCAAGTGTCAGAAATTCCTGCCAGTAGTTGAGTACCTTTTTCCTATTTTGCAACACGACTGCGGTTAAGTTTGCCCTTCCCATTTTGCCGATGTTGATCTTGGTACGTAGGATGAGCTCTGACAACCTCCTGTTTTCCACAATACTTTGCTCGAGGGTGGACATTTTCTCGATTAAACACGAGGAGTTTTATTAGAATATAAACTTAATAAAATTTTGTTCCTATGACCGTGGATATTGACGCGCACTGTTATTACACGCCAAATTAATATCAAATTGAATTACGTTATTATTATCAAATTCAATTTATAGGTACGTTATATAAATTAACGTTAACGTCAGTTCGGAACACCGTGTATTAATCGTGGAAGGTTAAATGATCGGTATGACTATTTATCGGAACAAATTCGGCAACGCTATAATACGACTTATATATACTTCTGCGGTAATAATAATGATAAATTGAAACGACTTATGTTTGATGTAGTATTATGCCTCGTCGCTCGTTATTCCGTGGTTACTGCCTTGAAGATGCTTTTCATGCAGCTAGAGCAGCTTGGAATGGATGCGACACCTTTTTTCCCAATTATAGGTTCGTTCCAACTAACATGAGAATTGGTTCTGAACTCGGCGGAGTGTGCGCAGTCTGACTTAGCCGTTCCAACAAACACAGAACTGGTTCTGGAACGATTCCAAAGAGCGTTCCAACTAAACTGCGAACTGTAACAGAACGGTTCTAGAACGGTAATTCCAGTCCCTAGTTCTGAGTTGGGACGATTTTCTAGCCCACGCGTAGTAAGGCGCGAATCGGTGAGTCCAAGAACAGTACAAATGCATAAAGATAGGTTCGAGAAAAAATGAAAAAACATAATAACTTCACAATGAGTTAATGGCCATGATATAAAAGTTGTGATAACTTTTTAGGTAAATGATAATTGAAAATAAAAAATCCGAAAAAATCACTCCCCTCCAAGTTATAGAAGGAAAAAATGTATGCACTCTCTCTTGTACTCTTTTTGGACTCATCTTTCTTTTTCTGCTTTTTTGAATGTTTGTGCATGATAAGCTCTTGAAAAATGTAATGTTTTTTACGTTTCAACAATTAGTTGAACTCACACATCCGCTTAGGATAACCCGTGATTTTCCGCAAAATGTATACAAAAGGTGGACAAGCCTCCCTGTGCTGTGTGCGATCCTGTGTTCCAACACATCCCATGAATTCAGTTCTAGAACGCATCTGACTGGCGCATGCGCATTAAATAATTCTTAACTAGTTCCAGGACGGCTCTAGAACTGTCCTAAAATGCTTGTTGGAACGAACCTTATACGTTGAAATTCGTCGACCACGTTGCGATCTTGAATTTTTGCACTTACTTTGCACTCTCACGACTCACTTTTTGTTTACGCGTGTGAACCTTTTTAGTTATTACGTTCAATAAATGGGTTTCGGCACCAGATGTTTGGGAAGGTTAGGCCCGTACAACGTTGCAGCTACGACTGACTTTATTGGTTATGGCTAGCGCGAGGCGAGAGCCCACACACATTATGGTCGGCACACCGGGCTGCATGGCGACAGGCGCATACAGGATTCAGTTCGGAACACAACTCTCGAATCCATTTTACAGATTTGAAATCGATCGAGTTTTACAAATTTGCGACCACTTATAAATAAAACGTGGCTGAATCGACTTCGATCCGGCGCGTCTTTCAACGATGAAGGTCACTTTTGAACTGATATACACTATCAGGTAGAAAGCATTGTGTGCTCTCTTTCTCGGAATTAGATCCTCTGACTCCTTGTGTCACCAGCCAACCACTCGAAAACCCCGAATTAAAATCTTCATTTTTCGATTTTTGGCCAGCTTTTCGGGATTTCGTCCCACTGTGCAACGGTTCAAATATACATGAAGGTTGTTATACTTGTACGATAAGGGATGGCCCTTCGACATGGATTCATATAGATGATTTGATAATTAAGAAAATAAGTTGGCCAAGAGATGCTAAAAATGCGTAGGTATATTTTTTTCTTGAAAAAAAAACGTAATGTATCATTATATACAGGACTATTCAAAATTTTATAAGTTCTTCATTTATAGATATATGCATAAATAACTCAGAAATAATTTTTCAAAAACTAGTGATCCCTATAAAAAGCATCCCCATATAAAAGAATACGCCAAGGACTATACGACCCACTCAACAATTGTTACGAAAAAAAAAGTTTTGCTCCTCAAAAAAAGTATTGATATCCGAATTTAGTACTAAGCACTTACCAGGCATTCTTCAAGGTGAGCGAGATAGGAGACGAATACGTGCGAGTTAGAACAAAAGTGACCGAGATTGAAATGAAAAATGACTATACAAAAGTAGGCCACTAATGTTCAAAATGGTACTTGGCGGGCCCATGCCTGAAGAAGTTGATGAACATTTGGTATCAAATTATTATAATATTGCACATTATTATATAATATTACGATTCTGGCAATTGGAAAATACAGAAGCCAACAAACACCAAATTATAAATAGCAAGTATACTGAAATCCTTTAATTATATCACATAAAAGCGGACATACTGATTTATCTGCCGAATAATGTTTTCCATTTGTGGATAATAGTTAGAACAACTTCGGAAAATAATTATGGCGAAATCTAGATTTCATAACATAACAATAACAATTTGGGAAAAAATTTAACGAAAAAAAACTATCCAAACAATAAAGATTATTTGCAACATGTACAGTAGTTCTGACATTCATATTGTGTGTGAAACATATAAATATTTACGTATAACAGTTATACAGGATATTCTACTGAAGAGATTCGTATCTTACAGGATACACTCTTTAAAATAACAATTTTGCCAATATTTATCTTCGACAAAATGCAAAAATTTACTAGTTGATGGAATAAATAGCGATTAACTTATCTTGAAGTTGGCCAATAATTATTGTACCGATCATTATAATCTAGTTATTTGTCGGCGAGATATACATGTATATTAGCAAAATGAAATGTACGAGTACTTCATATGAATCTTATAAGCGGATTACCTTGTACATTTATACTTTTAAAAAACTTTATACTACTGTAAATTTTAGCAAAGATTGATAATTGCATTATATTATATTTCATGTAAGAAGTATGCCAACAAAATTGATACGTAAAATACTCTCCAAAAAAGATTAGAAATCAATTAAGATCGCCATGTTCAAGATTTAGGTATATATAAAAAATAAAAGGCATCATTTGAAAGAAAAATTATTGTAAATCAAAAGTTACTAAAAAATTCGACAAAAAATTTATAAAAAAGTTTTCATAAAAAAGAACTTGCTGCGTTTAAGTTTTCATATTTTTTCCACTATATACTGGTGGTATCATATAAGTGTATGAATTTATTTAAAATCATAAGTGCATAAACATCGAATATAATTTTCTGTCTGCTTTTTTTATTTTGAAGGAAAAAAACGCGGCGTTCTTTTTTATGAAAATTTTTTTATAATTTTTTTGTCGAATTTTTTAGTAACTTGATTTACAATAATTTTCCTTTCAAATGATGCCTTTTATTTTTATATATAAATCTTGAACATGGCGATCTTAATTGATTTCTAATCTTTTTTGGAGAGTATTTTACGTATCAATTTTGTTGGCACTGAATGAACATGCCGCCTTTTTTTTTTTACAGAGAATCTGTTTTTGTGACAATATTTAACTCCTTTTTGGAATTTATTCATGAGGAGAATATGTACATGTAGGAGAATAGCTTTTTATTACCACAAAATTAAAGTATCACATTTTATACCGATACGAGTCAATTAATTATAACCACGTTACTTTTGATTTATTCTCGTGATATTTTGAAATGATTTTATAATTAATGTTTCGATAATATATTTTCCCCAGAACAATTCGTTCGTGAAAGGATTTCCATAAATAACTGCCGTATGTCCGCGGGCAAACCGATCAAAGTCATACCTATGACCGATACCTTGAAATTTAACTTCGGCAGTCGGTAAGGTATAGGTAAATAATCCGATAGTTGATAATATAGAGTCATGTCATTTCCTTCTTTTTTTAAGCTATTTTGACAGCTTGATACATTTACTGTCACTATATGAAACGAGCAATTGAACATACATATATAATCGGCATGAAACCATAATATATGTTAATGCATGGAAATAATTGCAGTAATGGAAATGCTCGCTATAATTTTTTGAATTCAAGGAAAAAGAAAAAATATTTTTGAAGTAATTAGGAGAGGAGATACAGGCATTTGAAGTCATACATATATGAAGGGTACAGGAATAAAACAGGGAATATCCACTTTTCGTCGAAAATTGGGTTTTCATCGATATCTATAGTATTTTATGTGTACTTTTTGGTAGTAGGACTGTTACAGGAATAAAACGATAGATGTCTACAGAAAATGCAAATAAAATATTGGTATACAGGCATAAAACAAGAGATCTCCAAACTTAAAAAGCTTAATTTCTTAAGATTTTTTTTGGTGATATTCCCTGTTTTATTCCTGTACCCTTCATATATTCTCTCACATACATTTGATGGCGTGTGCGTGTGGTCGCATTTGTATACGCATTTTCAATCATCGCCGAACAGTCGACGATGAAAGCCGGAATATATCTCACACATTCAATGGCGCGTGTGTGTGTTTGATCGCATCTATGTACACACATTTCCGATCATGGCCGACTATCGCCGAAGATTGCCGGAATTTTTGTGATATTTTGGTATATATATATCGGCCGAGAAATTTAAAATTCTCGAGTTTTAGGCGAGAGGGGCGTGACTTCACGTTGTGTGTGTGTTAAGGATGAATCTCTGTTACTATGTAACTTATAAAATGTATTCTGGTCTCTATCAATAGAGAATAATCAATTTATATGGCGTAACTAAGCATAGTTTTGGTTATAACCATATATTTATTGACAAAATTCGATGCAAAAATTGATGGGTGAAGGGGGCAGACATCTTTCCTGTAAAGATACACGGGTGCGCTGCGACGTTGAACGAACATGCCGCGAGACACTGCCGTGTCTCTTGATTTCAAGATAATGCGAATTGAACTCTGAGTGTCCTTCTAGTAATGCGACTCAAACTCTGAGTGCCCTTTTACTAATGACACTTGGTTGAATCGCTGCGACTTTGGCTCCTTGTCGATACGTCAATGCTTCTCGTACGATGGTCGAAGAAGAACTCTCCTGCTGAGCTAATCGAGCCGTCTTTTAACGGCAAGCTCGTTCCTAGTCCCGAACCAATCACAACCCTTCTTGAATATCGTTAGCAGGTAGATCGGTACGGTCGTCCATGCGCCATCGGGGGTGCCTCGTCACAGTCCGCTATCCCGTTAGCTGGTAGATCGGTACGGTCACAGAGTAACAGAGGCGACACTCCATAAAATTCCTTTGATATTTGCCGAAACCGCGGCGTAACCTTGGCATTTAACTGGGATACTGGTGCTCTTGCCAAATTTCACCGAATTACCTGTTTTGAGGAAATGCGCGGTTATCAAAACGTTCTCAGGCGAGAAGCTATTCATATTCGGGTGTTGTCGGGGCTTTTCGGAGTTTCTTGGCGTGAGTCGGCCCTTTAAACGGTATACTATAGCATCTCTCTCGTAGTTCAAGCTGTGTCTCAGGTAAGAAACTATTAATATTGACGTTTTTCGGGTGTTGTCGGGGCTCCTCGGGGTTTCTCGGCATGAGTTCGCCCTTTAAACGGGATACTGTATGCATCTCTCTCGCAGTTCAAATTTCCTTGTCTTACTGTCGTCTCTGTTAAGGTGGTGCCAGACACGACCACTTTTGCTGCGCAGCGGATTAAAAAACTGCGCAACTTGCACTGCTGCAAGTTGTGCAGTTTTTTAATCTGCTGCGCAGTTTTCTTGCAGCGGCTGCAAAAGTTGCGTACAGTATTCACACACCAGCCGAAGGTAGCGCAAGACGCGCAGTTTTTATGCTGCAGCTACCTGTAAAAGTTGCAGGTCGAGACTAGAAGTTGCAGATATGTTCACACCAAAGCACTACTTCTGCAGCGTATGCAGCAATGGCAAGGCAGGTATGTTTAGGCAAACACAACGGCTCTTCGACCCTCTCCTCACTTTCACTAGACTCGCGGGAGGGCATGAGCACAGCTTACACAGCTAGCCAACTCCCACGCCGGACCTTTAAACCTGGACGCATGCTATCTCTCTCTCAGGGAAGAATTCAGGGCCGTACTTTGTAAAATGAAACAACTACTTATAGTATCGACCCTGACTTCTCTCCCGAGTGAGTCGGAGACTACCGCAGTTCGGCCCTGATCTTTCCCGAAACAGAAAGAGACAGCACGACTCAAGGTCAACGGATTGGCGTTTTTAACTTCAAAGGTGCCGCGTGGGAGTTGGCTAGCTGTGTAAGCTGTGGCATGAGCACCCTTTGTCCTCCGTTACCGTCAAAGCACCATCATAAAACTGTACGAATAAACAGCCTCGAAAGAAGTAGGAGTGTCGAATCCAGTAAATGACCGATTGGAAAAACCTAACACCTGGCGTATTCCGGCCTGACAAGGGTAATTAGCTATTTATAGTTAGATATACTTTAAAATAGACAAGTCGGTTAATACCAGATGGTACATCTTAATCACAATTAAACAGTAAATGAAATGAGATAATTTATTTTATGGAATTATATTATACATACGTTAAATTCTACATACTTACTTTTTTAAGCTCCCTTTATATGATGAACTTTTAAGAATTTTAGTCATGACATTTGTCGGCATATAATACAAAAAGGGTTATCATAAAATATTAAAATTAAGCGAGAAAAAAAAACGAACATGAATTTTGCGACAACTAGCCCTGGTCTCCCCTACGTGATGCGCGGGAATTGCGCCTATTTGAGTCTGCGTTTAGTTCCCACATCAACACAATACTGCACCGGCAGCCGCAATAAAAGTTTCAACTGATTTGGAAACTTTTGCTGCGCTTGCAACCTTCCGCAATAGCTGTTCACACGCGGCTGCTTCTGAAACTGCGCACAACTTAAAATTACTGCACGCGCAACCAACTGCGATGACAAAGTTGCAGGTTGCATGGGTGTTCACACTTTCAACAGTTCAAGTTGGGCAGCTTTTTAATCTGCTGCGCAGCAAAAGTAGCCGTGTCTGACACCACCTTTACTCTGTGGTACGGTTGTCCATGCGTCATCAGGGGTGCCTCGTTAACGGTCCGCTATACCTGACTTATTACCGTCACGAAAGATTCCTCACATTCACATGCTCAAAAAGACAGAACTCATTATACTAAAAACTTATAGTAACTAATTTAGCTAATTTGAATACGTGCTTTTAATGTTGTGTAACTGTTCGCGCCAAAGTTGCGCGACCGACCGCGTACTCTTCGGATAAGATCACGATACCGATGGCCTGTGGCCTACGTGATTCTTCGCACACGCACACGACTTAGTTTCCCCCTCCAGCGGAGGAAAATCAGCGGAAGGACTAGTCCCGCGCCCTTGCGCCCGAACCGTGCTCCGGAACAGTCGTTGCGTAACGCGTGCTCGCATTCTTTTGTACTCGCGATTCCCGACTAAAACGTTCTCCGGATTAAGCGCATTGCATCGCATACTTGCGTATCCACTGTGATCTTCTCGCTTCCGTATAGCTGGTAAATCTGTGCGCATCGAGCCGACTGTATCTCGCGTAGTTTCTACGGTTCGTGTATCAAGAATTTCTGTGACCACGTGCACTCAAGGAGTATCCGACTCTCTTGGGTTTCCATACCGGACCGATCCTCAGTCTCTTTCCTGACGAAACAGTAACTGTAAACAGCTACACTCACTAGTTATAGGTACTGCGCACTTCGGCGCGAACCGTTAGCATCGTCACGAAAAGCGACTTGAGCTGGGCAGGTGTTAGCGCTACGTGAATCGTCCCCAGCTTCGCAGAAAGCAACTTATTTTCAGTTATAGAGAATCGATCGTAGGGGATTACCCATCTCAGACCGATCGGCCTGCCATTACACAGTCGGTCTAATTCTGCTCCGCTATCGCGACCGGGAAAACCCGACCTTTTCTCGGAATCGGCCCCACACGGCCGAAGCACGATTGAACTTCGGTCGCGTTCCCCAACCGAAGGGATGCAGCTATACGTGCTTTTTTTTTTATAGAGGCAAATGCTTTTATTCACCATTCCCGGATCTGGCCAAGATCTGAGGGTGTGTAGGGCTCGGGTTATCCTGCGACGAGAAAGTGCAAAAGTGCAAAGTCGCAGGGCTCAATACCCACTAAACCCCTCTTGCCTACCAACCCCTTTTCCCCGCCAGCGTGAGACGCAAGCGAGGGTTGGAGATTTCCGGTACCACCTCTTATGAGTGAAGGGCTATTACACGAAGAGTCTCCGGGGCGGGAGCGCGTCGCTCCCATGACACCAATCAGCGCGTATATGTAAGGCCAGCGACGTCAGCGGGGGACATCGGGACGCTCAAGAGCGTGTTATTCCGACATCACTACCCGACACGGCAACAAAACGGGCAGCTCTCTGACCCGACGGCAGCTCTCTCCTCTGTTATAGCCCATTCACACTGCGGTTTTTTCACCGTTTCGGTAATTTTAACGAATCGGTCAGCCCCCTGACACTATACCTATTCTCTCTATATACAGGGTGTTCAAAAAGTCCCGGTACGGCTGATTATCTCAGCGGGAAATCATTTTAGAGAAAAATGTTTAATACAAAATTTTTAGGATTTTTCCCTGGCTACCAATGGTTATATTGGATTTGACCTTCAAGGTCATATCCAGGTCAAATTGATTTTTGAAGTGAAACTTCTTTGCTGAGGGTACTAAAATCGCGCTCGAGGCAACGAAAAACCGTAACGAAACCCACACACTCCAGCGTTCTCGAACGTGCCTCACTCATACAGCGATCTCGACCCTGTCCCATTACACCGCTCTCCATCCTGCCCCATTCCACCGCTCACGATCGAGCGTAGACTAAAGCCATGTATCGACTTTGCGAGGCTGGATCGCGAGGCCGCCGAGCGAGGCATGCCTCGCGTTGGATCGCCTTGCCTCGTGAAGCTGCCGCCGTTCGTTTGTCTACATATTCCGAGGCAAAAATGTCTTGACGCTGCCTTGCGCGGTGGCCTCGCGAGCCAGCTTCGCAAAATATATATTCCGTCGCAAAAGGGACTTCTACGTCATTTCTTACCGCTCACTATTATCGCAACCTAAGTAAAATGCGCTAATCTAGATCTAATCTGTACATCGGTCGTAACGGCGAGGCAGGCGGTATGTTTCGACGAACGTGGGTTGCGAATGCGTTCTTAGTCCCGCACCTTTCCCTAAAAACAACCTCGCAATGTATCTAATTGTAAACCACGTACAGTGGGCTAGATCTGGAAAAATGTGGACAAAAGTATAATGGGTCATTCTTTACATTTAAAATTTTGCAGACAGCTATTATTTACGTCTTTGATGACGAATCCGTGTCCGCATTTTTTTAAAAACAAAATGGCGGTCAAATATATTCAATATATGGCAAACCCTCTTGTAAAAAATTATCAATTTTGTCCGAAAATGAGGAGTATGGGTTTTTTGGGTCATTGATCATAAATTCGTTTTTATATGTTTCAAAATCAAAATGGCAGATCCAATATGGCGGAACTCCTTAAAAAAATTTAAGTTTTTCCCAAAACTGAGAATATTGAGGTTTTTTGGGTCGCTGATTATAAATCAGTTTTTGTTTGTAAAAAGTAACTAGGTAAAGTCCCGCGATACCGGTGTGAAGAGGACCGATTATACGCTCCGCGCTCTTTTTCGCATAACTTCTCACACTCTCTCTAAAATGCACGCGGTAGTGATTCAGGCTGTGCCGAATTCGTATAGGCAAGTTTTGGCACACATTTCTCCAAAATTTCTTTTTTTATAAGGTATTAACTATGCAATGAATATAAAACTAGATTGGGTGGTAGCGGGCGATAAACTATTTTTAATGATTTCTACCAGTTATTTTAAAAAATGGTGTGAATCGCAGTTTTTAATCGTTTTATTTAATGAGAAAAGGTCATTATTTTGAAATGTCAAAATATATGCAAACATACTACTTACCTTCAGGAACACCTTCCATTGAGCCAAATTAATGTCATATACACGTCACATACGCGCAGGATTGACAGCTACCTCTCTTACCTTTTGATAAAGCATGTCAATAGGCTCAATAGGCTCCCTCTTTGAGAAATAAGCAAAAACTCCATCATAGTTCGACATCAGTTTTTTAATTTTTGTCCAAATTTTTCGAGATGTAGCCCACGCCATTTTGTTTTTTAAAAAATGCGGAAACGGATTCGTCATCAGGAACGTAAATAATAGCTGTATGCAAAATTTTAAATGTAAAGAATGACCCATTATATTTTTGTCAACATTTTTCCAGACCTAGCCCATTGTGCCGCGGTTAAATCACGGAAGTACTGTATCTCGTTGAATCCAATATATCACCAGTAATATTGTGAGTGCAGTGTTAAATCATTTGAGCTAACCGATACGGTTTAAATCCATCTCTCCACGTGTTCGGTCACTAATCATGTCACACAGTAGTGTCTTCGAGATTCACGACCCCGAGGAGATCTAATCTTTATCACACCTGTTAGAATTATTAACTTGAAATTGAAGAATAAATGAAGCAAAAATCAATCGCTGTTTAGACTGTGCAGAGGGGGTCTGGTTTGTGTTGCTCGAGAGGGTTTATAGTGGGGATGAAAGTCATTGTTTATATTATGAGGCACTATTTTTATATTAGTTTATGTAATATGTTTATATTAGTGTCGCACTGTTCGGGCTCACCATAAATCTAGCATTTAGGTATCCTCTCGTCGCGCACTCGACATCCCCGTACAGTCAAACCGATGCGCCAGGTCATAGATACCATCATATTTCAACTACCGAAACGGCACCACGGCGAGAAGTGACACTTTCCCTTTGGATACATGAACTTTCCGCTACCGGCGAACGGAGAAGGTCCGTTTCGACCCAAGACGATCGGAGCGAGCATTGTTTAATGGTGAAGCTACAGTTACGAGAACATAACGTGGAACTAGAAGAAAAATAGTAAAACAAAAAATTATAAACTTCTTAAATTTCGTAATAAAAAATTTAAGAATAATCCTTTCGGCTCGGTGCGCTCTGTAGGTATGTGATCGTTTATGGTTCAAGGACGACTTGAAAAATGCTGATAAAACATACGACTAATTATTGAAAAGTTTTGATCCAGGAATTGATATTTAAAAAAAACAAAACGTGTGGCCGCCACGCGCGAAAGAAGTGAAACTTCGATACTGACGGGTAGAAAAGAAAACAAAACAAGTAATCAACAATAGTAATATCATGACAGTTTTATTAGTAATACCATAACATTATCTTGAAATGTCATGGTATTACTATTGTTGATTACTTGTTTAGTTTTCTTTTCTACCCATCAGTATCGAAGTTTCACTTCTTCCGCGCGTGGCGGCCACACGTTTTTTTTAAAATGCGAACCCCTATTTTTGATAACGGAAATGAAAAGAGCGGGAAATTTCACGTTGAAATATGTCCTTGACCATTTTTTTCATGTGACCTTTATGGTCAGCGGAGCACAGTGGGAAATTTCCTTGAATTAGGAGGAAAAAATTCTTAATGGCTTATTCAACTTAAACCAAATTCGGTATAGGGGGTTTTTTGGGTCGCTGATAACGAATCTGAAGTCAGATTTCAAAAATTCAAGATGGCGGATCCAATATGGCGGACGAGATTTTCGAAAATGGACGGATTCGTGCCAAATTTGGTATAAGTGAGTTTTTTGGGTCGCTGGTCACGAATCTGAAGTCTACGTTACTAAAGCTGTCACTGCGGCGCAGATAGTCGCCTGCTCCCACGCCATTTGTATTTTTTCCCCCTCCATGTACTACCGGTGGATATTCACGCAGCAAAAGCAGCGGCGAAAAGCTTCTTGATATCACAGCCGATTCCGGGTTCTCTCGGTTCATTTTACATATAGTGTTCCGTATCGCGGTAGACGGTGTTTGGTTTGAAAATAGGATTCCCACGGGCCGAGGAGTTGGTTCCCGTGGGAAGAAAGGAGTTGTGAGGGAGTTTCGACACCGATGCACGTAGACAATAACACACAGACCCCTATTTCACCGGGCGACCACGATCGGCTGACTGTCGGCCGATGGACCCTATTTCACCGGGCGACAACGGTCAGTCGATCAGTCGCGCAATTAGGAACAACAGTAGTGCAACCAGTGCAGACACAAGAGAAAAGACATTTCCATGGCAGAATAATTGTATTTATGAATAAAATCATAGTTTTTAACACTTACCTAAATCTATTTTTTCTACAATAGTTAGCTCCTGTCCTCCAAATAAATTCACAATATCCTCCCAGCATTTCTTTTTCAAGTCTCTATTGGAATAATCCTGCGAAGAAGTATCCCAAACAGCTGATCTACTTTGGATTTCAATAATAAACTTCTCTGTGTCAAAATTATTATCCATTTTTGATGTATCAACACGCAACGCAATTAACGCAACGCAACTGATTGTGTCGGGCGGGTGCAGAAGGGTCACTGGTAGTGCAACTAGTCGCCGAGTGAGTGAGACCCTATACAGCACTATGCATTTTACTGGTCGCCCGACCACAGTGATCGCGCCGCCAGTAACTTTTCGCTGACCAGTCGATGCTGGCAGCGCGACTAAATTTGTCTGGCGACCACATGGTCGCCAAGTGAGGTACCCTCCATAGAGCTGTATACATTTGGTTTGGCCGCGCGACTGATCGGCCGATCGTAGTCGCCCGGTGAAATAGGGCCCATAATAGGTCAGGTTACTTGGGTCCTACAGGACTGACCGTGCCCTTACACCGGGTCATTAGCACGCGCGACCGCAAATCGGTGACCGCGTTGGGTTAAGGGACCAGCCGTTCTCGCCCCGTGACACGTGCGTCTCAAAGACTAGACCTACGGCCGGCGGTCAGTTGCCCTAGGATATAATAGCAACCCCCCCGTGGTCGGCCACCTTGACGTGGTGGGGGGGCCCAGACTGCGAGCCGTTGGATTCCCTGGTTTAATCCTCCCCTCCTCTGAATAAGAGGCGGGGAGGACGCCCAGGACGACCCACGGGAGCAGTCTGCTAAGAGCCGACCGATCCCCGTTGGGGGATCACCCTGGGTGGCGGGGTGGGGGGCCACCGGTGTCTCCCCGACCTTACGGGGGAGCCCAAGGTCAAGGTGTGGGCAACCGTGCCAAGGACCTGCGTGGCACCAGGGTGTGGTGTCGCAAACGGTGCCTGCGGGGTACCAGGTCGAACCCCGCAGTATTGTAGACCTTGCGACGGCAACCGGGGCTCTGCCGTCGCGGACCTGGAATTTCCCTAGGTGTTCGTGGGACTTATAATGGAAGACTTAAAAACCAAAACTAATGATGGAAGTACGGCGAGATCTGGTGGGCCCGGCTCTGGGAGTAGTTCCCGTGCTGGATCGCGTGCTGGATCTCGTGAGAGCTCGCTTGGAAGGGAGGGTAATGACATTGCTGTGGACTTGGACAATGATTTTCTGTCCGGACTTGAGGAGAGGCGTATGACGGGAAACCGGTCACCGGAGCGAGAGGTCGGCCAACCTGGTAGGAGTGGGACCAAGGCAGGGTCGGCCACCAGGGAAGCTGCTGCTATGGAGATTAACTCGCCCCCTTAGCTGGTGAGAAAGGCTGAGAGGAGGATGACGAAGCGACTTGCTTCCTCTCCTGAAATTTCGGACGATGAGGGCCTAATGCTTCCGCCCCCCACCCCTAAGGACAAGGGTGAAGCAGTACGGCGCACACGGGCTGTTGCTGCTAAGTAACGACGTGCTGAGGACGAGGAAAGGAAGAGGGAGATGGAGATAGAGCAATCTTCCTCCATCGAAACGGAGGCTTCCGAGGCGGAGCTCGAAAGTTTTGAAGGTATGGACGCCATTGCCGTAGGGGAGACCCTGCGGCAGTGGATTCGAAAAATCGGGGAGGTCCGCACTAAAAGCAAGAACCTCAAGGAGGGGATGAAGAAGCAACTTAGGCTTGCGGAAGGCGGAATCGGCCATGGGCTAGCGGTCCTGGTTGATCGGGCGATTGAAAAGGGGGACCCTGCCCTTCTCTGATCGCGGAACGAGGAGCTCGTCCGTCGACTTGAGGAAGCGGAAAGAGTTAATGAGCAGCTACGGGAGGAGATACGTGAGGCCCGTTCGTCTCGCGTGTCCCCCGAGTTTCCGCCGAGGAAGAGATCCCGTAGCATTCGGCGGCGTAGCGAAGGCGGCGATGCTCGAGGCCCAGGAGAAAGTCTCCTTGGAGGAATTGGGCATCGAGGAGCCGAAGGTTACTAACGCCCAGACCAAGGCGGTCAAGATAACCATCAGAGGTCATGAGGCCCAGAATAAGGCGAGACTCCTGGCGGAGAGGCTCGGAGATGTGTTCGGGGGCAGAGCCAGGGTGCGGGCCCCTGCCAAATTGGCGGAGGTCCGCATCTTGGAGCTGGATGACTCGGCTTCCTCCGAGTCTGTTGCTGCAGCGGTCAGTCGGGTGGCGGAGTGCTCCCCTGATGTAGTCAGGGTTAGTGCTATAAAGCCCATGAGGAGAGGTCTCTTTATGACCTGGGCCAAAATGCCCATCGAGGCGGCAGTTAAGGCTGGTGCCGCGGGCAAAATGAGGATTGGGTGGACGGTCGCCAAGATCGAGCTTTTGGATGCGCAGCCCCTCCAATGCTTTAAGGGGGAAAGCCACTGTGATATGTTCAAAAAATAGATTTTTTTATTTTTACATTTTCTTAATGTTCGAGGTTTCAAGAATCTGTTCCCTAAGTTTCAAACCGAAATTCGAAAATTTTATGGAGTTATGAAAGGTTTTGTGTGAGTAAGCGCATACGCTCGAACTTGACCGCGCGGTTTTAAAGGCTTTTATCTCGAAACTACATTTTTCCAACTGGGCGCCATCATAACTCAGTCAATTTTTATCCGATTACCTTGAAATTTTCACAGAATATTTTTAAAAGAATTATCTTCAGTTAAGCGTATGATTTTTTCGATTAAGCGATTACTTGTTGAGATATAATTAAAAAACTGAGCAATTTTTCTCTAAATTTCGAAGTTCTATCTTTAAACATGCGTTACTTTGTTAAAAATTAAAATTTTTATAAATCCGTACGCTTAACTGAAGCTAGACTCGTGTAGTTTAAGAAAATAATTGATTTTTTTGGTTTGGATATACCATTCGGACACAGCAATGGCGCCCATGCGCCAAACATTTTTCAGAGAAGCTTTACGGCATCGCGTATTATTGTGTAGTTTATTGATATTATGTATTGCTTTTTTTTTCTAATATACTAAAATATATGTACCTTCATGTAGTTGTAAAAGTTTTTTCCCTCGTTTTTTATTTTAATCAGAAAAAATTCACAAAGTTATTCTACATTTTCCGGTCATCACAGTGGCTTTCCCCCTTAAGTGTTGGGGGTATGGGCATGTGCGGGCCGTCTGCCCAAATCCCGTGGACAGAAAGGGCACCTGCTTTAACTGCGGGGCGAAGGGTCACATCGCGGCTGACTGTACATACGAGGCAAGGTGTGTGGTGTGTTATGGTGCGGGGAAACCATATAAGCACCGCATGACCAGCGCCGTATGCCCGTCACTTACGGCTAGAACGCAGGCTCGGAGACCTGGAACCAACGGCCCCCGAAATGGCTAAGGTGGTACAGATTAATCTTAACCGTAGTTCTGGTGCACAGGATCTGTGCATCCAGCACATGCGGGAGTGGGGATCGGATCTGGCGCTCCTCTCGGAACCCCACCACATTCCGGCTTCCACCAGTTGGTTCTCGGACCGCACGGCCCTTGCAGCCATCTATCGGTGCGACACGACCCCTCTCCCTTGTGTTTTGAGGCACAGAGGGCGAGGTTTTGTGGTCGTCACATGCGGAGACGCGGTGATAGTGGCGTGCTACTTCTCGCCGAGGCTTCACATTGGTGAATACGAAGAAGCACTGGACGAGTTAAGAGCTGAGGTCGTGCGGCACAGGGGGGTACCCCCCCTGATTGCTGGCGACTTCAACGGCAGGTCGATTACTTGGGGGTACCGGGACACGAACGCTCGGGGCGAATGGGTCTTGGACCTTATGGCCGAGCTCGACATGTCGTTGATAAATGTGGGGACGGTCCCCATTTGTGTCAGGGCGGCGGGGTCCTCTGTGGTGGACCTCACATGGGCCTCTGCGAGCATGATTAGGGGTATCACGGGTTGGAAGGTGCTCGAAGGCGATCGCTTCGAGTCGCTTTCCGACCATCAATACATCACCTTCAGTATGGCGCCGCCTTGCTGGCCCGCTCCTGGCAGAGGTTCACAGACGAGGAAGCCGGACCTTGGCCCGCGTTGGTCAGAAGCGTGCTTTGACGGGGACATGTTCGGTGCGGCCCTGGCCGTGGCCTTTTGGAGGCCGGACTCCCTGGACGTGGCCTCGAATCTCTCGGTTGACGATTGGGCGAAACAACTGGTTGAAATCGTCACACAGGCATGCGATGTGGCGGCCTCCCGTGCCCGGAAGACGTCCAGCCCAAGGAACACCTTCTGGTGGTCTCCTCAGATGGCGTTGCTTAGGAAACTGTGCATTGGGGCGCGGAGGAAGCTGCAGCGGATGAACCGCAGGCGACCTGTGGACCCGGACATCTTGGGTGCCCTTCGTGAGGACCTGAAAGATAGGAAGCAGGCCTTCCGCAAAGAGATTCGCCGCGCCCGTGCCTTGGCATGGAGAAAGCTTATGGATGACCTTGATATTGACCCTTGGGGTCGTGTCTATAAAATAGTGATGGGCAAGCTAAGGGCCAGCTCCCCCTCAGCTACAGAGACAATGCCTCTGGCGGAGGCGTTCGAAGTAATAGGGAAGCTCTTCCCGGGAATGCCGGCCGAGACATCTCCGAATGTGGGGCGGGATCCCCCCCCCCCCTCCAGTGCCGGGCGGTGGTGATGAGGACCTCTAAATGAACGCGCTCTCAGTGAGGAGGGCGCTCATCGGCATACGGGCTGGGTGGTGGAGTGCGGCCACGGAGGAGACTTTGGATGAACTAGCAAAAGTGTATAAGAGGTGTCTACAGATCGGGCGTTTTCCGGTCATCTGGAAAGTGGCCAATTTGGTCCTGATCCCTAAGGGGACTGGAGAGGCAGCCAAGGGTAAGTTTAGGCCTATATGCCTACTGGATGACGTAGGTAAAGGCCTGGAGAGGGTTATTGTGGACAAGATCCAGGGGGTCCTTAACGGTCTCCCAGGGCGAGGCTTGTCATGCAGTCAATTTGGTTTCCGACCGAAGCTCTCCACCTTGGACGCTATGTTCGAGGTGAGGGGCTTCGTGGAGGAGGCCAAGGAGGCGGGGGAGGTTGTTCTGGCTGTCGCCATTAACATTCAGAATGCCTTCAACACGCTGCCCTGGGGGAACATTATTGCCCAAATGAAGCGGAAGGCGCTACCGGAGTACCTGGTAGCAATCGTGCAGGATTATCTCCACGAACGCTCGATCAGGTTCTTGGGTGAGGATGGGGCCGTTCATACTTTCGAGGTCCGGGCTGGTGTTCCACAGGGCTCTGTTTTGGGGCCTCTCCTGTAGAGCATCGCCTACGACTATGCTTTGGAGGCGAAGATCCTGCACGGGTGCAGGGTGGTGGCGTATGCGGACGATACGCTGGTCCTGGTCCATTGCAGTGATCCCAGGAGGGCTTCCCTTCTGGCGGCGCGGCAGGTGGGTGCGGTGGCTTTCCGCATCCAGGAGCTTGGGCTGAAGATCGTCCCGGCTAAGACGGTGGCGATGTGGTTCGGTGCGGCGGCGCGCCTGGAGGGTGTAACCGTTTTCGTTGGCGGAGAGGACGTCGTGGTCCAGCCCTCGATGAGGTACCTCGGGGTTATTTTCGATAGGGCCCTGTCATTCAAGCCACATTTTGAGTATGTGAGGGCGAAGGCCGAGAAGGCCGCGTGTTCGCTTTGGAGGCTACTGCCGAACCTGGGTGGACCCGGGGAGACGAAGAGGCGTCTTTACGTCAATGTGGTGCACTCAGTGATACTCTACGGTGCTCCGCTGTGGTCATCGCCTGAGTGCCTACAAATCCTACCGGGGCCCGTTGTTAGCCGTCCAGCGTAGAATGGCCCTCCGGGTGATTCGAGCGTATCGTACGCTCTACTTGGAGGCGACATTGCTACTGGCGCGGATCCCACCGCTCCACCTTTTGGCGGAATGCCTCCGTTGGGTCCACGACAGGATCCAGGTCCTGAGAGAGCGCGGGGAGGACTTGCCGGAGAGCAAGCGCGACATAGTGAGGGCGGCCAAGGCACTCACCCGGGCGCAGTGGCGTTTGACCTTGCAGGGTGAAAACCTGCCTGGTGCGAGGGTAGGCGAGGCCATCCTGCCGGTTTTCGACCTATGGCTGGACCGCAGACATGGGCTGATGTCATTTCACAAGACTCATCTCATGGGTGGACATGGGTGCTTTGGGGAGTTCCTTTTCAGGATAAACCGGGAAGGGACTCCTCGATGCCACCACTGTGAGGCCGAGTTTGATTCATCAGAACACACGCTGGGTGAGTGCCCTGCCTGGCAACAGGACAGGATGGTGTTGTGTGCCCTGATAAACGGGGTGGAGGTGACGTGGGAACGGCTGCTCCCCCGCATGCTAGAATGCCGGGAAGCATGGTCCGCTGTGGCCCTCTTCTGTAAGTCAGTCCTGACTAGAAAAGAGGAAGCCGAGCGCACGAGAGAGGCTGCGGGTCGTAACCACCGCGCCGACAAATACTAACTCGGGACGCGTTCTCGGGAGCCGGCTTGTTGCCGCCCCTTGACGCTGGCCATTGTGTCTGGGTCTGCGACAAACATACCCCTACGGTGACGACGCGTGCCAACACCACAGTGCCTTGTGGGTGGGGTGTTCCCTCGCCTTTCTTGGCTGGTGGCTATACGCTTGTCGGCACGTTAAAATGGTTTTGTATTACCGGATAAGACACGTTGTGGGCTGGGCTTAGTCACCCTGTGGGGGGTGGATTGTGCGTATTCCCCTCTCCCGTGGTGGCTCTGACCCTCCCCCCCCCCCCCCGTTATCCCGAGGAAGCGTCATGTCATATGACGCAATAGTGGCAGTGCATATCCTGCGCCTTTACCGTCGTTGTGGGCACGATAAAGATTTTGGAGAGCTGATGCTTATACCCCCCCCCCCCCCGGGAGTATCCTGCTGTATGGCCTGTTGGCCGTTTCCAGGTGCTCTCGGACAGGGGATGTTTGGATGGAGGTTAGGTTTTAGTGGGTAGGGGGCCCCTGCATTGCACTCGCAGGCAAACATACTGCGGCGGGGTGTCTCGAGTCCCACACTACCCGGACATTGCTCAGTCCGGGTGTGCGTGAAAAGCATTTCCCCCTCCTAAAAAAAAAGGATATAATAGCAAGGGATAGCGGGCGCCCGAACTCCCCCGCGAGGCTCCAAGAAGTGCAGCTTGGCTGCCTCTTATGATTACAAGATACAGGCGGTCGAAATATGAGGCTCCGAAACTGTGAGAACGAAGAGTCTTGGGCTTGTATGTCGTAACATACCGCCCGCCTTGCCATTGCGACCATCGAACGACGTCTCCCCTTCCTTCTTTCCTTCTCCTTTAGATTTGAAGTCGTGGCCACCGCCCAACTTGGACCATTTTAGTTAGTCTGCATTTGTACTCTCAGAACAACACACTTCGTGTTCCGCGCGATTCAGATCGACCTTTTGATCATTCTCGCGGACAAAATTTGTACCCGCGCTACACTTAAATATATCATTATTTAATTCAGTAAACGCGGTGTTTTTCAATCATTGAATTAGCAGATAGGTTGAGAAATACCTTACGGTAGTTCGGTAACAGTCGCATCACGTACAGTGTCCTCGAGACTTACAACCTCGCGGAGATCCAAACCCCCTTGACCATGCGGCATACCGAACATATAGCTTTATTGCAAGATGGACGTAAATACACTTATAATGTGGTATTGGTATCATCGGAAAAGGCGTAGATCAGTTGATAGAAAATATTGGGTTCACCCTATTGTGAGTCAAAGGTATCATTTGGGTGCTTACCGAACTTTAATGGCGCAGTTAAGAAGAGATGAGTTGAAATTTTTCAATTATTTTCGAATGTCGTCGTCCTCTTTTGATGAGCTGCTGAGAAGAGTGGAAGGCGATTTGAGGCGACAAGACACTACAATACGAAAGAGCATAGATCCTGAAGAGAAATTGGCGATATGCTTAAGGTGAGTTATTTACCGAATTCTTTTAACATAAACAAACATATTTTTTTTGAAAATATAAAAGTGTATTACTCAGGAACACGTCATTAATTTATATATTATATAAAAACTAAAATACACTGTAATTTAACACGATATACCTATGCTGCCGTATCTACAAAATCAGAGTTTTAAGAAAAAGTTTTACAAAGTACCAATATGAAATGTTGCATCATAATCGGAAAAACGTATGTGCATTTTAAGGTATTTGGAGTGCAGATATGGCTTTTTAAGTTAAAAAAACAGATTCCGCACTACCGAATTACCTTTAAACCATATATAACTAAAAATGACCAAAAATGTAGATACGGCACTCTTTCTTACGACAGCAGTATATTAGTAAAGAAACTATTAAAATTGAGAAAAATTGGAACTGGATGAATATTGAGATACTGCAGATGCTCGAGACACTGGTGACTGTAGTGGAGAAAGTACTGTTTCGGGGTTCACCGATGTTACAGTACTGGATGGTGGTAAAGTTGTATTTCTTACTTGTTGAGGCAAATAAGAAGCATTGTTTTGCCATTCCTGATAGTTGAAATGGTCTCTACGATGTTGTTGGTACAGAGGAAAATTGATTGGAGTAGGCGCTTTACTTTCTATATTTTGCAGCAGAGTCATAACGCCTGCTTGAAATTCCAGCATTTGATCGTCATTAAGTAACGAAAGAGAAGGTGAAATACTCTTAAAAAATGCAGTATGGTGGTTCTCATGCTCTTTCGGTATATTCATTTGATGCTCCATGAATTTCATCATTTTCACATCAACTTCATTCCTCATTAGAAACTTTCGTTTCCGTTGTTCCGACGAGCTTGGTTTCCTCATAGACTGCGGAGGTACCTCACGATTTCCTTCATTATTCTCAGCTCTACGCTCATGATCAACAGCTGTACCCTCTTCACTATTAACATCTATGCTTACGTTTGCATCACCATCAGTACTTTCATGGGCAACCGATAAAGGTCTCGCCGTATTTCCATATGAAAAATGCCCCGGCACCAATTAACTTTGTTAAACCTTTTATTTATTGCTTTTTATCCAAAATACTTCCACAACAAATTTCAGACCGCTAACTTCACGTACAAGGGAAATAGGGGATAAACAACAATATTAAAACGTTACTATTTTTTTCTCTGGAACTATAAAAGATATCAAAGTCGTTCAAAAACTAAATTGTAGGTCTTCGTGAGTAGTATATCATATATTTTTTTGACGGCATAAAAACACTGTTTAAAGGTGTTAATGTAAAAAAATATTTGTTGCAATGGAAAATTTATAACAATCGCTGGAGATACACCAACCAAAAAAATCATATGGAATCATCTATTAGTCAGCTATTATGTAAAATAATTGCCAAATAGTTTAATTTGGTGGTACATAGTACAAAAATTGAAAAACCTTTAACACGTTCACGCCGGCGCGGTATTCAGCGCCGGCGTGAACGTGTTAATTCATATTATATAATGTATATTTATTTATTTATTAATTATGTACGCACAATATCTATATTGTTTTATAATACACATAATATACAATAATGTGTACAAAAACAAGTAATTTGTATAATTTACATAATCTTGGTAGATGAGTTGGTTATATCAAATATATTGGTAAATATTTCGGCAGGTCTAACAATTTTAGATTTTTTAGATTTGGCGAGCATGTGACTAATAATGAATTATAGCAGCTATATGCGAACAGCATCCTACTGTCCTACTGCCATTAGTACAATCACCAGCAGTGTATCTTAGTACATCCTTATAACTGCTCACGTTTGGCTATTGCTGGGATTTTTTTCTTTACATTCACATTAAAAATATTTCATGGACAATTGAAATATGAGCCAAACAACCTCGTTCCGTCGCACAATAAACGGACTTCGATGTATCGATTCTTACCACTCGGTATCATCGCGATCTATGTACCTCGCTAATCTAGAGTCAATCTCACCACCAGTCACAATGGTGAGGCGATATGTTTCCGCGAATCTAGGCTGCTAATGAGCATGTAGCCTCGCACCTTTCCCAAAAAGTCTAATTAACGAAAGGGTCGGAATAAGCCGTCTTTCGCAGTAAAGGGGAGCTTGTAAAGGGGAGAAATGATGAATTCAATAGATGACCGATCAGATAAACGTAATACCTGTCTTGTCAAGTCGCTTTATCATTCCGCGTAGCCTAACTCCTTGCCAACTAGAACCGGAACTCGGAAAATACCCAATGTCAAACCTTGTTCTAAATTCTCTTCTAGCCAATCAGGGCGCAATGCATCAATCCACGCTACTCCCACCGTAGTCCAATTACTTTTACATTTAAGCTATATAAGCCGAAACCAAATATGCGTTAACCAATGTATGTAACGAAGTGTATCGGAACGTATGCAGTGCACTCAGTGTTGGTAAAGTGAAATGGATAAGTGTCTTAATTGTAACCTAAGTGTTAAAAAATTCCGCGGCAAGTCGAAGATAATTGTTACAGATGAAGAAGTACACAAATATCAAACCTGTTGTAACAACACTGTCCAAATAAGTTCAATATTTTGTAGCAAATGCAGATTAATCATATATAAGCAGGCAGAGGAGTCAAGTATTCAGGACGATAGTGACGATCCAGATTTTAAAGTAGTAAGCGGCAGGACTTCAGAAAAGGATTACGTAGAACTTCCGCTAAAGAGAGTTAAAGCAACGCACAAATGCTGTACTCTATGTGGATCACAAAAAAATCTCTGCTGTGCGCCAATGGAAGCCCGCCTTCAAGCGTTTAGTCAACGTAGAATTTTTATACCTAGAGATAATCGTTGCTGTAGAACTCATTTGATAAAAAAAGTTTTTTTATTGACGAGCTGAAGTTATTTCGAGTGTATTGTAACTATAATTCTATAGAAAAATTGGAAGTTTCTGAATTTTTAAATCGATTGGCTATTAATGTGGACTCTTCCCTTCATTCAAGAATTGGTGAATTCTCCTTATCTGAGGAAGAAATTCATACTTTTTTTCACTGGTCTTAAATGGGAAGATACAGGGTGAGCCAAATGTATGTGGAAACGGTGGAATAACTTTCGAGGGAGACATTTTGAAGAAAAATGTTTCAAACAAAACATTTAGGATTTTTCCCTGGCCATCCAATGGTGACCTTGAATCTGACCATGAACTCGACCTTGAAGGTCATTCCAAAGTCAAGGTCGCTTTTTTTAATGGGAACCCCTATTTTTTATGGCGGATTTGGAAGGAGCGGAAAATTTTACGTCCGAATATGACCTTTGACCTTGACCTTGGATTCAAGGTAAAGGTCAACGATCAAATAGGAAAGTTTTAGGTTTTTTCCCTGGCCATCTAATGGTAACCATGAATCTGACCTTGATCTCGACCTTGAAGCTCATTCCAAGTTCAAGGTATCTTTTTTAAATGGCAACCTACATTTTTTATGGTGTGGTATGGTGATGGACAGGGAAAAATCCTAAATTTTTTGTTTGAAACTTTTTTCTTCAAAATGTCTCCCTCGAAAGTTATTCCACCGTTTCCATACATTTGGCTCACCCTGTATAATTAAGTTGAAGGAAATGTTGCTTAGTATGAATAATAGTGAGTCACGAACAGTAACACAAGCATTAGTAGTGTTTCTATTTAAATTAAGAAGCGGCACTTCCAATGCAATGATACATAAATTATTTGGCTTGGAACGAGAACAGCAAGTGTCGGATTATTTCCATCAGGTAATAAAAGCCTTCGAAACTGATATTTTAAATACTCACTTTTTGGAATTCATGCAAAGTCTAGAAATGAATTAATCCGCGAAACTGCTGACGTTACAAAGAAGCTTTTTGATATCGATGAATCTACATTGGCGTTGATATTAGATGGAACATATGTTAGACACGAAAAAAGTCAAAATAATGCTTATCAACGAAAATCTTATTCCGGATAAAAAAAAGTTCCACTGTGTAAACCTTTCACCATCTGCACAACAAATGGCTATACCGTATGTCTGAGCCCAAACCACTCAAGCGCCGATACCTATGGCCGATAACTTGAAATTTGTTTTGGGCAATGTTTGCCGACGGTTGAAAATTTGATAGTTAGAAATGGCTTGAGAAGAGTGCGCTGTGTGTACTGCGTGAGAGCGAAAAGTGTAAAATGTCTGATTTCTCGATAGCTGTCAATTCGAGAGATCGAAGTATTGAATAATAGACGAAACACTTCGATCTCCCGAATTGGCAGCTATCGGGAAATCAGACGTTTAACACTTTTCGCTCTCACACAGTACACACAGCGCACTCTTCTCAAGCCATCTTTATCAAATTTTCAACCGTCGGCAAACACTGCCGAAGACGAATTTCAAGTTATCGGCCATAGGTATCGGCGCTTGAGCGGTTTGGGCTCGGACATACGGTATAGTTGATATAGCAGGACCATTCAACGATACAATGAATGATGCCTCTATAATGAAAACCTTATTAGAAGATGCCAATGGATTAAAGTCTCTTTTGCAACGTGGTGATTTCTGCTTTGTTGATCGAGGTTTTCATGATGCTGTAGAGAATATGGAGAATCTAGGATATAAGGTTTGTATGCCTGCTCTTAAGGGTAATCGTGCAAAATTACCAACTGAAGAAGCCAATTTTTCGCGGTGGGTTACGAAGGTAAGGTGGGTCATTGAGGCTGTTCATGGAGCCATAGGCCAAAAATCGCGATTATTGCATAACAAAGTAGACAGCAAGTTATTGCCTGTAGTAAAATCTTTATGCCGAGTTGCTGGATTTTTAAACAATACTTTTGGAAAAAGGATAAATTCTGATCGGGAATTTGCCGACGAAATAGTTAATTATATGAAAGAGCGTACAGTCCAGCAAAATACTTTGCAAAACAGTGATTGAAACACAAAGTTTAAATCGCCGTAAAAAACCGTTCATAAAACTCTTTAACATGCCTAACAGATTTTCCGGAATTTACTGAAGACGATCTCAAGATACTATTTATTTACAGGCATATATCAAATGTCACAAGCAGTATGTTATCTCGCGGAAATAATGGACGACGAAAACACTTTAAATGTCGAATATTTAATAGACTGAAAATATTATCAAAATCAAGGTTCGTTCACGTCATATAAATAGCAAGATCTACCAGTGCTACATTGAATATTGGCCAAACGTGAATAGCTACAAGGGTATCCTAAGATACACTTGTGACTGTGCTAATGGCAGTAGGACTGTAGGATGCTGTTCGCATGTAGCTGCCATAATTTATTATTTGTCACACGACCGCTACAAGTCTAAAATCGTTAGACCAGCCGAAATATTGACAAATATATTTGACGTAACCACCTTATCTACCACCATGAGGAGAATAGTGACGATGACTAAGGTCATGAACAGGGCCTGTGAATGGTAGGACAGCAGGATACTGTTCGCTTATAGCTGCTATAATTTATTATTAGTCACATGCCCGCTAAATCTAAAATATCTAAAATTGTTAGACCTGCCGAAATATTTACCAATATATTTGATGTAACCAACCATCTACCAAGATTATGTAAATTATATAAATTACTTGTTTTTTGTACACATTATTGTATATTATGTATATTATAAAACAATATAGACATTGTGCGTACATAATTAATAAATAACTAAATATACATAATATAATATGAATTAACACGTTCACGCCGGCGCTGAGTACCGCGCCGGCGTGAACGTGTTAGAGGTTTTTCAATTTTTTTACTATGTTCCACCAAATTAAACTATTTAGCAATTGTTTTACATAATAGCTGACTAATAGATGATTCCATATGATTTTTTTGGTTGGTGTATCTCCAGCGATTGTTATAAATTTTCCATTGCAAAAAATATTTTTTTAATTAACACCTTTAAACAGTGTTTTTATGCCGTCGAAAAAATATATGATATACTACTCACGAAGACCTACAGTTTAGTTTTTGAACGACTTTTATATCTTTTATAGTTCCAGAGAAAAAAAATAGTAACGTTAATTGTTGTTTACCCCCTATTTCCCTTGTACGTGAAGTTAGCGGTCTGAAAGGGTCTAGCCGGGTAAGCATTTGAAAAACGCCCATAAAGGAAATAACACAAAATGGGTATCAAAACACTCTCTCGAACGTGAAAAAATTTTAACAATTTTACTATTCCAGAAAGTCAAGGAGCTGAGATTTTTCGAGAAATGTAGTTGAACCTTAAAAATTTCTTGCTGCTCACGTAATTAACCAAAAAATTGAAAAAATTCTGGAATATAGTGATCCTTAAAGGGAACTCAGAAAACATATTGTGTCGTATTTGGCGCGAAATTCAAATTTTTTAAAAATAAATAATTTTAAGAAGTGCTCTTTCCACCACTTCTTGAAAAGGTGCTACCATAATTTTTTTTTATAAACGCTTTTTCGCATCATTATTATTCTCAAATTTTTCAGATTTTTTGATTTGGTGGCACGTGTCAAAAAAAATACAAACAAACCTTATGGGAACTGGGTCCCGGTGGATTTGGCTGGGCTTCATATATGTTGTAGATCTTGATGTTCTGATCAAAAGTTATCATCGCCGCAACAACGGAAAATGGGCAGTTTTTGAGTTTTGAGACCTTAAAGATCATACTTTTTGCTTTCCGTCATACAGTCTTTTTTGGATCGAAATAATCATGTAAAATCAGGTTTTCTGTGAATTTTGCTAAAAATCACGTATTTTGTAGTTGGTGAGCTACCGATTCAGGTATCACCCGGTCAGATAAAAAATAAGCAGTTCTGGGGGGAGACTTAGTTACCGCTTTTTACTCGAAACCATACGCTCTTTTTCAGCCAATTCAAGCACGCATTCAAGATCATGTGCGATCTTGTGAGCACGTGTTTGCCTCCGTATACTTATGCGCGAGTGTGTGCGTACGTGTGCATAGATTAAAATTTTTTAATGTCTGATTTTTCCACTTTTTTCTAATTTCGTCCGTATATCTGCATTGTTTTAGGGCACAAATCTTATGGAAACTGGTTCAGTACTGAAATCCTCGCGAACTTCACATATATTGTAGTTTATGACCACCTGATCAAAAGTTACAAATTTGAGAATAATAATAATGCGAAGACGCGTTTATAAACAAAAAATTATGGTAGTACCTTTTCAAGAAGTGGTGGAGAGCACTTTTTAAAATTGTTTATTTTTTTAAAATTTGAATTTCGCGCCAAATACGACACAATATTTTTTTCTGAGTTCCCTTTAAGGATCCCTATGTTCCAAAATTTTTTCTAATTTTTTGGTCCATTACGTAAGCAGCAAGAAATGTTTAATGTTCAACTACATTTCTCGAAAAATCTCAGCTCCTTGACTTTTTGGAATAGTAAAATTGCTAAAATTTTTTCACGTCCGAGAGAGTGTTCTGGTGTCCATTTCGTGTTATTTCCTTTATGGGCGTTTTTCAAGTGCTTATCCGGCTAGACCCTTTGTTGTGGAGGTATTTTGGATAAAAAGCAATAAATAAAAGGTTTAACAAAGTTAATTGGTGCCGGGGCATTTTTCATATGGAAATACGGCGAGACCCTTTACAATTTTTTTTCAAAAAGGACATTTGGTCATGAAATACATATAACCTTGAACATTTGGCAGATGAACCAGATGTTTTTTTGGTCCTTTTGTGTTTTAATTGCTTTCATCCAAGAGTCTCTGGTTTGCGTCCATTTTTTCGGCACAAGTTTACCTGGAACAAAATATTAATTAAACAATCATTTTTTTCAGATACTTGGCGTCTGGGTGTTCATTAAAGATATCTATTACTCGCACCGAGTGGATGTGTCAACAATTAGTAATATTGTGGCAGAAGTAACAGAAGTATATGGAACAACCTAAGGAATGATTTTATGCCTTTACCAAATACAACTGATGCGTGGGAAAACATTTCGAACGGTTTCCAGCAGAGAATGCTAATTTTCCTCATTGCTTGGGTACGGTTGATGGCAAACACATAAGAGTGAAAAAACCGGAAAATAGTGGCTCAATATTCTTTAATTATATGGACTATTTTTCAGTAGTATTGTTAGCAGTTGTAGATGCGGAATATCGCTTCATTTATGTAAGTGTCGGGTCATACGGCAAAGACTATGATTCTTCAATTTTTAAAACAAGTTTTTGGAAAATTTTGACCGAAAACTCTGCAAATACCGAAACCAATCCCTTTACATGAAGGGTCAGAAATAGATGTTCCGTTTGTGCTGATCGGAGATGAAGGCTTTGGATTACACGAACATTTGTTAAGGTCTTATGGTGGAACTCATTTGGACAGACAAAAACGAATATTTAATTATCGCTTGACGAGAGCAAGACGATATATCGA
Organism: Xiphydria camelus; assembly: GCA_963678675.1. NCBI lineage: Eukaryota > Metazoa > Arthropoda > Insecta > Hymenoptera > Xiphydriidae > Xiphydria > Xiphydria camelus. The sequence goes on from OY783191.1 coordinate 21,154,145, forward strand.
ATGTGCTTTCGGTATATTAGCAAATAAATGGAGGACTTTTCACCGGCCTTTGGACGTTCATGAAGATACTGCGATTCGGATTATAAAAGCTTGCACTGTACTACATAACTTTGTGAGAGAAAGAGATGGTTTACATTACGAAGATAGCCATTTGGAAAATACTAGCGCTTTAACCCTCTGACGCTGAACTCTTAGCAATCCCTGTCGCGTGAGCTGGAGAAAGGGAACAGCCAATCGCGCGCGGTCGCTTTATGTGTTAGTGACTGACGTCACGGAAATGGCCCCCCACTCTCATTCAGCCAGGCTCGTAGTTAGGGGCCTGCTCACTCATATACCGTGCTCACTCGCACTCACGGGATTTCGCGCGACGGCACGGCAATGAAATAGGGGCCCCATACACGGTACGATTCGTTGCCTCGATCCGTCGTTTCAAACTGATTGAAACGACGAATCGATAGTGTATGTCAACATAGTTAATGATTTACTTAGTCGAAGACTACTTCATTGTCACTATTAAAAAAAAATGGCTTATTAAAATCACAACGCAAGTAACTTTTAACGTTTCGTCGGTGCCCAGCGACCATACGGGTTGCGACGGCCCTGTCACTCTCTCCCCACTACACTAACGTCTCACGCTTGACTCTGCCCCGCGCAGTGGTGGGGAATCGAGCTTTGCCGTCAGAGGGTTAAATAACATACTGAATGCACAAACAAAGCGAGCAGGTCCTTCTGCCAATTCGATAAGAACAATTTTTTCACACTATTTTATATCTGAAGCTGGGTCAGTTTCCTGGCAAGATGAAGCCATTTAATGGTATTGTCTAATAACTTTAAATGAAATAAAATGAATTAAACTTACCAAACTCTTGTCTTTGCTTTTGCTCCATTCCTTCGAAGCCTTCATTTAATATAACGCATATCTCCCTCCATGCCGAGTTTTTCAACTGCTTCTCCTTATACGAATCCGATGTCTTATCCCACAGAACCGGCCTTTCTTCCACCACTTATTAACAGTTATGTGTTGATCGTCTCCATTGCACGCACTTGTTCGTAAAAGACCAATCAAAAAATGAAAACACAAAACCGATATCAACTCACACCTATAGAGATCGTGCATGTAAAACTGTTATGCGCTCTAGAAAAAAATAGGAAATGCCCTTTAAAAAGGCCGAAGAAAGACTGAAAGAAAAATTATAGTCTGGCTGTGTCGAAGAAACTATTGCATGCCGAGTTTCTACCTCATCGCTCCAGCATATCTGTATACCACCAGTCAGCACCAGCAGTCTCGGCACCAGCCAGCATGGAGTATTAACGCCCGCTGTTTGAAACATATCGGGTTTCGACGCACTCGGAGAGGACGAGACGGCTCTGGCAAGTGTTCTGCATACGTCGAGTGGACGTATCAACCAATCGCCCGGGCGTCGGAACAGTGCCGCTCGAGCGAATGAAAAGGATACACAAAAACAATATTTTTTTTTACATTCCTTTACAATGTAATTAGACCGTTTATAACGTTTTATAAATTTATTTTGAGACAGAGCTTTCTCGCAATGCGAAGAACATGGCGCCATCGCATATGCAACGATATATCGTCGCTGGCACTTTTCGCAAGTGCAGAGAACGACGATATATCGTCGTCCGGCATTAAAATAGTTAAAATCGTTGCTTATTGTCGCGCCATCACCCGGTCATGCACGAGCCCTATCGGTACGAAAACTATCCTGTTTGAACACTTCGATGCATATATATTGCCACTAGCGACCGATTCCGTTATTTTCCCGAATCGGCCATTCGGTTTTCAGTGATAAGGCCGAATGTCAATCGCGATCGAAACGGCGAAATTGCCGTATGAGTTTCGGAGACGTACGGTGTGAATATGCCCGTTTAAATGTATGTGCCACTGCAGCACACGGTAAAAAAACCGATTCCGTCATCCATTCGTTAAGGGTCGTCTTGCTTTGTCCATAGTCGAAGTGATTTCCATGAAGACTTCATCATTTTCTTTAATTCTACGAATAATTTTTGTATTATTATTGCCTTTATAAAGTATAAAGAAATTGAATGATTTCAAAACAATTCATTTTTGTTCTTCCTCTCGATTTATCGTTATACTTACCCTACTCAAAAATCCTGAGAACTGCCTGGTCACTGTAATCTTCCACGTCGGTTCATTTGTCTTTTATCGTCACTCGTTAATTATTTTACATTTATCGCAAGATTTATCATTCTTCCTTCATTACTCCGATTTAACTGTATTTTTACTTTTTATTAATAAGCACGTCCGAGGGTCGAAATAAACGCGAAGGAAATCGTTTCGCGAATGGAAATATTTTATTAACTTTGAAAACCACGGTTTATTTCTAAAAAATACAATTACTCTGAAAAATTCCACTTTGTAAACAAACGTATGTGTCAACCGCCATACTTTCTCGTCTGCTAGGTGCCTGCGCCCTAGGGAACTTCTGTCGCGACGATTGACGTCTGCCGGCGATCGACAGAGCCAATCGTTCGGCGTCCTTGCGTCTCCGATCAATAGCGTACAACCTAGAGTCTACAAATCGCTACGTACCATATCGTCCTATGTATACAACATACGTGGAGACCCTGTAGAACACCATCCCCACTACCCGGTGCCGGCCCGGGACCGGGCGCGTTTATCCGGCACGTGTGAAGCGGCTCTATCGGTATGAAAACTATCCTGTCTGAACACTTCGATGCATACAGACTGTTCCCCTCTATACACGCCAGCGTAGTCAGGGTCATTCTCAATTAATGTCCCTAATTTGAAATCGAAAATTCTGATTTTTCGAAATACAATATTTTGTCATTAAATCTTATTACGGAGTAGTAAACACTGTTATTACCTAAGTTATAACAAGATTCGTACAGATTTTTTGTTTAAAAGTTAAATTTTTATGACTTTCTTGATTAGTATGTCGAGTTCGTCACTATAACAAAAACCTTGCTATAAAAATGAATGTAAGCATATGATTTATTTAAACAGAAATAATTTTAAATTTATATTTCACTTACTCTCAAATTATCGGAATATTTTATTAATTTAATCTAAAAAGAGTAAGGTGGTTCAGTAAGGCAAAAAAATAATGTGAAGAACTTGACACGTCTTGTGACGGACCTAACACGGAGAAACATAGCTTAAGTTTCAGCAATTAGTTCGACTTTTAGTTAATAAAATACATTGCCAGTGATTTTCAAACACGTTCTTCAAAAACTTTTACAAAAAGAACTCTGATTTCTAATGAAAAATTTAACAAAATGAGGCTTTTTACTGACTTTCTTCATTAAGCCAAAATGGGTTCATAAAATGAAGAATTCGCTTTGAGACAATTATTGGTGGTTCAGTAAGGTAAGAAATATTTTCTTTAAGGTACCAAATCTTGCCCTCTTTAGCAGGCAACTCAGCAATAGATTTCTTAGCTTTCTTTACTCTTTCTAGACTTTTCTTTAAATATTCTTTTTTTTCTGGATTTTGTTTTATCTTTTCTCGGCATCTTTTAGCTCTTTCGGCTTGTTTTAACGCCATATCTAAAAATTTTGATTTACAGTAGATATTTGTCAGGTTCGTCACATATCGGTTAATTTCGTCACAAACTAGATCGTGATGAACCTGACCGTGACGAAGCTGAGGATTTCATAAAAGCGTGCCGAAAACAAATGTAAAAATACAAAAAAGCCCATGCTTGTTAGTCTAACCTAATTTATAATTTGCATAAAACAATTTTAAACGTTAGTACATTGCAAAAATTATTTGTTTATTTCGTAATCGATGTGACGTACCTGACACTCAATAAACACACTTTCCAGTTAGCAACAATTTTGTTTAAATTATGGCAGAATTCTTAAAATGTAACACCGTTTTTCCACAAACCATGAACTAGGTATAATGGCTGGCTCATTTAGGGCAGACAGTTGAAGTGAACAGTAGTTCCGTCTGTATTTGTATAAAAGAAATAGAGAGTGTCACAAACCTGACACGAAAACATGAGACAAAGCATTTTATTTTTTTAATCAAGTAGAAAAGAAAAAGTCACTTTTTTTCTTTGAAACAGTTATTTCAATGCTCTAGCAATATTTTTACCAAGTTCTACCGAAATATAATAATTCTATTTATTTTGATTGTAATATTGATAAATCTGACTAAAGGTATGGTTGGGACCGTGACGAACCCTGACACTATTAGCATTTTAGGCATGATATAAAAACTGGAAAATATCTTTAAACAGTAATATCGATAATGGACTGAAGTACGTATACTTGGAGCGTTATATAGCGGTTTTTAATTTAAAATGATATAGTACTAGAAAACATTTCATTACACTGAGACGGTAAATATGGACATTTTAAATGAGAATGACCCAGCACATTGCATATCGGTTGGCGCTATCGGATCCAAGATGGTTCTCTACAATTCGGTGACAATACCGACAGCCCAGACACGAACCAAATAGTCCAGACACGAACCAAATAGACGTTTCAGTCCGAAAAACATCGGTCATCTCAATAGTGGTGAATGTGACAGACACTCTGACAGATAGTTTAATAATCGTTTGGATTTTTTTCGAATAATCAAGATAGTGAACGGAAGCAGCGCTATTTTTCTCTGGTTGCTTGTGCATAAAGAGCAGGAAAGGAGACATCAGTATCTCAGAAGAAGTGCCATCAGATAAGTTACTTCCTAAGTGACCGCCTTAACCTCATTTCGATTACGTATAAAGGACAAATATCTTTGTGGTTATTAAAATGAGGTTAAGACGGTCAGTTAGGAAGTAACTTATCTGATGGCACTTCTTCTGAGATACTGATATCTCCTTTCTTGCTCTTTATGCACAAGCAACCAGAGAAAAATAGAGCTGCTTCCGTTCACTATCTTGATTATTCGAAAAAAATCCATACGATTATCAAACTATTTGTTAGAGCGTCTGCCATATTCACCACTATTCAGATGACCGATGTTTTTCGGACTGAAACGTCTATTTGGTTCGTGTCTGGACTATTTGGTTCGTGTCTGGGCTGTCAGTATTGTCACCGAATTTTAGGGAACCATCTTGGATCCGATAGCGCCAACCGATATGCAATGTGCTACGCTGGCGTGTATAGAGGGGAACAGTCTGTATACATTGCCACTAGCGACCGATTCGGTTATTTTCCCGAATCGGCCATTCGGTTTTCGGTGACAAGACCGAATGTCAGTCGCGACCGAAACGGTCAAATTGCCGTATGCGTTTCGAAGACGTACAGTGTGAACATGCCCGTTTAAATGTATGCGCCACTGCAGAACACGGTAAAAAAACCGATTCGGTAAATTAGCCGAATCGGTGTAGTGTGAACGGACTGTAACGGGAACTACCCCTCTCGTTTTCGGGGGCACTTTAGACTCTAAGTACGTGACACGCCGAATAAGTATACCGATCGACGCGTTCGGATCGACACTTTCAATCGAGCTTCCACTGCGACCACTTCGATTCCTTCCATATTCGTAATTGTACTTCGTGGATAGTTATACTCGAAATAAAATAATTTCTAGTAGCCGAAGGCTTTTGCAATTTATTGGTGGAATCCAACATTAAGAATAACAATTTCTTCATATCAGGTACGGACACGCTAAGTACCATTTTGAACATTAGTGGCCTACTTTTGTACAGTCATTTCTCATATCAATCTCGGTCACTTTTGTACTGATTCGCACGTATGCGTCTTCTATCTCGCTTATCTTGAAGAATACCTGGTAGGTGCTTGGCACTAAATTCGAATATCAATATGGGGGGGGGGGGGGGGGGGGGCAAAACATAACGTTTCATTTTTGTTGGAGTTTTTCTTGTAACAATTTTTAAGTGGGTCATATAGTCCTTGGCGTATTTCTTACATGGGAATGTTTTTGAAAGGGATAATTGATTATCCTGTCATGAACGTCCAAGTTGGCGAGGGCGATTTTTAGTTTAGTACTCAGTGAAGAAAAAAATCGTAGAATGATTCATTAAAAAAGATGATTAAAGTGGAAAAACTATGCTTTATAACGCAGTAAATGATATTTAACTATGACTTTTTTGAACTCCGTGTGCCTTGCTAAAATTGAAAAAAATGATGTTTAATTTGTTAGGTGTCGCTTTTCAATTATGTAACTGAAAACAATAAAGATTTTTAAAATCTGAAAAAATATTCTAGAAGCTGAAACTTTAACCTTTTAAATGCTTCTTTGCCAATCAAAATTATATCATTTTGAAGAAGGTATAGGTTTAGTTGAAAACGACTCTTTTTCCACGAAATAACTTTGATTCCTTCATTCCTCTGCGGAGTATAATAATACGAACTATAGGGAAAAATATTCATTTATTGTTTTTGGAACTTCCTTGCCATTGTTTAAATAATAATAACACTGGCAATTACACTTATAACTTTCTACAGTAGTATTATAACGATTGATCGATAATGTGTAAGTAGACTCAGTATGATGATCGGCTAATCCATTGCACGAAAGTTTTCCATAAATCGCATTTTACTTCCGCTACAGAACTCCGTATTATTTCTGTTTTTCCATCATATAATGAACCATGTTGTAACGATGTATCCAATTTTTGAACGTAAGTCCGTCTACGTCGTTCTTAATATGACTCAATGCTTCCTGTACTGTTTGGTTTATCCTAAAAAATAAATTCACATGTATGAATAAATTAATACCCACTAACGTGTAAATAAGATTTCAATAAAGTTGTAGAAAAATTATGAGATGCATAATTAAAATTTGCGATCACGATTTTTGAGACGATTATACTGATAGCAGAAAGATTAACACGTTAAGCGCCAAATGTTGCCAGTGATAGACGTTCCTACGGAGCCACGACGGTCCACCCGTAATATTAAAATGGTATGTATTAGGGCCCGCTGACCTTTACAGTATTAAATGTACGTTCGATACGCAGCGGTCCGTAGGGACCGCCGTGGCGTCGCAAACTTTTTCGTCAGCGGTCCCTAGGGACCCGCTGTGGCGCTTAACGTGTTAAGAAGAGACTTCATAGAAGGTTCCAACAGTAGATAAAGGAAATTTTGATAGTATGTTTAATTTAAATCATTTAATAGTATTTTTGATAGTATTTATTTGATACTATATTTGTCAAATAATTAAATGAAACGGTTATTGCTGACTAATGCGAGTCCTGCTGAATCTTCCCCGTTCGTCAGGAATTATCGAGCATCGCGCCTATGCCCATACTACTTAAATGTTTAGACTTGGTTCGCGAAATTCCGTTTATTTTGTAGAAAATATAGGGTGAGTTTTCCAAGACCATATTTTTATATGTGGTTACGCATGATCGATACGGATCACCCCTTTATTTCCATCTGTATTGGATACACGCGTCCTTGGCCTCCTTCGACCGAGTTAAGGGGTAAGGCCACCATGGAACTTTTCAAAAATCGATTTTTTTTTAATAGCTTAAAACCTTCCTTAAACCCTCAAGAATAAGAAAAAAAAGGTTTCGTAGTCAAAAAAAATTTCGAATCGGTCGTTTACGTCAATTTACAGAGACGCCGCGCGGCGCATTAACACTTAGCGCCATAGCCAACTATACGGTTTCCACCGCGCTCGGGCGAGCCAAACTACATTGAATAGGGAGATCTCCCCGATTAGTGGGCTAACTGTTAATTAAATGCATGTTGAGACGTATTATCGGAGTTGAGGCTCGTGTTATTAGCAGTACTATTCGGCCATTTATTTTATGTAAAGTCATTCTAGCTGTCAGACGGACGCCGCGTGCGTGATTTTGCTTCGTGTTTCATCAGTTTATCTTTTTACTACGAGTTACTGAAATTAGTGAATAAAATGTGTGATAAATCGAAATATGGTGGCTATAAAGCTAAACGAGGTATAATGCAAGTTATACGACAGTTGGACATGACAGTTGGAAGGAATTGCTACAATTTCTGCGTTGAGGCGGACGAATTCCGCGTCGATTTTTCGAACCGATCGCTGACTGAGGCTGCAAAAACAGCTCGAATTGCCGCAAAATCAGCCAGAAAAGAAGAAGAAGAACTCAACATTAACATAGAAGGCCAACTATACGGTGCAGGCATCGCGGATTAAAGGTATACTATAATTTTCGACCGTAAAATGTTACTTAAAACTTTAAACGCGTTTTTCTCAGAACACGAAATTTCAAATCGGGCGAACCGATAGCGGCTACAAATCTTTATCGATTGCCTTGCAATTTTGAGGGTATCTTTATACCTATATAATCTAATAGACCACGTAGGGGTTTTTCGATAAGTTGTAAACTTTTTGTTTTATAAACGATTATGTATGAAATTCTTATGCGAAAACGTGAACTTTTCTTTTATATACTCACCATTTCTCGAAAAATCAATATTCTCAAAATCCCCTACGTGGTCTATTAGTTTATGATATATATTAAAGAAAAATCTTTGGATTTTTGTTCTAGGTTCACGCTTGTGGGTACAGCCGGTTCGCCCGTTTTGGACCTCCACAAAAAATTCATCGTAGAAACCGGACCCTGGAACGGCCATTTCTTAACCAAAAATTAAAAACAAAATATTTTTTAGTAGTTTTGAAGATACTTGATAAAGTACTTTATAAGAAAATTCTATAGCTTTTACACTACTCCTAAAAAAAAATGCACAAAATCGTCCTTCTTTCTTGACGCACATGGTGGCCTTACCCCTTAAAAGGCCGGCACACCTCGTCTGGAAATGTAAAGCTATATTTTCAATATGGTGCATAAGAACCTTTTGCATTTTCACCACCACACTTAAAAAACATAAATCTAGAGCCCTATAGAAAAAAATATATAATAATAATAAATTTCTGATTTTGCCGATTGATTACAACAAAAAAATTTTTTTTTTTTCTATAGGGCCCTAGATTTATGTTTTTTAAGTGTGGTGGCGAAAATACGAAAGGTTCTTATGCACCATCTTGGAAATATTACTTTACAGCCGCGACAATTTTCGGGCATTTTTGTCGCAGCTGTAAAGTAATATTTCCAACATGGTGCATAAGAACCTTTTGTATTTTCGCCACCACACTTAAAAAACATAAATCTAGGGCCCTATAGAAAAAAAAATAAATTTTGTTGTTGTAATCAATCGGCAAAATCAGAAATTTATTATTTATTTTTTTTTTTTTCTATAGGGCTCTAGATTTATGTTTTTTAAATGTGGTGGCGAAAATGCAAAAGGTTCTTATGCACCATGTTGAAAATATAGCTTTACATTTCCAGACGGGGTGTGTCGGCCTCTTAAGGGGGTATTACTGTCTAGACGCTTGTTTTTAATGTAATTTTTAGGAATTAATTTTGCGAAAACTATCAAACCTACAGAGTGCCGGGGTTTTTGACGCATAATAAGACATGTTTCAACTAACAATACAAATTTTAATAAAACATTTTATTGGAATCTGTACAAGTTATGCGCTGTTATGCAAATCGTGGCGTGAGACGCTCGTCCAATCGGGCGACCATATTGTGGCGGTCCTAATCGTCTGAGAGAGAAGAACAAATTTTTTTTTTAATCTATATGAATGTAGTTATCGTCTGAACTAGAACTAAGTAGGTACGAAATTTTTTATCGCAATCGCAGCTGTTTGAAGATTAAAGTTTAATTTTCCCGAAAAATTGTCAACTAAAACATGAGAGCAGGGCTAAAATATTCAAGCTATCGGGATTATTCTAGTTCAGACCATAGATGAAGGTTCCCTCGAAATGTGTGCAAAACCAGAAGTCAATCGGTCCAATAGTTTTTGAGAAAAACGTGCGCCCGACTTGAAAAATGTCGTTTCGAGAAAAACGCGTTTAAAGTTGATGACTACCTGCTGCGCTCCAACGCACCGCAGCCTTTAAGCCTCTGTAACTATAGGAGTTCTACGAATTTCAAATTAGTATTTTTGAGACACATTCTCAAACTCCCAAATTATAAGAAAATGCAAGAAAAAAAAATCGAATTTTTGAAGCGTCTAGACAGTAATACCCCCTTAACAAATATATTGGGCATTCCATGCCAAGTCTGACGGCGATTGTAGCCGGCGCCTTTCGATTTTCTCACTGATTTTTTATTAACTTCTTGGATTGATGTACTCATTCAGTATTTTTTTTAGATGTTTATCTTCATTAGTTTTCACGATATGAATTTTTCAATATTTATCATACTTTAGACTTTTCATAAGTTCAATTGACTATAACCGCTTCAGCACTCAAAAATAAAACGACTACATCAAATCATTTGTCTTGAAATGCACTATCTGAAAAAAGAAACAAAAAATTGTATATAATTTGCGTAGGTACTACTGAAATTTTATACTGAAGTACAATAAGTTAATTCTCAAGATCGAATTTTTTTATTTTCATGAAAAAATATTCAAAAATTGTAGGCATAAATAGAAACATTTTGAGCCGTGGTCAAATATTTCGTTCTATTTTTCCTTTTATTTCAAAAAATTGTAATCGTGATATATATCACATTAACCTTTCGATATGTAATATTACGTTTTACATTCTAACGTGTTACTCAATTTGTATTCAGTTTATATAGATAATGTTACTCTCCATGACGATATTAATATATTTATTGAATCTTATAATTATTGAAAGTAACAAATTCGATTGTTAGTCATATTGTCACTCTGAATGTGCTTTTCTTTTAGATTTGTGCTCGACGTAATGCTCAATCAATGGTTCCTTCTCAGGGATCGCGGAAAAACCTTGAAGAAAGGACTAATGGTCGAGCAGTGTCAAACACTGTATCTAGATAAAAAGCTCTTGTATACATCGTAACTATGAGGTCGATTTTTTATACATAGTTCAGAGTGGCTATAAAATAAATGTCTTGTTATTAGTTGCTCTTTTCAAATTACCAATTGAACATAATAATTATGTGAGTGTTGTATTTTTGTAACGAATTTTTGAAGTGGTACTTACATAATAAAGTAAATTACGTACTCAACTATAAAAAAAAATTAAAAATATATATATATATAAAATTGATCTTATCATTACGATACGAGGGCAGAATGAAAAGTCCGATACTTTTCTAGTAGATGGTGATGCGATCGCGGAGATGAGTATACGCCCCTATTTTGCGAAAAAAAAAGTTCTGTTCCACCACGACATGCATCTGCTTATTCGTCTGCCGTTGCAACAGCGAAATTGGTCGATTTAAAGTTCGAATTGCTGCCGCATCCACCTTATTCACCGGGTTTGGCTCCATGCGACTTCTTTCTCTTCCCAGACTTGAAAAAATTGCTGGCTGAAAAGAAATTCTCATCAAACAAAGAGGTCATCGCCGCAGCAGGGGGCTACTTTACAGACTTTGCGGCGCACCACCATCTACTAGAAAAGTATCGGACTTTTCACTCTACCCTCGTATATGCAAGAGCTTTTACTAATGACAGCAGTAACAGAGTTCGCTTTTCATCTAGATACAGTGTTTGACACAGTACTCGACCATTGGTCCTTTCTTCTAGGTTCTTCCGGGTTCCTTGAGAAAGAACCATTGGTAGCGTTGTGTCGAGCACAAATCTAGAAGAAAAGCACATTCAGGATTACAATGCGATTAACAACCAAATTTCTTACCTTCAATAATTATAAGACTCCATAAATACATGAACATCGTCATGGAGTAATGTTATTATACAATGTTTCTCTCTCTCATTTTAATCTTTGCAGCAGAATATCTCGAGAAATACACATCCTAGGAAAAAATTGTCTCATATAAAATTGATTGAGTATAAAGGGGGCCACAAGCTAACTGTATCAGTTTCATCACAGATGGCGCTGCAACCGGTGAATTTGGGGAAAATTATTATTTTTCTTTAATGGGAACCCCCAGTTTTTATTGCATATTATGATTCTACGCTAAAAATGAAATAACTTTTGCCTGAAACTTTTTTAAATTACCTTCGTAGATGGCGCTGAAATTGGTGAAAAAACAGGGTAAAACTACTTTTTAAATGAAAACTCGCACTTTTTATTGCATATTATGATTTGATGGTATAAACTAAACATAACTTTTGTCCGAAACTAAAAAAAAGAAAACCATTGAAATCTAGATGTTTAATAATTGTTCAAAGTTACCACCGTTTTGCTGATGACGCAGTGCAATATAAACAAAGGACAAAACAAAGCTTCCCTTTTGTCTTTAGTTTTAGAGGCACCCGAGAAAAATAAACGATTTCTAAAATCAGCACTGAATGTGTTGTGGCAGTACCATGCGGGTCGAGAGGGCAGTACGGTGCGAGCCGCGTGGAGGCTAGCGGGGCAGTGCGTACGAGGAGCACGCGGAATAAAGATCATACGAGTATGAAGCAGAGCAGTGCAATTACTACCTGAACCCTCACACTCAACATGGTGTCAGAAGTTCGACTTCGAACAGAACGGGTCTAAGTCTGGCAGAGGATAAAAATACAATGAGCCGCAAGCGTTACGAGGAGAAGGGGAAAAGTTTCAAGCGATCAAACACAAAATGGCGCATTCAATGAACTACGTAGGCGTCCAGCCGTCAGAATAAATGGGTTTCGCTAAACCAGAGAATTGGCGAGTATGGATAAGAAGATTCGATCGATATATTTCGGTGGCGAATCTCACGGAGAAGCTAGGGAAGGAGCTCATTCATCTGCTATACTACACGATGGGACCCCAGTCGAAGGACATCTTGCTACAAGTAATGCCCGTCGTCCCGGGAGAGATGCCGTACGAGACAGTTAAGGGAAAATTCGAGACATATTTTGAACTAAAGAAAAATGTGGTTTTCGAGCGATTCAACTTTGACTCGAGAATACAGCAACCGGACGAGACGGTCGATACGTGTATCACGGCTTTACATACGCTGGCGATTTCGTGTGAGTTTGGCACACTCAAAGACGAATTGATACGAGACCGCATCGTCATCGGAATTACCGATAAGAGAGCTTCAGAAAGGTTACAATTAAAATCGGATCTTTTGATCTAAATCGAGTAGTCACAATGGTCCGACAAGCCGAAACCCAGGGGAAGCAAAATAAGTTGTTACGAGCGGAGTCCGGCGAGCCAAGTGAGCTTTGCCGCATAGGATCATCGTACCGGGGCAACCAACGAGATCGTAAGAGTCATTAGAACGAGACGAAAGGGGAGGCATCAATGAAGAAGTCAGGTCGCTGTACACGATGCGCTTTGCCTAGGCACTTAGAGGGCAGGACGTGCCCAGCAAGCAACTCCGAATGTAGGAACTGCGGATGAGTGGGACATTGGGCGAAGGCGTGTTTCGCGAAGAACGTCCATCGAGTTGACGTCGAAGAAGAGGCAGTCGAAGGAAACGCCGAATTTTTGTTTCTGGGTAATGTTAACGTCCGGCGTAGTGCCAAATCAGAATTTGAGGTTAGGATTGATATTGTTGATTTCGATCTCGGAATAGATTTCCTACTGGACTCCGGCACGGATATAATATGTATCCCAGCGAGGGTAATACCACCGGGTCATACAAAGAGAATCCAAAAAACAAATCACGTAGCGTACGGACCTTCGGTCAACGAAAAACTGAATGTTCTAGGTTACGTTCCCTTAAAACTCAAAGTGGGAAATATAATACGAGAGGTTAAAGTTTTCGTGATACAGAATTTGAGAACGCCTTTGTTGGGACGTAGCGAGTTACTTTCGATTGATTTGATCCAGTTGAACACGAGAGAAAAGAAACGCGTAAAATGCATCGCGAATACAACTGTTACAAAGCAAACCGAGCGTCTAACGAAAGTCGAGCCGGAAAAAGAATTTGCTGATACCTTCAGGGGCCTAGGCCAGTTCAAGAGAGAGTTATTGATAGAGCTCAAGAGCGGAGCTGTTCCAAAGGCATTGTCTGTTCCTAGAGTAGTCCCGATACCCCCATTGAGTAAGTTAAAAAGCGAACTAAACAGACTTCTGTCCAAGGGGGTGATTGTGCCTGCGGACAAACCCACCGATTGGTGCAGCCCGATAGTTTGTGCCCCGAAGGACAAAGGTCAGGGAATCAGATTATGCTGTGACTACACAGAGTTAAATAGAAACGTTAAACGAGCAGTTTATCCGATCCCAAAAGTAGACGTAACTCTAGCTAGGCTAGAGACGCAAAAATATTCTCACGGCTAGATGCCAACTCGGGGTTTCATCAAATAAGACTGTCGGAAGAATGTCAAGCGTTGACAACGTTCATCACCCCGTTTTTGGAAGGTTTATGTATACGCGACTACCCTTCGATATAAATTGTGCCCCAGATTATTTCTCAAAAATGTTTGCGGATGTTCTTGTCGACGTGCAAAATGTATTAATTCACGTAGACGATGTGTTGATATTCGCCTCAACGGTCGAGGAGCACGACAAGATTCTGAGACAAGTTCTGGAGAAGTTAGAAAATGAAGGTGTAACGCTGAAAAAAAATGTGTATTTGGGGTGCAGTCAATCGATTTCTTGGGCCATGTGGTTTCGAGAGAGGGCATCGGGGTGGCTCCGGACCGGTTAGCCGCAATCGCGGAGTTTCCGAGTCCTAAAACAAAAGCGTCGCTAATGCAGTTCTTGGGAATGGTAAATTTCGCGGGAAAATACAATCCGAATCGGTCGCACGTGCTGGAACCACTGTACTCGCTCTTGGGGGATGGCGTTCCTTTCTCATGGTTCGAGGCACAAAAGAGAGCATTCCAAGAGGTAAAAGTGTTATTGGGTAAAGCGCCGGTGTTGGCGCATTTCGATTTTAGCAAAAGAATTATTGTTCAAGCGGATGCCTCGAGCTATGGGATTGGAGGGGTACTTCTACAGGAGAGAGACAACGAAAAACAAATCGTGGCGTATGCGTCAAAGACGCTTTCAAAAGCAGAACAACGATATAGTCAGATCGAAAAGGAGGCGTTGAGTCTCGCGTTTGCGACTGATAAATTCAAAGATTATATAACAGGGATCGAGGTAACAATGGAAACAGACCATAAACCGTTGCTACAGATTTTGCAAACGAAGTCACTAGATGACCTCACCCCGAGACTGCAAAGGATTCGATTAAAAATCATGAGATATAATTACAAAGTAGAGTATATCCCGGGAAAACAGTTAGTGCTCGCGGATGCCCTGTCCCGAAACCCGAGGTCAAGTAAGGAAGAGATGCGGGGAGAATTCGAAATCGAAACGGAGAATTATGTACAATTCATGGTAAAGTAACTTCCTGCCACGGACGAAATGTTGGAAAGGATCCGTACAGAACAAGAGTCAGACATAGTTTGTAGGAAGCTAAAAGAGTATTGCCTACACGGGTGGCCAGACAAGAATAAACTCCCAGAGGAAATTCGGCTTTATTCCGCATACAAAGACAACATTTCCGTGGTGGAGAGCCTCTTGCTATACAACGTCAGACTAATTATCCCAAGGACGCTCCAAGCGGAAGTGTTGGCTAAAATACATACGGGACACCTGGGAATAAACAAATGTAGAGCTAGAGCTAGCCAATCAGTTTGGTGATACGATTTAAGCTCACAGTTACAAAACCTTGTCACAGCGTGCAAAGAGTGCATTCACGAGAGAATAAACGCGAAAGAGAAGTTTGTAAAGGTGGAATTCCCAACGAGACCCTGGTAGAAAGTTGCGATGGACTTATTTAAGTTAGTTTCTCCGCGACGACCTCAACCAAAAGTTACATGCCATGTTCATGTTTAAAATATTGATTATTGGTTTAATTAGTAGTAAATAAAATTAAAAACTACGCAATATTGACTCGGTACTAATAGATAATAGGATGGATATCATTTATTGCCGTAAAATATATTCTATATTGTGTTTTTGATCTACCATCGCTGGTAAACTTTTTGCCGGGACTGTCCGGGCTTTGCCCCAATACACGAAATAGCTTGTATATACAGACGACACACTCTTCTGTGTGCGTGTGAGCGACGCTCGTGACTCGCTGTCCCGTTCCCCCTCCACGCACTCGTTCGCTTGTAGGCCTTGCAGATATATGCTATACGACAAAAATTGTGAGGGCTTCTCATGGTTATATCTTGGAAACTAGATGGTGAATCATTCTCACTTTTTTTCACATTATTCGTGATATCCTACTCTACCTTATCCTCGTTTTTTATCAACTTCTTAATTTTAGTTTTAACGGTAGAATTAATGACGCACTGTTCTTCCCATCATAACGTATCTGTTACGTGTAAATTAAGCCAACTTCAAGTGTAAATATCTCAGGTTTGGGATGGTCAAACTTATTTAAATTACACAGATGTTTCGATAATGCATTAAATAACATATATGTCAAATTTCAACCATTTCTTAATTCAACGATCTCGTGAAGGTACTACCTTAAGCTTACGAAATGGTATATTGTCATAGTTGACTATTACTCGAGATTCTTTGAGGTGATCGGATTGAACTCGTTGACAGAGAGCGAAATAATCGAAAAATGTAAGGCAGTGTTCGCTAGGTACGGTATCCCTGAAACAGTACGTAGCGACAATGGCCCGCAGTTCAAGTCGAAGTTCAGAGAATTCGCGCGTTCCTACGTGTTTACCCACGTTACTTGCTCACCGCGCTACCCGCAGAGTAACGGAGAAGCCGAGGGGGCAGTAAAAATCGCAAAAAACCTAATGAAAAAATCGGACGACGTCCACTTAGCACTTATGTTGTACAGAGCGACGCCGTTAGAGAACGGGTTCTCGCCTGCGGAGCTAATGTTTTCCAGGCGCATTAGAACGACGGTTCCAACGCTATCTAGTCAGTTAGGGACATTTCGAGAGCATAGCAAGATAGCGGTAAAAGAAGAAGAGCGCAAGAGGAAGCAGGAGACGAACTATAACAAGAGACATCGAACTAAAGATCTCTCGCCGCTTCAGAAAGACGACAAGGTGTGGATATCGGATGTGAAAAGATACGGCAAGGTCGTGCGTCCGACCGAGCATTCAAACTCGTATCTGGTAGAAACAGAGCTAGGGATGCTGCGTAGAAATAGGTGGCACTTAGTTCAGACGCCGAGCCAAGGAGCAAATCCGCCCTGCGGATTAATTAGAGTTCCTGAGGCTAGGGAGACAGCAGAGGGGGGCGAAGCAGAGGGTCCGGAGGGGGAGGGTGAACCCGAGAATCCTCAGCCCGAAATCAAAGAGTCGGGGGGCAGCAGACCATGTCGCGAGAGAAACCCACCGGCGTGGACTCGAGATTATGTGATGTAACCTAGTACTATGCCTAAGTTTAAGTTACTTCGTCTTCACCTGCGTTATGTATTTTCAGTTTATATCCTGTTAAACCATACATATGATTTATTTCGTTTATACTACACTTTATAAAATAAGAGGGATGTTGTGGCAGTACCATGCGGACCGAGAGGGCAGCACGGTGCGAGCCGCGTGGAGGCTAGCGGGGTAGTGCGTACAAGGCGGCTGAGCGAGGAGCACGCGGAATAAAGATCATACGAGTACGAAGCAGAGCAGTGCAATTACTATCCGAACCCTCACACTCAACAGAATGTTTTCAGACATGTCTGATTACACGCCTAACGACATTGTTGATATTTTTGTGTGCCTCGGTGAAGCGCGGGGGAACTACCGTGAAGCTGTGCGTACATTTCGAATTCGTTTTCTGGGTTGCAGATGTCCATCTGATGTTACCATTCGATTTCTCGAACAACGTGCTCGTCAAGATGAAATCAAACGAAAAAGAAAAAAGAAAGAATATGACAATGAAGATTATCCTAACGAGAGATTGCTTCTTGTGCTTGCATTAATTCACATGTGCGTCTTCGAGAAATTCAAGAAGAAATTGGTGTCCCTCGATCGATAGCACAGCGCATCTTACAATCGGTTCGGTATCATCCGTACCATATCATCTTGGTGCAATCTCTATCAGCCGATAACTTCGTGACAAGGCTGAATTTTTGCAACTGGGCCCAACAAAAAATTCAAGAAGATTCCAATTTTTTGAATCGCGTTATGTTTTCCGATGAGGCAACGTTTCATAATGTTGGAATAGTGAATAGACACAACAGCCATTACTGGAGCGCTGACAATCCACACTGGATACGATCGGTTAACCATCAAAACCGTTGGAGTGTCAATGTTTGGTGTGGAATTGTGGATTCGAAGATTATAGGGCCGTATTTTTTTTGACGGCAACGTAACTGGCGATCGATATCTTCGTTTCTTACAACAAGATCTTCCTGCACTTTTAGGAGAGATAAATCTTATAGTATGGTTGACAATGTGGTTCCAGCAAGATGGCGCACCTCCTCATTACAAAAGAAATGTGCAAAATTTTCTTGACGAAAGGTTTCCAGGAAAATATATAATATTAGCCGCGGAGGACCAGTGAGGTGGCCAGCTAAATCTTTACGATGTAGTCGTTTTTTATTTTTAAGTCTTCTAAAGCATAGTTATTGTCAATTGAACTTTTGGAAAATTGTAAGAATGATAAATATTAAAAAATTCATATCGTGAAAACTAACGGAGATAAAAATCTTAAAAAAATATTGAATAAGTACACCAACTCAAGGAAAAAATCAGTGAGAAAATCGAAAGAGGTCAGTGACAACCGCCGTCCGATTTGGTATGGAATACCCCATAGCTATAGGGGCCGTCCATTAATTACATGAGTACAATTTTTGGCTCTTTAGATTTCCCTCCCCCTCCTGCCATGTGAGCCACTGTGAGATTCACGCCTCTTCTCCCCCTGTCCCTCTCTAATATTTCTCGTGTGAGTTTTTTTTGGATTACTTAACGTACGAAGAATGAACGTAGATTTACATGATATACATATATTGCATTTGCGTCAAGAGTACGAACTCAGTGAAAAAGTTCATCCTATCGAGGTTCAATGAATATGAGTGCATAGGTTTAGCCTCGGAATTTTTATGAGAACGAGCATAGCTGATATGACTAATATAAAAATTGAACATGTATATTTACATATTACACATTTTATAGTGATATAGTGAGGAAGGATATGTCGATATGAACATAGTTGAGTGATGTTGAACGGTAAGCGTGACTTGATCTAGCAAAACCATTAGATTCATTCATATTAATCATATCAGCTATGCTTGTTCTCATAAAAATTCCGAGGCTACACCTATGCACTTATATTCATTGAGTCTCGATAGGTAGAACTGCTTAACTGAATTCGTACTCTTGGCGCAAATGCAATATATGTACCATATTGTCCGCGATCAAAGCACCCATAGCAAAATTACGAGTTTTGCATGAGCACCCCTGTGGGTCTCCTCGTCCAATAGAATCACCGAAGAAGCGTGAATGCGCATGCGTAGTCATCCGCGGGTGTTGGCGTCGTCAGCAAGTTCAGATCGGTTTCAATGAATTAACCGATCTGAACTTGCTGACGACGCCAACACCCGCGGATGACTACGCATGCGCATTCACGCTTCTCCGGTGATTTTATTGAACGAGGAGACCCCCAGGGGTGCTCATGCAAAACTCGCAATTTTAAAATGGGTGCTTTGATCGCGGACACATACGGTACAATATATCATATAAATCTGCGTTCTTTCTTCGTACGTTAATCCAAGAAAAATTCACATGAGAAATATTAGAGAAGAACGGGGGAGAGAAGAGGCGTGAATCTCACAGTGGCTTATATGGCAGGAAGGGGAGGAAAATCTAAAGAGATAAGAATCGTACACACGTAATTAATGGATGACCCCTTTCTCCGTCATATAATATTATATATGGTGTATTTTTCATTAACACATATCCCATTTATTCTCATTTTTTTGCCAACATACGAAAACATTTTTCAGGCCAGTGGGGAGGTAGATATTTTATCCTTGGAGTGCAATACAATGTCTGCACGTTTGAAGTTTAAAAAAAAGTATTTGTAAAAATTGACATAAAACTTCCTATAACCCCTCCCTCACTCTGCTCTCCATATAAGGCTTTGTAGAGATTCAACTAAACCTCCCTCTCTTTTAACCTTTTAACGCCGGGGGTGGTCGATATATTGACCAACCATGGAACGATTAATGTTTAACGTTTTTTCATGAATAATTCATGCGTTCAAACGGGAAAAACAGTGTGAAAATTCCTGGAACCATCCTTCATCTTGAATGACCTTGAATCCAAGATGGCAGATCCAATATGGCGGATGATGAATTCCAGAAATTTCAAAAAAATTGGAAGATTATGGCCCAAAGCTTGTTACTCTGAGGTTTTCGGGGTCACTTATTATGATGCTGATGTCCAAATCGGTCTATTCTCAAATCCAAGATTCCCAAATCCAAAGTGACTGTTTCTTGTTATTACTATTTTGGCCTCAAAGTTGGTATGCTCACGTTTTTTGATGTGCAGAGTGCGAAAAGTTATCCGCAAATATCACCTTCAAGAATTTTCCAAGGACACCAATCAATACAATTTTGGTCAATAATCTTCAATTTTGATAAACTTCTGGAATTCATCATCCGCCACATTGGATCCGCCATCTTGGATTTAAGAATAGATCAATTTGAATATCAGCATCGTAATGAGTGACCCCGAAAACCCCCGAGTAACAAGTTTCGGGCAATAATCTTCAAATTTTGATAAACTTGTGGAATTCATCATCCGCCATATTGGATCCGTCATCTTGGATTTGAGAATGGACCGATTTGGACAGCAGCATCGTAATGAGCGACTCAAAAAACCCTCAATTAATAAGTTTTGAGCGATAATTTTTCCCGCCAAATTTGTGTCATTGTCTTCCTGCCGGGGATGGTCGATATGTCGCAGGCAAATAGTAACTTTAGGCAGATAGTATCTGCCTAGGCAAATACTAACTGCCTGGGCAAATAGCTTTTCTTTATAATTCATTGCTAAATGACTAGGCAGATACTATTTGACTAGGCATATAGCATAAATGTTCTTTAGGCATATAGCATATAGAGATTAGCTATTTATATAACCAGTTAGGAAATGCCTCATTTTGCGTAACGAGTGAGATTATTGCAATATCTATCACACGAATTACACAGAATGCATTTCCTAACGTGTTGCATATGTCGTAGGTCATAATAAAATAGTCATTTCAGGCAAATTGCTTTTAACTAGTCAAATAACTTTTGTAGCTCCTCGCGCTTCGCTCGTTCCGCTGATTCTAGCCTAACCTAATCTAATCTAACCTCTTACTGAATCTAATTACTTTATATTTCAATATGTTAAGTTAGGTTAGGTTAGATTAGGTTAGAATCGGCGAAGCGAGTGAAACGAGCGAAGCCACAAAAGCTATTTGCTTGGGGAATGACCATTTGCCTTCGACACATACAAGATTTTTTCAAATTATTCCTAAAACATGCGAGCGATTGGTTTTCAGTTTGAAGTTTCGATTAATATTTCATTTTTTATCACGGTTAGGAAAGATTTTTTATTTCCTAACTAGTTGAGAAAAGTAACACGTTTCCCAACGTCAGTCAGTATTGAAAAATATTACTTTAAATCTCAAAATTTGAAAAATAAATTGTGTTGTAGAAACAAAAAATTTTTATTTAAACTTTTGAATAAGTAGGTACCTATAATAATCTATACCTACCTATAATTCTTATGCCAAATAGTATATTACACTGAAATTATTGTAATAGAATAAAGAATAAATTGTAACTACTGTAGTAATGGTAACAAATTCAGCGTTCTGGTGTTAAACAACTTTAATTTAAGACCAAAATCGCTGACATAAAAATAAACAAATAATCTCAAAAAAATCAGTACAAAATCTAAAACTTATTGTTATTAGAATAGGTAGGTAATAATTAATATAAATCTACTTATTTCGGCAAGGATTGCTTGAATGGCACCTGCTGTTGCACAAATGATTGGCTTTGAAACAAGCACATCGCTTGGTATTGCATTGACTTTTTGAAGGTTGGCATTGGCATTTTGAAAACCCCTGACCTGAAAACATTGACTGCGAGGCGCAGGCTTCTCTTAGTGAAATTGACTTTTCTTGAGGAACATCGATTAAATTAAAACTAATAGATGATACAGGCGTTAAATCACCTCTGGTAAACCAGTTTTTCAAAATACCGGATTTTGTGCCAATTCGGTACACATTGTTTTTCTTATCAATGATTATACCATCCACATTATTTTTATCCAAAGGTCCTCTATCGAATTTGGGTACAGCAACAGTCACAGATTTTCCAATTTCTAAATCGCCAAAAGTGATCTTGCTTCTTTTAATCATTACTTCTGCAGCTTTGACTTGTCCTTCGTGAGACTTTTTCCTGTTAATTCTAATATTTTCCTCATTCATACTTTGATTAAAGTCTTCTGTAGTTCCTAATACTGCTGTCTCGACTGCTCTAGTATTAAGACTTTCTTCTATAACCGTGTTATTGTCATTATTTGATGAAATATCCATGTTATCATCACTCACGTTGCTCGTCAATTGTTCTAAGTCCTCTGTAGTTCCTAATACTGCTGTCTCGACTGCTCTAGTATTAAGACTTTCTTCTATAATCGTGTTATTGTCATTATTCGATGAAGTGTCCATGTTATCATCACTCACGTTGCCCGTCAATTGTTTCAAGTCCTCTTCAGTTACTATTTTATCAATAAGGCCAGACGGTATATTTGTAGATCGTAAACCTATTTTTGGATCAGCTCCATAAAGACTCTTGTACGGTGTCCTTCCAATGATACGATGAAACGATGTGTTTTTTGCCACTGCACAAAGTAGCACCCGGTCGACCAACGAGAGGTTTGATTTTCCTCCATCCAAATTCTTAACATTTGCTCAATATCTTGGTTTGACCTTTCCACTGAACCCTGACTTTGGGGGTGTCTGGGTCGTCCATGCACGATTTTGCATTCGGGCTATAACAAAACCAACTCTTTAATTACCTCTGCAGTGAATTCCCGTCCATTGTCACTTTGCAAGATAACTGGAGCGCCTTGTTCTAGGAAAATCTTGAGCAACTCAATGGCTACTTCTGCAGCTCTTTTGGTTGTTAAAGGTCTCAAATACAAAAATTTGGTACAATGGTCTTGGTAATTTAGAAGCCATTTGTACTTCCCATCAGCGCAAGATTGAAAATCTATTAGATCAACTTGTCCTCTGACATTGAAATCTTTTGATATAATTGGCTTCACCACTAAACCAGCATGTTTCTGAATTTTTTTCGAATTACAAGTTTTACACAACTGTGCGTATATTTCAATGGCCACTCTTGGAATGTTACATTTCTTCTTTAAATTATGAAGCATTTTATCTCTTCCTCCGTGTCCTGTAGCTTTGTGTTGCTCATCAATTTTATCGAAAAATTCTTCAATCGGTGTAATATAAATAAGATTATCGTCCCCAGAAGACTTTGGTTTTAAAATAACTTTTGATATGCCTGATATCTCTAGTAAATCATATTTTGCACCATAATATTTTTCTGCGGATGACAGAGCTTGATGATTGTTCTGAGTTTTTTTTGCTTGAAGACTTTTTAAAATATCAATGACTTCAATTTTTTGAAAATCCCATGGTTTTTTAATTATATTTTGGTCATATTTTGCATTTAACCGCAAATAGTATTCTTCCTTATCTACCATGTTGACGGGACTCAACCTATTGCAAATTGGAGAAAAGCTTGATTAGGTATTTAGAAATTTCCTGCACTGGATAACATAAACAAACATCCATCTACAATTATCACACCCACACCTAATAAATTACAGAAATACTTAACCTCAAAATGATATTGTTTTGTTATACAGTCAAACATATGTATAGAATATAGCTTTTGCCTAGGCAAATAACTTTTGTGGCTTCGCTCGCTTCGCTCGCTCCGCCGATTCTAACCTAACCTAACCTAACCTAACCTAACACATTGAAATATAAATAAATTAGATTTGGTAAAGTTATATTAGGTTAGATTAGGCTATAATCGGCGGAGCGAGCGAAGCCACAAAAGCTATTTGCCTAAAAAGTTAATATTTCCCCGCGACGTGTATAAGTGATAAGTAGGGGACCTAGCCAATAACAACTTAAAACAATATAGCAACTACATATTTATACTTACGTGACTGTAGACTTTTAACCCGTCAGCACTCGCGCTCCCGTCCCACCATTCTGTACCCGCGTGATGAGGGATTCTCTCATATTAAAATGCAAATATTTATTTCCCTTGTTTCCCTTCAACCACCAGCAGTGGCGAGAATTGCCGAACGCGGCCGACTACGCGCGAAGGCAGCACGGCTCCCAGCCTACTCGTGCCGTAAGAGAAACTCTCATATTTTTAGTTTCGCGTCAAGAAAAAAATTCTTTTCTCGAAATTGACTGAATCTTTTTGTTTTTAATTTACACTAAAAGAAAGAGGAATAGTTGTTTAAGAATGAAAACAATTCTCGAACCATTTGAATGATTTTTGTAAAAGTTTCCTTTCCCGTGAAAATTTGCAAGAGAGAAATGCTCATAGCACGAGTGCTGACGGGTTAAATCTGAAGTTTATCTGAGGAGCAACTATCTGAGGAGCTCCCCAGATAAACTTCAAATTTAACCCGTTAGCACCCGTGCTATGAGCATTTCTCTCACGCAAATTTTCACGGGATAGGAAACTTTTACAAAAATCATTCAAATGCTTCGAGAATTGTCACGTAAGTATAAATATGTAGTTGCTATATTGTTTTAAGTTATTATTGGCTAGCTCCCCTGCTTATCACTTATATACGTCGCGGGGAAATAGTAACTTTTTAGGCAAATAGCTTTTGTGGCTTCGCTCGCTCCGCCGATTATAGCCTAATCTAACCTAATCTAACTTTACTAAATCTAATTTATTTATATTTCAATGTGTTAGGTTAGATTAGGTTAGGTTAGGTTAGAATCGGCGGAGCGAGCGAAGCCACAAAAGCTATTTGCCTAGGCAAAAGCTATATTCTATACATATGTTTGACTGTATAACAAAACAATATCATTTTGAGGTTAAGTATTTCTGTAATTTATTAGGTGTGGGTGTGATAATTGTAGATGGATGTTTGTTTATGTTTCAGGCAGATAGTATTTACCTATTCAAATAGCTTTTGTGGCTTCGCTCGCTTCGCTCGCTCCGCCGATTCTAATCTAACCTAACCTAACCTAATACATTGAAATATAAATAAATTAGATTTGGTAAGGTTAGGTTAGGTTAGAATCGGCGGAGCGAGCGAAGCGAGCGAAGCCACAAAAGCTATTTGCCTAGGCAAATACTATCTGCCTAAAGTTACTATTTGCCTACGACATCATATGCAACACGTTAGGAAATGCATTCTGTGGAACTCGTGTGATAGATATTGCAATAATCTCACTCGTTACGCAAAATGAGGCATTTCCTAACTGGCTATATAATTCGTCCCTTTCAATACACGCCAGCGTAGCGGGTTGCATATCGGTTATCCGCCTGGCGCGGTACACAGGTGCCTCCGATCCGCTGCAGGGGCAGGCGCCTGTGTACCGCGCCAGGCGGATAACCGATATGCAACCCGCTACGCTGGCGTATATTGAAAGGAACGGATTGTATAAATAGCTAATCTATATGCTATATGCCTAAATAACATTTAGGCAGATACTATTTGACTAGGCAAATAGTATCTGCCTAGTCATTTAGCAATGAATTATAAAGAAAAGCTATTTGCCCAGGCAGCTAGTATTTGCCTAGGCAGATACTATCTGCCTAAAGTTACTATTTGCCTGCGACAGATGTCTCGACCAGCAGTCAGGTCGGGGCGTTTACATAGGAAATTACTTAATTTTCTTTATGAATTTTATGTCTAAAAAGAGGCCGATTTTAACTGAAATTTCCCCGGCGTTAAAAGGTTAAATACTCACGTAATTAATGGACGGCTTCATATACAAAAATATAGTTTTAAAAAACTTATTGTGTATTAAGTATAGATTATAGCCGACAACCGGCTGATTAGCTCTAACTGGTAAGCGATATTAAACATAAGAGGTAAATGGATTCTGCGGTAATGAAACTTTTTAATGAAGAGTAACCTGAACAGTTTAAAAGGAATGCTTCACGACGTCTCGAGATAGCAAAGTCTTGCATCTTTCCTACGAAGAAAATTTCCTTCTGAATTGACGAGAAGGCCTGGTCAATATCGAATCATCATGCTCGATCATAATTGGATTAGCTCGAATAGCAAGCTCATGAAGAGGCTATCGAATGATCTGTTAGACCCCCTCCTTAGTACATGGTACTTACGACAAGGGCACTCATACGCATAAGGTTTCTTGAAGAAATCAAGCTGGGAACACCGCGGCATTCGGTGAAATCTTTTTGTCAATTCAAAAGGAATTTTCCTTCATGAGAAAGGTATGTGATTTTACCATTTTGCGACATCATGGAGTATTATACGTAGCATGTGCCACAGCAGATACTTGTTATATACGAGAGCAGAGTGAAAAGTCCGATACTTTTCTAGTAGATGGTGGTGCGATCGCGAAGATGAGTATACACCCCCACCCCCCCATTTGGCGAAAAAAAAGTTCTATTCCACCAAGCCAATGCACCTGCCCATTCGTCTGCCGTTGCAACCGCGAAATTGGTCGATTTGAAGTTCGAATTGCTGCCGTATCCACCATATTTACCGAATTTGGCTCCCTGCGACTTCTTTCTCTTCTCAGACTTGAAGAAATGGCTGATTGGAAAGAAATTCTCATCAAACAAAGAGGTTATCGCCGCAGCAGGGGGTTACTTTACAGACTTTGGGGCGCACCACCATCTACTAGAAAAGTATCGGACTTTTCACTCTGCCCTCGTACATCTACGAGGGTGGACCAATAAGTACCCGTATTAACAATGAAGACGAAAGTTTTTTATAATTTTTATTTTTTATTTTTCAACGTAATCCCCTTTTAGTGCCATACACTTTTCCCAACTTTCCTGCCATTTCTTTAACCCATCCAAAAAATATGATTTATCTAAGTCTTCAAAATAGGCAGTTGTCTCGATGATGGACTCCTCGTTTGTGCTGAATTTTTTTTCCCGCAAGCCATTTTTTCAAGTTGGGGAATAGGAAGAAGTCGTAAGGAGTCAGGTCGGGTGAGTACGGTGGGTGCGGCAACAATTCGTGGCGTAATTCATGCAGTTTGGTCATGGTAATTCTGGCTGAGTGAGCTGGTGCATTATCGTGGCGAAACAGCAATTTTTTGCCAAATGAGGCCGTCTTCTTCAATTCCTTATCGAATCTCTCCAATGCACTGTAGTATTTCCCCGTGATCGTGCTTCCTTTCTCCAAAAAGTTCATAAGAATTATCCCTTTCGCACCCCAAAAAATTGATGCCATGACCTTTCCGGCCGATGGTGCCATTTTCGCCTTCTTCGGAGCAGATTCGCCTAGAATAGTCCATTGTTTTGACTGTTGTTTGGTCTCAGGCGTATAGTAATGAATTCAGGTTTCATCAATGGTGACGGCTCGACGCAAAAAATTCCACGGATTTCACTTGAAGAGGTCCAAACACTGCTTTGAAACTGACATCCGTACCGCTTGTTGTCTATCGTGAGAAATCGTGGCACCCATCGGGCGGACAGCTTTCTCAGCCCTAACTTATTGTGTAAAATATTGATTGCCGTTCCATACGACACCCCTACGACCTCGGCTACTTCGCGCACTTTCGTTCAGCGATCAGCGAGGATAATGTCGTGGACCTTTTCAACAAATTCTTCAGTAACCACATCTGTCGGGCGGCCTGGGCGCTCCTCATCAGAAATTTTACGGGAAATTTTACTTGCAGATATGCTCTGACGTAAAGACCCTGCAGGATTCGCGATGGGTCTGAATGTTTCAATTTGATCTCCTGTCTGTGGTGTTAGGCGCCCAGAGTTATGTGGTTATTTGGTCTCTCGTCTGCCGTGTTAAGCGCTCTGAGTCAATCGACCTTGGGATGCCCTTGACTTTGACCTGGTGGGGTCGAACGGACCCCGGATTCGAATTCAGCGACACCGAAAACGTGTGAGTACGATGGCTTCCTTCGTTTGTATTTTTTTCCTCAATATGACTTCGGAATACCCCTTGACTCTGATGAGCTGGGATGATTCAGCCACCGGATTCGGATTCAGAGAGTCCCAAAACATAAGGGTAGTATGGTCTTGTCAAAAATATATAACGTAGTAAACATGAGACGGCTACGAAGAGGAAATTGAAACGTTCAGACCTATCGCGAATCCTGCAAGGTCTTTACGTGAGAGCATATCCGCAAGTAAAATTTCCCGTTCTTTCAGAATCCGGGGTCAAAACAGAGATAGCTGGAGAAATATCGAGGTTGACCTTTGAATGACCTTAAAAATGACCTCTGGGGTCGATCCAAAGCCACCAGCCAATAGCTCCAGATTTCTTCAACATTTTTTGTGAGGACCATTTCCTCGATATCCGCCTACCATGACGGGATATTGGTCTGAGAAATTCAAAAGAATGAATCTGACCTCCATGTGACCTCTAGAGGTCACTTTGGCCAATAGATCAAAACCTCCTTTTGCTAACAATGTTAAAGCAGATGAGGACATACCCTGTTGACAACGTGATAGCAACAATTTTCAGTAATTCAATAGTAAGTCTTGGTCCTTTGTAATTTTTGTATGTCTTCAAGAATTACTATTTATTATTTTGGGTGATAAAATTAAATAGGATATTAATTACACATATCTAAGTATAATAAAACATACTTACCAACTATTAAATGTGGAATTAAATCGTTGAATCTTTTCACGGATACCTTCACATGTATACTCTGTGATTTCCAGTAACTCGTTGACATTATTATGGCTGTTCTTCGATACAATCGGAGGTGCCCATTCCCTCGATTTCTTGTTTTCATTTCCAGTTGACTGAGATTCCAAGTTTAACAAAAAGTTTGTTGCCAGAATCTTGTAGCATTGTATCAGATAATAAATTGCGGCAGATGTTATCAGGAAGTGGAAAGTATCATTGGAAGCATTATAATACGTCGATGTATTAATAGAGTCCAAAACTTCACCGATGCAATATTTTTCATGCCTGTATAAAGTAAATAAAATGACGTTCAATATTTTTCTGTAGATTGATATACATTAATCAAAGAATACAGTTCAATATTAGGTATAATACCTACCTGATATTGAGCTGGATTCTTTGATTGATGAACTGTATGTACATGAACGAAATTTCGCCGCTTTACATACCATTACGGACCCAGTTTTGGATCACTTTTCTATTTATGAACCCTTACATTAAATTTATAGTACAAATATTTCATACAATGAAGAAAAAATTAAATTACATTAAGCACCTCCAACGCTTCTCAGAGTTCGATCCCTCCTGGGATTTTTCCTCTCACACGCACACTCGCACATTACCATCTGTACTCCCATATCACGAATCAAACATAGTTATAGTTTATTCGCGCTCTGTGCGTATTACCCCTCCTACATATTTCAATAAAAATAAATACTGCAGTAGTAATGTGTTCGGCTAAATGGCACGTCTGCCATAGTTTTACCACAGAGTACCAGAGGCGACAGTAGACAAGGAAACTTGAATTACGAGAGATGCATACAAATCCAAGTTAAAGGGGGACTCACGCCGAGAAGCCCAGAAAACACCAGAGCCCGGTCCCGCTTCAGTTGGCCCAGTTGCAAAATTTTTCCGGTTATTGACACCCAATCAAGATAAATCTAAAGTTTACGTTAATATGCACGTTATTTATTTTTCAACCAACATTTTTACAGAGCAGACCTACTAGCAGTTTATTCATGTTACGATAACAAACTGCAAACAAAAATGAAAAAAATATTGCAATACTTGAAAAATTCACCACTGGGTAACATCGCCTTTTTTTTAAATAATGGCCGCAATTCGTCATTAATTAATTAAATAATTAATTCGTAAATAATGCTCGAAATAGCCAGCGGATAAAATATGACCAAAAGCGTTATTTTCTTCAATTCTTATTTTATTTTAAAATTGTACATTATGAAATACATTGTGTCGTGCA
Organism: Xiphydria camelus; assembly: GCA_963678675.1. Lineage (NCBI taxonomy): Eukaryota > Metazoa > Arthropoda > Insecta > Hymenoptera > Xiphydriidae > Xiphydria > Xiphydria camelus. The sequence goes on from OY783191.1 coordinate 21,184,060, forward strand.
GTGTACTACAAAACAGTTCATATTTATTTTTAGCTCTCCATCCGACAAAGTAAATAAGAACTAAAGTTGGGTTTTTGATAGAACAATATCGCAACTGATAAATGGCAACGTCAATTTTCTTCTTCATTTTGACTACTTGTTAAGAGTTTGGCAACGCAGCTAATCCAGTATAAATGCCCCAAGGTCACTGCGGCGTACGCGCGACATCAAAGGAGTGTCGCCTCTGGTACTCTGTGGTTTTACTGCAATCTGTTAGAAGTGACGCTACTAAAAACAGCTCCGTCTCCTTCGTGTTTTGAAGCTTATGAGGTAATTATTACGTATTTTCATTGTCTAATAGTTCAATTAGTAATAATTTATAAAACATTACCTACATTGTCTCATTTTTTAGTAAAATAATGTGATGATTTACTTATGACTGCTTCCAGTTTTCATACTTCGCCGTAGTTTTCGATCACGTTTCTAACCATAAATATTATAGGTTAAAAATACTTTCTAGTATTCAGAATAGAGAAATTATTTCAGTGGAGAGTGTATCACCAATAAGTTTTTGAAAAGAAATGGAAAGCAGAAGAAGAAAAGCAGCTCAGGAAGAATGCTAGGTTAGAAAAAATGAGAATTAAAAAAGAGAAAGATAGGAAGAAAAAGAAGAGAACAAGAAGAAAAGTAACAAAAAAGGTTCTGAAAGCTTAAGAGGTTAGAAAAAAATGCAACCATTACGTTAATTTAAAAATGTTAACATAATTATTGTTTGTCACTTGCATAGATTATATATTAGTTGTACAAATAAGTTTTAAGACACTTTTGCAAACATTCAAAATTTATTTTTGAAAAAAGTAAAACATTTATTCATCAAAATAATCCCCCTTAGTTTCAATGATCTTCAGCCATCCTTTAGGCAATTCACGGATTCCTTCCCTGAAGAAAGTTTCATCTTGCGAGATGAGGAAGTTATCGACCCATTTTTGAACTTCTTCAAATGTTTTGAATCGCACAAAAGACAATTCGTTTTGCATTTTCCGAAACAAGTGAAAATCAGTTGGAACTAAGTTTGGTGAATACGCCGGGTGTGGTACAACTTCCCACCCAAGAGCCATTAACGTATCCTTGACCGGTCTACCTGGTGTTGTCACAGAGCCAGTAAATGGACGCTTTTGGTCAATTTCTTGGTTCAGTCGTATTAATTGTTGACGACAGCAATCGGTAGTAACTGTCTGGCCAGGTTTCAGAAGTTCATAATGGAATACGCCTTTCACATCCCACCATATACACAACATGACTTTGTTACAGTGAATATTGCGCTTTGGCATCGATATCGTCGGATCACCGGGGTCAACCCAATAATATCAGCATGTCGAATTATCAAAATAAACCCACTTTTCATCGCTGGTCACAATTTTCCACAAAAAAGACTTTCTTTGTCGCTTGTTCTAAAGATATGTCAAGACGGCTATTTTTATTTGCTTGAGTCAAACTGTGTGGCACCCATTTTGTTCCTTTTCGAATTTTTCCTATTGTTTCAAAGCGATGGGAAATAGTTTGTTGAGTTACTCCTAGTTGTTCTGAAAGTTATTTTTCCGTCTGGCAAGATTTTTCATCCATCAACGCTTGCAGTTCCTGGTCGTCCACCTTTACAGGGGCCCCGGTACGTTCACGGTCACTAGCATCAAAATCACAGTCTTTAAATCTCTTATACCAATACTCACATGTACTTTTAGGTACAATGTCATCCCCAAGAACAGATCGATTTACATGCTTTCCTAACACTTTTTCCTTCATGGAATTCATAGCAAATGCAGTGTCTAATAAAGAGTTTATCGGTCTGCATGTTTTATTCACAGAATTTAGGGTTATATTTATGTCTCATGTTTCGATACTATATAACAAGTGCCACCATATCATATGTGACCGGTAACTTTGAATTTCTTTTATGACACGGAATTCAAGTGTCCTAAAACTTATTTGTACACCTAATAATACATTATTATTCGAATATTAATATCAATAAATAACTTTAATAAATAAGTTACAAAATATCTATTATTTCAATAATTCTGTTTCATTTTGTACGTATCAGAATCCCTGAACGAAAACTGGGTTCATGCATGATCGAAAATTACTTCCATGCATGATTGGGTGATCGAAAACTGCTCCCTCTGGTATGTCTTCATAAACATGTAATTAATTATTTAATTTTCGAGACTTTCATATATTTGTTTGTGCCAAGTTTCACTTTAACCCTATTGGTCACGGCGTCCTCATATGAGGACATATATTATTATTACTATATATTAGATTTCTCGCATTTTAAACCACTTCCACACCTTGTCCCCATTTCGTCAGAGGCCGTACTTCGCATTGTGGCACATATCGTCATCTATGTTGGCGTAACGCAATTGTTTGTAATTACAAACAATTCTCAACCAGGTTTCCCGGTATGTACTCTACAGTACAGGAATTGCGTCATTGCTAAATAACCTATGTTATGACAGTTTAACAAACAAAATTTGTTTCATACATAAAAAACGAAAAGTAGCTTAACAAAATACAGCTTTTTTGATATGCAGATTTTTAGATTTCACCCTTATTTATCTAACATCGCAACCGTTTGTTCATACTGTCCTCATTTGGGGACGTGTTATAGCCCCGGCCAGATGGGTGCGGGGGTTGTCTTCTATGCACGAAAAATCATAAAATAAATCAAACAATGACTGCAGAATCTCAATGGATTAAAAAATTAAATAAAAGGTCGTGACCGAAAGGGTTAATAATCAATTTATCAATTACAAGACAAAACGTTTTTGATTTATTAATCTATTATACTTACATAAATAGTAAAAATAATGCCATGAAAACCATAACTGATCGAAAACTGGGTCCGTGTCAGTATATCACTCAGAACCCCTTACTTCTGAATTATGCCTGTATAAATAATGGATGCCATGTATTGTTAGATATATTTATCAATTATTTCCTTTGCAGGGATCAAGGCGGCTCAATCGCAATGATGTGTCGTTTTAGAGTACGTGCATGAAGACGAGTGGCATCGCCTTATCTTAGTAAGCACGCACGGACAACTTGCCGTACAAATTATGTATGACCAGATGCACAGAAGTGTAATAAAATCTAGTTGTTAATGAATTACGTGTGCATAATTCAAAATTACGTGAAACTACAGTAGGTGACTTATTTTTAAAATGGAGTTTGAATTTTTCTTTTCGGTGATTATAAATTTCAATAAAAACTGGAAATTATTTGACAGAAAACTTTTCCGTTTCAAATGAAAATTGTATTAAGAATCGGATTTACACTAGTAACTCATGACTTAAATTTTGTTAAAAAATAATGGAATATGGTAACTAAACGTTTAGCCTTTTGTCACAGAAAAAGGATGACATTTTTTTAAAATGGCACAAGTAGAGTCACAGCCAAAGTTATTCGCTAGACATCAGTAACTTCGAAAGAGTACACTATTAAATTGAAGATAAACCTACATTGGTTACTCATTCATGCTGTATACATACAGCATAGATAATTACTTACAGTTCTGTAGTTATACGATTCTAAATCAACTGCAGGTACGGACATCGGTATGCAATTTCCATTTGAAACAGAAAGGTTATCTGTCAAATAATTGTCAATTGTCGATTACACAGGGGAACAAAAAAAAAATTTTTTTTTGGTGCCTGGGATTTTAGACTTCATTTTAACTATATTTGGGAAGCTAAATCTATAGGTGCAATCCGTTTTTCTCTATCAGCTCTACTTTTTTAGATACATAAATTTATCTACATATCTGGTTTCTATGCAGTTTATTGGTTTCTGAGAGTTCTAAAATTATTTTATAATCATTAATGTGGGTGCAATTGTTTTATTGTCAGTCTGTAAATGAGTAAATTCCAGGTAAATCTATAAATAGTGGAAACATTGCCTCCCAGGTACCTGAACTGACCCTTTTATACCCCTAACTCAGGTAAGTCTCGTCAGTTTGTGCCTTCTTGCTAAAGAGAGTAGATCGAATTCGGCGTGTTATTTTCTGTTAAGAAAAGAGTGTTGTGTTATTGAACAGAATTAAAATGAGTTCAGCGTCCAGTTCAAGAAGAAGTTGTGTCAATCAACCTGATGTGTTTTGTTATATATGCGGAGAATACATGTTCCAACAAAACAGACGAGCTATTACTGACTTTGTGAAGCAAGCATATTTGGCATACTTTGGAGTTAAGCTTGGTGATCAGGACAAAACGTGGGCCCCGCATCTCGTATGTAAAACTTGCACAGAGCAATTACGGCAGTGGACTACCGGCAAAAGAAAATGTTTGAAATTCGGCGTACCAATGGTTTGGAGAGAACCAAAAAACCACTTCGATGATTGCTATTTCTGTTTAGCAAATATTAATGGAATCAATCGAAATAACCGCCATAAATGGACCTATCCCAATTTAGACTCGGCAATATGCCCTATCCCGCACTCAGATGAAATACCGATTCCAACATTTCATGAGCTACCAGATATCTCTGATAACGAACATTGTCCCTCTGATCGCTCTTCCGATGCTAATGAAACTAACAGTGACTATGAGGGGACGTCTTCAGTTCCTCAACGCTTCAATCAAAACGAATTAAATGATCTCACCAGGGATCTCAATTTATCGAAAAAAGCTGCTGAAGTACTGGCTTCTAGGTTAAACGACAAAAATTTACTGGAACAAGGAACCAAAATTACCTTTTACCGTACAAGAGAAAAAGATCTGCTACCATTCTTTTCTCAAGAAGACAATCTTGTATTTTGTCACGAAATTAGGGGACTCATGAAAGAAATGGGACTTTCTGAATATATTCCAGATGATTGGCGCCTATTTATTGACAGTTCAAAGCGAAGTTTAAAATGTGTCCTTCTACATAATGGGAATAAATATGGTTCAATACCGATAGCTCACTCAACGAAACTGAAAGAAGAATATAACACAATAGATTTAGTCTTGCAGAAGATAAAGTATCACGAACATCAATGGTTGATATGTGTAGACTTAAAAATGGTGAACTTTCTTCTTGGGCAGCAAAGTGGTTATACAAAATATCCGTGTTTCTTGTGCCTTTGGGATAGTAGGGACAAAACACACCACTGGGTTAGAAAAGATTGGCCTCTGAGAGAAGACATGGACGTTGGGGAAAAGAATGTCATTAACGACGCTTTGGTTGAAAGAGAAAAAATCATTCTTCCTCCGTTACACATAAAGTTGGGCTTAATGAAGCAATTTGTAAAAGCTCTTGATAAGGATGGGCCTTGTTTTGAATATATAGGGGTAAAAATGCCTCAGTTGAGCACAGAAAAACTCAAAGCAGGGATATTTGACGGCCCACAAATAAGACAATTAATTAAAGATCCTGCCTTCATACATTCAATGAATGAAGTTGAACGAGAAGCTTGGACATCATTTGTTGCAGTTGTAGAAAATTTTCTAGGCAAACATAAAGCTGAAAACTATGTTGAAATTGTTAACAAGATGCTGAACAGCTTTAAATCATTAGGGTACAATATGAGTATAAAAGTACACTATCTAGACAGCCACTTGGACCGGTTTCCAGAAAATTTAGGAGACATGAGTGAGGAACAAGGTGAAAGATTTCACCAAGATATTAAAATTATGGAGGACCGCTACCAAGGAAGATGGGACATCCACATGATGGCAGATTACTGCTGGAGTTTAAAGAGGGACTGTTTGAAAAAACATTCAAGAATGTCGCGGAAAAGAAGTTTTAGAAGTGTCGAGTGACTATATTTGATTTCTTTAATGTTTTTTTTTGTTTGTAAGTTTGACTTAAGATTGTATTTGGTATAAATAAAATAAAAAATTCGAATCTACTTTTGTTTATTACACTTGAGATTTGAGTTAAAATCATAGAACTCATATTTCTCTAAAATTGTATATCTTAAAAACTGGAGCTGATAGGGAAAAATGAATACGATATTTGAATTCAGGACATCAAACTGATATAGAATCAGTTCAAAAACCCTCGGCACCAAAACAGCTGTTCCCCAGTGTTATTATTTAGGTTTACGTGAATCGGCATATCACATACTGCAGCTGTCAAGGTTTGCAAACACAAATTCGCTTTGATTCATAGATTTAATAACGGCCGAAGCTGTCCTAAACCAGCATCGGACAAGAATAGGGAAAACTCTCTACACGTGTTATGCCGAAAAAAGGTATTTTTGAGGCATGGAAATCATCGAACTGTACCCCCAAAAGGAGCTAAGAAGTGGTATTCCACAGTACAGTTTGACCGCAGAAGATTTTGAAGGTTATCAGTATGCACTTAGCGAAGTTACTATTGAAGAGAATCGTACCATTGATGAAAGAATTTACTCATTTGTTATAAAAATGTCATATACAAAGAACGCGTTGAAGATACTGAGCAACATTGCATTGAAGCATGCGCCATAATTTTCATTCAACTGGTAAAAATGAATATTGTCTACAGAAAGAGACAAATATCTTTAAATAACCATTTGAGACAATATTTCGAAAAATTTGTTTCCCTTCAAAACTCAAAAATTATAAATCTTTATCTTAAAACTGAAAATCAAAGTAAGAATTACGATTGGTTTATCGCTCATAAATCAAGAATGGCCTGTAGCTTTAAGATCCCTCTAGGATTTCCGAACGGTTTAAAATTGATAGCACTACGTTGGGCATACGCCCTAATGACATAAAGAAGTATATTAGACGATATCTCCTTGTTTAAAAATAGTTTTATGGATACAAATGAATTAGAACTCATTGTAGATGGTCCTCTAAACTCCTAATGCATTGCTTCTTAATAAAATGTCTTTAAAAAAAAGGCGGAATGTTCATTCAGTGCCAACAAAATTGATACGTAAAATACTCTCCAAAAAAGATTCGAAATCAATTAAGATCGCCATTTTCAAGATTTACATATAAAAAATAAAAGGCATCATTTGAAAGGAAAATTATTGTAAATCAAAAGTTACTAAAAAATTCGACGACAAAAAATTTATAAAAAAATGTTCATAAAAAAGAACTTGCCGCGTTTAAGTTTTCATATTTTTTCCACTATATACTGGTGGTATCATATAAGTTTATGAATTTATTTAAAATCATAAAGTGCATAAACATCGAACATAATTTTCTGTCTGAATTTTTTATTTTGAAGGAAAAAACGCGGCGCTTTTTTATGAAATTTTTTTTTATAAATTTTTTGTCATCGAATTTGTTAGTAACTTGATTTACAATAATTTTCCTTTCAAATGATGCCTTTTAGTTTTTGTATATAAATCTTGAATATGGCGATCTTCGGCCATAACTATAAGCATAGTTTTAGTTATAAACATATAAGGTAAGTGTCCCAATTCCTAACCAATTAAGCCCAATTTCTAACCACTTACATATTTAGTTCTATTAATAAAAGTATAACATTTTGCTGTGCCTTCAATTAACAGAAATTTTAATCTAAATAATAAGGGATAATAAAGATATTCATGTGAACAGACTACGATAAGAAAATAAAGAGATACCTGAGGATATGGTTAGGAATTGGGTCATTTACCTTATTTATTGAGAAAATTCGATGTAAAAATTGAGGGGTGAAGGGGGCAGACATTTTTCCTGTAAAGATACACGGGTGCCTGCGACGACAGTTGAACGAACATGCCGCGAGACACTACCGTGTCTCTTGATATAGCCTCGATGCTTATATTCGCTCATCAAAATAGCAAGCAAATTGACAGGAAAGCTGACAGGTACATGATTTTAAACTATATTAGATTTCTAGAGTACTTATGAAGTTCAGAATACTCCGAGTACCCCGTTTCTGAGTAAACCATTTCTCTTGGTTTCGACGAATAATATTGCTGGGTATGAAAACAATCTAAGAACGCTTTCTCTTGATTTCAACCAATAATATATATAATATCAATTTCCAGGAATATTATTAGTCAAATTCAAGGGAAAGCGTAGGTTGAGAGTTTCAGTGTCCAGCATTGTTATTTGCCGAAATCAAGGGAAAAAGCACTCGGAACATTCTGAGACTAATTAGTTAAAGACTCAATGACAGTTGCGTAGATATATATATATATAATGTATCGCGGAAAAGCTCATAATTACATGAAATCGTAATAACACGATTTCTCGTAATGGGCATCAACGGACCTCCTGAAATGAGCTCTACTGGGTTCCACGAGATGGGATACGGGTCGCAACGATGTCGGAATTTATCATAAGTACTCTAAAAATCTAATATAGTTTTAAATCTTGTACCTGTCAGCTTCCCTGTCAATTTGCTTGTTATTTTGACGAGCGAATAATAAGCATCGAGGCTACATTTTTTAAAAGAAGAAATGTATTAGAAGTTTAGAGGATCATCTACAATGAGTTCTAATTCATTTGTTTCCATAAAAATACTCAAAAAAGGAGACATGGTCTAATATACTTCTTTGTGTTATTAGGATGCATGCCCAACGCAGTTCTACCATTTTTAAATTGTTCGAAGACCTATAATGAGGGACTTTACAACTCAGAAAATAAAGACTTTCCTAACAAATTCGGTCAAAAAATTGATAAATGGATTAAAAAATCCACAATCGGTGCCGCACAAAAACTTTTATACGTGAGATGAATTCTTTTACATGCATGAAACAGTCTCAAATGTATTTTTATTGCTTAATACGGAAACTCACATTTATGTCACTAAATGCACGTTCATTTAAGACCCAAAATGAAGTCCTTTTAAAAATCAAATGAAGTCCAAAAATCTTAGAAAAGTAATTGCAAAGTATTTTAAAAAGTCTAAAATAACACAGACCTATATCAATTTCGACCTAGAGACCGTCTTATGTAATTTCAAGGGTTTTTAGCGTTCTGAATTCATATTGGATTAGCCATTTTATATTTTTTAATCGGTTTTTAATCAATTTCCTCAATGAAGATGAACCCAATTTAAGCCCTATTCGTTTAGTCTAGATAAATACATAAGTTTCCAAATATCCTGGGAAATAATGTTTCTAGTGTGCATTAGAAGGCAGAGATATTGTAGTTTGGCCGGTATGTACGAGAAGTACGAATTTTCGACTATGTCGGAATTAACTTTTTTAACACGTTCCCTGCCAGACCGTTTTTTTGAATACTTTCCATTCACGCCGCGTGGGGCGTATACGCGTGGTATAAAAAAGTAATATACGATGAAATGGGGAAAGGGTAGAATATTATGTGAACGTTTTGCTCAATAAACGAATCATTATATTTATAAATATCATTTTATTTATGAATACAACATTTTAAATCTTTTATAAGTTTGGATAATTAGTTTATTCTAGAACAACGATTTATTGGCGTAAAAAAGTAATATACAATGTAATAAGGAAAGGGTAGAATAGTACGTGAACGAATCATTCCATTCATAAATATGGTATTTTAAAGAAAATCCCTAATGAAATCTTTTATAAGCTTCAATAATTCATTTATTATAGAACCACGGTTTATTCCTATAAAAATGTGATATACAGGGTGTCCCATTTGAAACAATCCACCTCAATATCTCCTGAGGAGGGCAATTGACAGGAAATTTTTAGAGACATAAGTTGTAGGGTTTCGAGGGGACATTTGATGCATGCATTTTTTTGAGCTTTCAAGGCCATGCTTGCAAACTGCAAACACGAGGAGCTTTTTGATGTGTAAACATCTATTACGGCGGTATGAAGGTAAACCTCGGGAAACGGGACGGAAATGTGAAACCGGATGTGATTAGTGCGCAGTGATTCGTGCGCAGCTACTTCAGCGCTTGCGGCCTAAGGTGGCATTACATTTTCATGTCGATGATATCGATATAGTAAATCGCTATACAACCTACTAATAGCGCAGCTAGCATTTGTGACGCACACAAGCCTAGTCACTTTCTCCTAGCTTCCCCACGCGCTCCGTAAACAGCTAACACTTGTACCTCTGTCTAAATAATCTATACATACCGTAATACCGTATACCGCACGTCCCGTAAGAAACGCAACAAGCGACATTTTTCTTCGGCAGTATTTGCCGACGGTGTTTGAGTCTTTTACATGTGCACCGTTTTCAAATACTGCCGAAGGTAAATGTCGCTTGTTGCGTTTCTTACGGGATACCGTATGTCCTACTCTGTACCGTATGTCCCACTTTGTACATATTGGCCAGTTTGAAATTACCTTCGGGCATGCTTGGTCGGTACTCGAGTCATTTAATACCGGTAGAAGTCGAGTCGGTAGTTAGAGTAGGTGTCAATTCGGGTGATCGAAGCATCTAACCTCGAAATTGTGAATTTGTGAATAATGGCGAGTAATTTCCATTATTCACAAATTCATAATTTCGAGGTTAGACGCTTCGAACTCTCGAATTGACACCAACTCTAACTACCGACTCGATTTCTACCGGTATTAAATGACTCGAGTACCGACCTAGCCTTCCCGAAAGTAATTTCAAACTGGCCAATACAGAATGGGACATACGGTATACCGCATACCGTATGTCCCGTCCAGAACCGCACAGTTACAGGGACCTTGAAATTTACCTTCGGCCGGGCTTGGTCGGTATTCGAGCAATTTTTACCGGTAGAAGTCGAGCCGGTAGTTAGAGTTGGTGTCAATTCGTGAAACCGAATCGACTAACCTTGAAATCGTGCATTTGTGAATTATGGTGAATAATTTCCATTATTCATAAATTCATGATTTCGAGGTTAGACGCTTCGATCTCCCGAATTGACACCAACTCTAACTACCGACTCGACTTCTACTGGTAAAAATTGCTCGAATTTGCCCCGGCCACCAAGCCCGGCCGAAGATAAATTTCAAGGTCATATGGACTTCGGTCATACGGACATCAACATACGGACATCTCGGTTATCGAAATAACCGATCTGAACTTGCTGTCAACGCCTACGCGGATGACTACGCATGCGCTGTAACGTTGCAAATCGTGCACGTTACAATGTGACGCAGTCCCTCACGTCGCACCGCTGGTCCCGCCATCCCCAGAGCATTATTTAGAGCGTTAAGAATTAGTTTTGTTAGAACCGACTACCGTATCTAGATCTGTTAGACTAAAATAGAGCTACAAGGACGCTGGAGCTGGAGGACAAGGGGCTGCAATGAGCGCCAGATGCCGTGCGGCAAGATGCCTACGACTTCCCTGCCAGGCGCAGGACTGGGACTTGCAGACGAGCAGTGTACCCGGCGAGGAACGTAACCTGTGTAGACAGGCACCCCGTTTCTTCGGCACGGATGGACCACTTGGGAGTTAGCGTCGCATCGAGATTCTCCGCGTTATCCCACAGGGGAATGTTCCGGAGGAATCTTCGGAAGCTAACTCCGTATCGGGATCCTCCGCGTGATCCCGTAGGGGAATGTACCGGAGGGATCCATCAAGTCGTCATCCGTGAGGGGAGAGTTCCGGAGCCACGAAGAAATCCAGCGAGCTGCGCACGCATCCGATCCAACAAGGAAGGCGATATTGTCTTCGATTGGCGATCTACGGAGCGGGCGCGCAGCGGTAATAGCAGCGTCGTGCATGCAAATCAGCGGGGGAAAATCGATCACCAATTAGATCGCGTAAAGGACTCCTAGAGTGGGGAAGGGCCTTCTCTCCGCCTAACGAGCCGAAGCGATCCTTGGACTCTTCCTCTTTCGTGCGGACCAGCGGCGTGTACAGACGTCAACTGCCCAACAGTCAACTGCGGAATTTTTCCGGTAAGCCGGTTCCTTATTAGCGACACGTGGCCATGAATAGAGTAATTGTTAGAGTCCCTTTTCGAATTGTATTGCCCTTGAAAGGCCTATCGTTTATCGTATATCGCGTGGAGGTGTAGCGGACCCGTGTGTTAGTATCGTAGTATCTTTATCTTTTTGTTTCGCGTATTAGTCGTCGATCGTGTGTGATCGCGTAGTGATATCGTTTAAGTTATCGTATCTGGGGATGCTTGGGAAATTCGGTAGCATCCGGCAACCGAATTTCCTGAGACGAATTGAGCTCGCTACCAATTTAGTAGAATATTTAACGCCGGTAGTGCGGTTACCGGCATAGGAGAATATCTAGTGCCGATAGTACGGTGATACCTTTGTGAGGCATTCCGTGTGCTCGACTCTCGACTCTCGATTCTCTACTCTCTACTGTCTAGTACCGTTTCGCGATTACCGTTATTTCTAGTGATTCTCTTTGTTCCGAGTGCGTGCGGTCGAACCTCGCGACCGGTGCGATTCAAATTCGATTAATACCTGCTGTCTTCGCGCGTTGCATTCGGTAATATCTTCGCGGTCGAACCTCGCGACCGGTGCGATTCGAATTCGATTAATACCTGCTATCTTCGCGCGTTGTTTTCGGTAGTATCTTCGCGCGTCGTATTCGGTAATATCTTCGCGGTCGAACTTCGCGACCAGTGCGATTCGAATTCGATTAATCCCTGCTATCTTCGCGCGTCGTATTCGGTAATATCTTCGCGGTCGAACCTCGCAAACGGTGCGATTCGAATTCGATTAATACCTGCTGTCTTCGTGCGTATTTCCGCGTCCGGAATCGAACTCGGTTAATACCTGCTGTCTTCGTGCGTATTTCCGCGTCCGGATTTGAACTCGGTTGATATCTGCTGTCTTCGTGCGTATTTCCGCGTCCGGAATTGAACTCGGTTACTATCTGCTGTCTTCGTGCGTATTTCCGTGTGTTAGCTTCGCGCGTGTCTTCGGTATTATCTTCGCGTGCTGTCTTCGTGTGATTACCGGATATCTGTGCTATCCGACCATATTATATCGCGTAAGTTATTCTCTCAATAAATCTTAAGTGTTATTTCTTTGTTAAAAGCCGCCTCAAATTCATTTCTTTGTCTCACGACCCCGCCCCTCTCCTTCGCCGATACGGGGCTGAGCTAGCGGAGTTCCGTTTCCGGTTCACGTGATCTGACTGTTGCCTATCGCGAATATCTTTGGTGTCTCGGGATACCTGGCGCCCAACATATCTTTATCTGCTATCTTGCCCGAGCTGGGCCAGTCAGAGAGCGTGCCGAAGTGTGCGACTACTCGGTAGCGCCGGGTAGCGTCGTTACAGCGCATTCACGCTTCTCCGGTGATCGTATTGGACGAGGAGACCCACGGGGGTGCTCATGCAAAACTCGCAATTTTGCTATGGTCTGATTGATCGCGGACATACGGTACATGTATATTTGTGCAGTGTCGCATATGCAACTAGATTAGATCCTAAGGCCGTACAACCTTCAAGGGTTACTAGATTTTATAGCGGTAAACTTCAAATATTCTATACTAATTTAGGATTGCTATTTTATCGAGAAATAACGAGCGGATAAATGGAATTCGACACAACGGTTCGCGCCGTTTAATAGTATCACAGTCATAAATACCTCACCAATCCTTAGCTAATCCTAAGTTCTCCGAAACGGCATATTCCGGGAATGTAAGCTGCGAACACCACGGTTTATACCTTTCCTGGAAATCAATTATCGGACGGATCATCGCGAGCCATTTAATGCAGTACCCGGCTTATCCAGGTACGAGAGAAAACAAAACAAAACGAGTCCGCTAGTCCTCGAGATACTGATGTGTAAACATCTCGTGAGCGGTAACTATGGAACGGAAATGTGATTGGGATTTGTGAATATTGGTATCTGTAATCGAAGTAGTTGCAAACAATTTTAAATCTTATAACTTTAGAAAAATATTTTTCATTTTCATTTTCATTTAATAATGCCGCGCTTGACACAATCGGCTTATGATAGCTAAAATAAACAAATGAGTCGGAGTAGAGCCGATCGACGAGGAGTTACTCCGACTCACTTACTGTACATGGCGAACACCACTTCCATACAACATTGTTCTGCCAGATATTTGCACATCAATTAGCCATTCTAACTTGTAATTGATGTGTAAACCTCTGGCAGAACAATGTTGTATGGAAGTGGTGTTCGCCATATACAGTAAGTGAGTCGAAGTAACTCCTCGTCGATCGGCTCTACTCCGACTCACTTATTTATTTTAGCTATCATAAGCCGATTGTGTCAAGCGCGGCATTATTAAATGAAAATGAAAATGAAAAATATTTTTCTACAGTTATAAGATTTAAAATTATTTGAAATTACTTCGATTACAGATGCCAATATTCACAAATCCCAATCACATTTCCGTTCCATAGTTACCGCTCACGAGATGTTTACACATCAGTGTCTCGAGTACTAGTTTTCAAATGGCAATCGCATTTTTCACCCCAATGAAACTTGTCCGTCTTGATGAGTTTTTTTCAAATACCTCATCATTCATGTCAATTCCTTCGATTTTAGTTAAAAAATGCGACGAAAATGAGTTCTAGTATCAAACTGAAGATTCACATACCCTTGATGCGTATTGGCGTGGATGATTGTTCCGCTAATCCATTCACCAACCGTACTTATGGAATGTAAACAATAACAAAGAATTCCCCATTACATCGAGGATTCTGTTATTCGAAAAAGTTTCAATTCAACCAGAATCGAGTTAGTATCGCCTGTAATTTCATTGTACACATTACGATGTACTCAGCGAGTGAAATTGTGGATATTTTACTCGTATTAGGAGAGTGCCGAGGATTCTATCGAGCCGCTGCACGGACATATCGAGAACGGTACCCTAATCGCCGACGTCATCCCACACATGCAGTAATTCGCAACATTGAACGAAATTGTAGGAGAGGACGAATTTATCGATGACAGCGACTACAACAACAAGACATTAATCGTAATGATCCTCGAGCTGTTGCCATTCTCGCTATGATTCACATGAATCCGCACATCAGTTTGAGAGAAATCGAACGAGATTTAGGTGTACCACGGAGCACCGTCCAAAGAATCCTCCGATCTGGCCGCTACCATCCGTACCACATAACGTTGACTCAAGCATTGTCCGCGCAAGACCGACGGAATCGTGTCGACTTTTGTAATTGGGCCTTGCAAAGACTGAATGAAGATCCGAATTTTTTCCAGTACGCTCTCTTCACTGACGAGGCAATGTTCCAGAGTACTGATTCATTGAATCGACATAATTATCATTATAGGTCAAGGGAAAATCCTCGCTGGAGTCAACACATTGATCATCAGCATCGTTGGAAAGTAAACGTGTGGTGCGGTATCGTCGATAAGCAAGTGACAGGTCCATACTTTTTTGATGGTAATGTCACCGGTCAGAATTACCTGGAATTCTTGCGTAATCAGTTACCAGTACTGATGGAGAACGTGAACTTGCAGACGAGACAGAGAATATGGTTTCAACAGGATGGCGCTCCACCTCATTTCGCTCGAACTGTGAGGACTCATCTGAATGGTGCCTTCCCGAATCGTTTGATTGGTCGGGGTCTTTACATTCCATGGCCTCCACGATCACCGGATCTTACGCCACTTGATTACTACCTGTGGGGCTTCGTCAAAGACGTTGTTTACGTGAATCGGTCGACCACTCCGGTAGACTTACAGAGACGTATCAGGGAGGCTATTGCAAGCATTACGCCCCAAGCACTTCGAAGGGTTGTTGGAAATTTTCGCCACCGAATTGAGTTGTGCTTGCAAGTCAACGGTGGGAACATTGAACAACTCGTGAACTCATGAGCGCATGAACCTCCACACATGTTTGCGCTATTTTTTCTCCTTTTTTTTGCGCAAGGGATGGGAGCAGACTTCACCTCCACGTGGTGCATTCTGAATCTTCAGTTTGATACCAAAACTCATTTTCGTCGCATTTTTCGAGTAAAATCAAAGGAATTGACATGAATGATGAGGTATTTGAAAACAACTCATCAAGACGGACAAGTTTCATTGGGGTGAAAAATGCGATTGCCATTTGAAAAAAAGTTCCTTGTGCTTGCAGCTTGCAAGCATGGCCTTGAAAGCTCAAAAAAATGCATGTATCAGATGTCCCCCTCGATACCCTACAATATATGTCCCTAAAAATTTTCTGTCACTTGCCCCTCTCAAGAGATATTTAGGTGGATTGTTTCAAATGGGACACCCTGTATAATAAAATAGAATGGGATAGTTCGCTGCAACGAATTGGAAATAATAAATCTTAATACATTCTTGCCACGCGTTGCTGTGGCTCATTTTGGTTAAATGTAAAAAAAGAAAAGAGAAAGCGTACGTTTGTAATATGTTTAATTTCACAATGCTTGTGGGTATACAATATTTTTTGTTGTTCCATTTTCTGTGCAGATATAGAGATTGTCTGGTTTTCCGACTCTAGAACACGCAACATATAATTGTCCATGTGATAAGCAATCCGAGTTTAGATCTAAACCGCACAATTTGAAAGATTGGCCCTGAGCTTTGTTGATGGTGATTGCAAACGCCAATCGAATTGGGAACTGCAATCTCTTAAATTGAAATGGCATATCCGTTGGAATCATAGGAATGCGAGAAATGAAGACATCTTCACCTTTGAAAGGTCCTGTCAAGATGGTTTCTTCTACGACGTTACTCATTAATTTTTTTTACTGCAAGCCGCGTGCCGTTGCAAAGCTTTGTCTGGTTGATATTTTGCAACATGATAATTGGTACGCCGATTTTCAACTGTAGTACATGCGGTGGCATCCCTGGTAGCTCGAGTGAATTCAAAAATTCTGTTGGATAATTAACCGCTTTATCTGCTTCAACAACAGTGTCGATGGACTTGTATGTGACTGCCTCGCTTTGAATGTTACACTGAATAATAATGTTAAGTGCGTAGACATCTTTGTTCTTGGCCGTAAGAATAACTCGTTCACTCAGCCAATCGTGATTCTTACAATTGGATTGAATATTGGGAAATACTTTTTCAACCAATTCTTCTTTTGATGTCACTAAATTGCAGAAGTTATGATTCAATGAAGTTCGTCCTGAGGTCAGATCAACCGGCACCTTTCCATTCCCACTTTCCAGCAATTGATGTGAGAATATCTCAGCTGATCGAGCGTTTTGCAGCTGGACACGCATATTTGTAGTTAATTTAAACGTCTTTACGTGTCACCACAAAGTAGATTATTTCAGGCAAACATTGATTTCGTCCGCTGGTGTCGATCGAGGAATTACAGGTAATGTTTGCCTAAAATCTCCTGTAAGAAATATTAATGTGTTCCCAAATGGTCTGATGTTTCCACGCAAATCTTGCAATGATCGATCAAGAGCCTCGAGCGATTTTTTGTGCGACATTGTGCATTCATCCCAAACAATAAGTTTGCATTTCTGCAATACTTTTCCCATGCCGGATGCTTTTGAAATGTTGCACGTGGGAGTTTCAATGAATTGCATGTTCAATGGCAATTTCAAAGCGGAATGAGCAGTTCTTCCATCTGGTAATAATGTCGCAGCTATTCCGGATGATGCAAGAGCTAAGGCTATGTCATTTTGGGATCTAATTGCTGCCAGAATCAATCTAATTATTAACGTCTTACCAGTTCCTCCTGGCGCATCTAAGAAGATTTCTCCAACCTCGTTATTGACAGTTTGCATTATTTTATCATAAGTACCTTTTTGCTCAAGAGTTAGCTTAGGAATATTTGATTCCACATACGACAAAAGATGACCCGTGTTGTAATTTTGTTCACGACGCAATTCTATATCGAACAAAGCAGCAGTAGATCGATTCGGTGATTGCATTCCCAATTGATTGAGAACTTTATTCGCGATTTATAAACACAACTCTTCAATCATTATCAACGCTTCGTTGTAGACTTCTGCTGTGCAATCGGTATTCACATGTTTGAATTTTTCTGGCATATTCTACGGGAAATATCTTCAGCCACACATGTGCGATTTATATTTTTCCCATAACTCTGTTGGAGATGAAGGAAAGCAGGCGGTTAATATGATTGCAAACAATGCACGAATTTGATTTGGATGTGACGTGTGGCACGCGTCGTTAATGAATACATCCCAGTGTCGGTCGTTCCCCAATAAATTCAGAGCTTGACATGCACTACGGAAAGTGGTATGTGTAACGCCATTGATAATTCTCATTTGCTGGAAAGACATTGGACCGGACACATTTACCAACAGCATGTGAAGAAACAAGCATTCATCTTGATTGGGATGCACGGTATATAGTCTGCCTATCGTAGTTTCTTTGAATATGCCAGGTTGTCCGTTAACTCGCTCTCCTCGTTTGCGTCATTCAAATGATTTTCTACTCGCATTCCATGTGTAATTCGTAGGTACTTCCGAATATAGCAGTGTTTTCGCAAACGCGTCATTTTGACATAACGTGAAGAAAGCAGTTAACGTTGTAGCCTGTGGATTCAGGGCTATTTGTTGCACATTTGCAGCTGTGGAATAAATGCGTTGTCCATTTTCTAGATGTACTGCTAAATGAACAACAGCTGGACTTCGTTCATATATGGGAAATGAAAGAATTCGCCATACAGCTTCATAGCTGTTTATGTATCTTCCAGCTTGATAATGTGCGATTTCATCGATATGCATGACCGCATTCCTATTACTTCTTTCTGGTTGCACTCCAAAAAACTGACATGTCGCCGCATTTATTCACGTACTTACAAATGTATTTTATCGACTTAACGGAGTTACGGTATTCCACGTTTATGTGCGCTTTGTATGTTTTTGATAGCAAAGGCGAATATGGAATAACCCACCGGTTATCTACTTCAATGTCACCTTCAATGATTTTGAACAAATGAACAAATGCGCTCAAAAGATAAATCTGTACTATTTTACACTCTCCAGGCGTTCGATCACCGTGCGATCAAGATTATAGATCTCCTCGTGATCGTAAATTCCGAAGACACTATTGCATGACATGGCATAAATGTATACCGAAATTCGAGCCTATGAAGAGAATGAAAGTGACGCGGTCGAAGGTTGATGATAAATCGTTTCAATTAGATATCAATAGCAATTATATGCGTATAGATTTAAACAAAAACGTGTGGCCGCCACACGCGGAAGAAGTGAAACTTCGATATCAGTTTCTCTGAATTTGATTCCGGTGGTATTAGTTTCAATTGGCTCTATACAAGTCTTTTACAATGCTTGTTCGTAGAGCCAATTGAAACTAATACCACCGGAATCAAATTCAGAGAAACTGATATCGAAGTTTCACTTCTTCCGCGTGTGGCGGCCACACGTTTTGTGTTTTTTTATGGGCACAAAATGTAGTGTAAGGAATATCATATTCACTGGATGTATTTTCACCGATATTGGATCCTCCAGGGACTTGAAAATCTGTTACATTCTCCAGGGTTTGGGACTAGTGTTGATCTGCATTAGCAGATGTAGCAATATTTGATTGTGTTAATTTAATTCTCTCTCTCCATTTTCGATTTAGTTCTGCATCAGTTTTAGGTATTTTGTTATAAATTAATACACCCACGCATACACACACACACACACACACACACACAAGAATGTACAGTAATGCACGGTGGTTACTCGAGAAAGATCACGACTCCGATCGCAGACTACACGAGCTCCGTATAGCCGGCCACTCGACGCGGTAAAATCCGGAAAACTGAAAATGTGCAAACGAAATACAAACAACTCACAAGTAACTCTGCGTCCTCTAGTCTGGCTTCTCATATATCTTACGGATACACCCAAAAAAGGGTCCTAAACGCTGGATTTATGGTGAGACTAAACAGTCCTCTTACAATTAGTGGAGGTGCGACACTGCGTCGCCTCATAATACGAACAATAGCTTCCATCGCTCGAAGAAACCCTCTCGAGCAACACAAATCTGACCCCCTCTGCACAATCTAAACAGCAATTGATTTTTGCCTTATTTTTCTTCAGTTTCAAGTTAATAACTATAACATGTGCGATCAAGAGTAGATCTCGAGGTCGTAAATCCCGAAGGCACTACTGCGTGACACGAATAGTGACCGAAAACGTAGAGTGGTGGATTTAAACCGTATCGGTTAGTTGAAATGATGTAACACTGCACTCACAATATTACTGGTGATTATATTGGATTCAAAGAGATATAGTAATTCCGTGATGTAGCCTTGGTTTACAATTAGATACACTGAGAGGTAGTTTTGAGGGAAATGTGTGGGACTGCGAACGCATTCGTAACCCCCATTCACCAAAACATACCGCCTGCCTCGCTGTTGCGACCGATGTACAGATGATATCTAGATTAGTGCGTTTTACTGAGGATGCGATAATAGTGAGCCTCGCCGCGTGAGTGATAGTCGTACGGCGGCCTAGCGCTCCAGCCTCGCAAAATCGATACATGTGGCTTTACCTGGCAAAGGCGATAGACGGTACGGCGTCTACGTACGGTAGAGAGCGGTGGAATGGGGCAGAGTTGAGAGCGGTGTATTGGAGCAGGGTCGAGAGCGCTGTATGAGTGAGTCACGGTCGGAAGCGCTGGAGTGTGTGGGTTTCGTTACGGACGCGTCGTGTCGGGCGCGCGATTTTAGTACCCTCAGCACAAAAGTTTCACTTCAAAAATATCACTTCCGTTATAAGAATTTTAAAGGGCGATAAACTTTTAATATTGAACCGTTCAAGTTACCAACCGATACAATGCGACAGGTCGAAACCTTGTATTTTGATTAGCGATTTTTACAAATCCCCGAAGTATCCGATCGTTACGCGAGGCCGCGCGTTTTGATTTACAGTGTGTTATACTGACTGTGAAGGATGTACGTACCGTATACGATGCGATACACTACTCTGTTTACTGGGTATAGGGTTTCGGTCGTTCCTGATGATAGCGAGTGAGACTAGATGGAGACGAACTGTCAATTGAGCGGATAGCGAGTGAGACTGGATGAAGACGAACCGTCAATATAGCGCTTGCACACCACACTGAATGCACTGTAAATGTTCCGGTATACTTCGTTATATCAGTTATTTAACGCGCGTTTAGTTCCAGCTTATATGTAGGAAATCAATAGTGAACTCGATCAATGATATCGAAAACAGCGAAAATATATTCTCAATCGATCTGTTATCTCCGTGGCTTGTCAATGACTGACTGGTTTCTAAGTGTTCACGACCGTCCTCTTAACAACCTTTGAACGCGTAGCAAGAAAGTTAGAACAACTCGTCATTTACAGCGAACGGTCACTACCTGGCCGCAATAAACTTTTATTTCTGGCACAGGCAAGCGCGGGTACGTACCCCGATGCCGCGACTTTCTCTACCACTGTTTCCCACCACTCTTTGTAACCGTTTTTGTGAATTTTTCGACAACTGTTACGAACGACGCAGAACGATTCGGACGCTCGAGAGCAATGGTCAGATATAAAGAAACTTAGATCAAATGTTAGGAAAGGAACTCATTTCCCGGCATTAAACATGGTCCTTCGAGCCAGATTTTGAACTAACGAGACTACGTCAACCAAGTTTTAATAGTGATTTGTACGTGCTACTGGAGTTGACTGGACTTGCACAACATTGTTATATGAATAGTGACCTGTATGAGGTACTGAACTGGACTGGACGTGTACAATATTGTGACTTTGAACGAGCATAACCAATCCAATAATACTTCGTGGGACTTCGAGGAGACTGGCTGAGGACGAGAACTAACGAAGACGCCAAAGGGAGCTCCCACGATCTGGCAATCAAGAACGAGAAACCTCCACTCAGGAAGTCCTGTGAGTTCCTTAAACAATTCTTTGGTTTGCGCTAACAATTGCCAATCATGACCGAACTAAAAATCCTTGTCAAAGATCGCGGACAAATTAAGGCTTCCCTGATTCGCTTTAAATCATTTTTTGAAATATTCGATAAAGCTACAGGCTTGAACGTGCTTGAGGCCCGATTGAAGGTAATCAAAACCGTGTCTGAAAAATTTGATCGCGTACAATCGAATATTGAGGATTTATCTCAGGACGAAGAACAGGTCGGAATTAACGAAGGCGAACGCACTGCCTTTGAAACATTGTATTTCGAGCTAGTAGGTGCGTTGCGAGCAATGATCGAAGAAGATAAAGAAACCAGATGTCGCGAGTATGAGAGGTAGGAGCCCTGCGTCTAATGAATCTACCCCTTCACCCGCCGCTACTACCATGCCTACAGTACAGCGGCAACTGAAACTGCCAATAAAATTACCGACTATATTACTGCCAACCTTCGATGGTTCGTATGGCAAATGGTTAAAATTTCGGGGCACTTTCGAATCATTAATTCATAATCGTGAATCACTGTCAAATATTGAGCGATTTCATTACTTGAGCTCTGTACTAACGGGTGAGGCCGCGAGCGTTATTGAATCATTGGAAGTTTCGGAGACGAATTACGTGTTAGCATGGCAAGGTCTAAAGGACAGATACGAAGACTCAAAGGCACTCGTACAATATCGTACTAAGGGGCTTTTTGAACTGCCAACGTTGATAAGGGAATCGCACATTTTGCTACGACAGCTGATTGACGATATGAAAAATCATTTACTTGCTTTGAAGGCGCTAGACGAGCCTACCGATTCGTGGGACACTTTAGTTATTTACCGTGTGACGAATAAATTAGATTCCACGACGAGTCGTGAGTGAGAGAAGCGGCGACTTAAATTAGACGGGAAACCCACGTTAAAATATCTAACGGATGTATTAGAGCGCCATTGTAAGTACCTTGAGGTGACATTGAGGGAAAAACAAAGCAGTTTCGAGAACCCCTAGGGTAAAATCGAGAAGAAATCGGGTATTCACAAGCAATCAGAGCACGTGTCATCGCATATCGTAGCCAACGCGGTCAATTGTCCTTGCTGTAAGAAGTCACATCCCCTGTACAACTGTGAAGACTTCCGAAAACTCTCCCCCTCGTCAAGAGTTCAAGAAGTGCAGAAGATGCGTCTGTGTTTCAACTGCTTAGGCGCAGGGCATGGAAACAAATCTTGCGTGTTCGGGCGCTGTAAGAAATATCAGAGTAAGCACCACACACTGCTTCATCCTGACACAAACACAGCGAGGGGTGAAACAAACAAATCATCGGGAGAATCCGCACTAGCGACGCGGGAATCCGCAGCAGCGACATCCTCCACATCGGCAACTCCAGCATGGACAATGGTGACCCAATCTACACGTAACGCTTCACATGTTCTACTATCAATTGCCCTCGTGTACGTCCAGGATCACGAAGGTAAAAGAAATGAGTGCAGAGCTCTGCTTGACTCTGGCTCGCAATCGCACTTCATGACGCAAGATCTCTGGCGTTGATTAAGGCTACCGTCAACAAAGGTCACCACGGTAGTCTCCGGAATTGAATGCGTAGCTCGCAACATTGACTACAGGACTGACGTCAGGCTACGCTCCAAGGAAACTGGCTTTACGGCAACTCTGACTTGCCTAATAATGCCAAAAATCAGTGACTATGTACCAAATCTGCCTGTAAGAGTAGACACGCTTCAACTAACACCAGGCATCACAATGGCAGATCCTGAGCTTCATCGGCCATGGGAAATTAAACTACTCATCGGAGCTGGACTTTTCTGGGACTTGCTTTGCGTAGGACAGATACGTTGTAACGTTGCAAATCGTGCACGTTACAATGTGACGCAGTCCCTCACGTCGCACCACCGGTCCCGCTATCCCCAGAGCATTATTTAGAGCGTTAATAATTAGTTTTGTTAGAACCGACTGCCATATCTAGATCTGTAAGACTAAAATAGAGCTACAAGGACGCTGGAGCTGGAGGACAAGGGGCTGCAACGAGCGCCAGATGCCGTGCGGCAAGATGCCTACGACTTCCCTGCCAGGCGCAGGACTGGGACTTGCAGACGAGCAGCGTACCCGGCGAGGAACGTAACCTGTGTAGACAGGCACCCCGTTTCTTCGGCACGGATGGACCACTTGGGAGTTAGCGTCGCATCGAGATTCTCCGCGTGATCCCACAGGGGAATGTTCCGGAGGAATCTTCGAAGGCTAACTCCGTATCGGAATCCTCCGCGTGATCCCGCAGGGGAATGTTCAAGAGGGATTCATCAAGCAGTCATCCGTGAGGGGATAGTTCCGGAGCCACGAAGAAATCCAGCGAGCTGTGCACGCATCCGAACCAACAAGGAAGGCGATATTGCCTTCGATTGGCGATCTACGGAGCGGGCGCGCAGCGGTAATAGAAGACCGCGCGCGCGCATGCAAATCAGCGGGGGAAATCGATCACCAATTAGATCGCGTAAAGGGCTCCTAGAGTGGGGAAGGGCCTTCTCTCCGCCTAACAAGCCGAAGCGATCCCTGGACTCTTCCTCTTTCGTGCGGACCAGCGGTGTGAACGGACGTCAACTGCCCAGTAGTCAACTGCGGAATTTTTCCGGTAAGCCGATTCCTTATTAGCGACACGTGGCCGTGAATAGTAATTCTTAAAGTCTCTTTTCGTATTGTATTGCCCTTGAAAGGCCTACCGTTTATCGTTTATCGTATATTGCGTGGAGGTAGAGGACCCGTGTACCCATGTGTTAATATCGTAGTATCTTTATCTTTTTTCGCGTATTAGTCGTCGATCGCGTGTGATCGCATAGTGATATCATTTAAGCTATTATATCTGGGGATGCTTGAGAAATTCGGTAGCATCCGGCAACCGAATTTCCTGAGACGAATTGAGCTCGCTACCAATTTAGTAGAATATGTAACGCCGGTAGTGCGGTTACCGGCGTAGGAGAATATCTAGTGCCGATAGTACGGTGATATCTTTGTGAGGCATTCCGTGTGCTCGACTCTCGACTCTCGACTCTTTACTCTCTGCTATCTAGTATCGATCCGCGATTACCTTTAGTTCTAGTGATTCTCTTTGTTCCGAGTGCGTGCGGTGTTATCTTCCCGGTCGAACCTCGCGACCGGTGCGATTCGAATTCGGTTATCTGCTGTCTTCAGGTGTATCTCCGCGATCGGTACGAATTCGGTTATCTGCTGTCTTCGGGCGTATTTCCGCGATCGGTGCGAATTCGGTTATTATCTGCTGTCTTCGGGCGTATCTCCGCGATCGGTGCGAATTCGGTTATCTGCTGTCTTCGGGCGTATCTGCGCGATCGGTGCGAATTCGGTTATCTGCTGTCTTCGGGCGTATCTCCGCGATCGGTGCGAGTTCGGTTACTATCTGCTGTCTTCATGCGTATTTCCGCGTCCAGAATCGAACTCGGTTACTATCTGCTGTCTCCGTACGTATTTCCGTGTATTACCTTCGGTGTTAGTTTCGCGCGTATCTCCGGTATTATCTTCGCGTGTCGTCTTCGTGTGATTATCGGATATCTGCGCTATCCGACTATATTATATCGCATAAGCTATTCTCTCAATAAATCCTAAGTGTTATTTCTTTGATTAAGAGCCGCCTCAAATTCATTTCTTTGTCTCACGACCCCGCCCCTCTCCTTCGCCGATACGGGGCTGAGCTAGCGGAGTTCCGTTTCCGGTTCACGTGATCTGACTGTGGCCTATCGCGAATATCTTTGGTGTCTCGGGACACCTGGCACTCAACATATCTTTATCTGGTGTCTTACCCGAGCTGGGCCAGTTAGAGAGCGTGCCGAAGTGTGCGACTACCCGGTAGCACCGGGTAGCGTCGTTACAACGTGTACGGCCAGACCAACCATTGCTACAGAAAACTCAACTTGGTTGGATTTTGGCTGGATCCATGGCCTCTCGTATCCAAGCACAGATTACATAACCATATGTCATGTATCGACGGAGCAGGTCGACCGGTGTATCACCAACGAGCGACTTTATCAGCAAGTAGAGCGATTTTGGCAACTTGAAGGCTGCTACGTGCGACGTGACGGCATGCAGCTAGATTCAAAGGACACCTGCGAAGAGAACTTCTTCGCAACGACGATCTGCGACGGTGACGAACGATTCGTGGTGTCAATTCCGTTCAACGAGAAAATTCAGGACATTGGAGAGTCACGGGACATGGCAATGAAGAGATTCTTTTCTCTTAAATGCAAGCTAAACAGATTACCCGAACTGAAGCAACAATACGTAACTTTCATGCGAGAATACGAAGACCTGCATCACATGACTAAGGTACCTGAGGATAAGCAAAGGAACTCGCCGTCGTATTACCTGCCACATCACGCGGTCATGAAGATGGAGTAGTACAACGAAACTACGTGTCGTATTCGACGGATCAGCGAAGACCACCACGGGGATATCACTGAATGATGCTCAAGAAATCGTATACAAGATACAAGAAGATCTCTTCTCCATCGTGGTTCGATTCAGACAACACAAGTACGTTTTATCTGCGGACGTAGCAAAAATGTTCCGGCAAAAACAAGTCATACCCAGTCAACGCCGCTTTCAAAGGATTCTCTGGAGAAAAAGAAGCACGGATCCCGTTGGAATCTATGAATTGAACACGGTTACATACGGCACTGCGTCGGCACCGTTTTTGGCAACACGGACTTTGCGACAAATAGGAGAAATCAACAAGGATACGCACCCTCGCGCAAGCCGAGTAATCATCAAGGACTTCTACGTGGACGACTTGCTCTCTGGAGCTGATACGATCAGGGAAGCTCGAGAGTTAAAGGAAGAACTGACGCATTTGCTCGGAGAAGCTGGAATAGAATTACGCAAGTGGGCAGAAAATGATCCTGAGATAGTTGTGCAGGACAGCACAGACGAGTGCAAACGATTAAAATTGGACAAGGACCCGAAAACTCTTAGACTATTGTGGAAATACAAGGAAGACACGCTGAGATACTCGGTAAACATTGGCAGTGACGGCTGATCAACAAAGAGAACCATTTTGTCCACGATAGCTCAGATTTTTGATCCATTAGGACTTGTTGGTCTAGCTACAATTCAAGCGAAGCTGATACTCCAGAAATTATGGCAGCTCGAGCTACACTGGGATGAGTCACTCCCACAAGAATTGCATCGGAGGTGAACAACATTCCATGAACAGTTAAGGGGAGAAATCCCTTTAGGAGCGTGAAAAATAGGTATTTTTCGGGAATTTTTTTAGAGGAGATAAAATAATCTGATCATTTTCAAATTTGGACATGAGTTTATTATAACTGTCAAGTTTTAAGAAAAAATATTTTTTGTCGGGATGACCAACAAAATGGCGGCGTTATTAAGGGTCTTCGGACGCCTGTTTTCCGCGACATCGAAAAGTGCTGCAGTTGTCATTCTTTTTCTGCTGATCAGAACAAGATTTAATAAGTGCCATTCGTTTACTGACATATTAAGGGGAAGGATATACCTAAAAAAATAATGAAAAAGTGCAAAATTGAATATTTGGGAACCTTTTACACCTAAGTTCAAATTTTCGACCATTTTTTCGACATATTTGACCCCCAAAACATTATTTATTTACACGCTACCTTTCAAACTTTAGGTATATCCTTCCGATAATATTACTGAGAGTAACCTCCCAAAATTTCATCCAAATCGGTCGATAACTTTTCGAGCTACAACACGAGCAGTTTTTGAAGAAGTAGCTTCGAAGAGTATCTCGAAAGATAATCGTGTTTAAAGTTGAGTCGCCACCTGACCGCATGCTGTCCCCGCGCTCTAGACTATATGCGATAACTCCGCAAATATTCAATATTTCGAGTTTTCCTTTGGTCAGTATATTCTTTGGGTATCATACTTTCGAAATATGTAAAAAAATCGATTTTTTGAAAATTCTAAAGGGATTTCTCCCCTTAAACGCTCTCAACGAACTTCTGATACCAAGGCGTGCATTATGCAGAGATCCAGTTAGCACCCAAGTACATGGATTCTGTGACGCCTCAGAAAAGGCCTACGGAGCGTGCTTATATCTGCGGTCAACAGATGAACATGGCTGCCACACAGTACGACTATTGTGTGCCAAATCAAGAGTAGCACCGCTAAAGTCAGTATCGCTCCCTAAGCTTGAACTGTGTGGAGCCTTACTGCTCGCACGCTTATACCATCAAGCAATGATGGCCTTGGACTTGAAACACTACCAATCGTATTTTTGGTCAGACTCAACGGTAATCTTGTCATGGATCAAAGCACAACCCAACAAATGGAAAATATTCGTGGCAAACAGGACGTCAGAAATTCAGAACCTGACAAACACCAATTGGAATCATGTAGAATCTGGAGATAACCCAGCAGATATTATATCTAGAGGAATCGACCCAACTGAACTAAAAGATGCTGTTTTATGGTGGAATAGACCATCATGGCTATCAGACGACTGATAATTGGCCAGCCTCGTCGAACATCGAACTTGAAGATATACCGGAAGCGCGTGCGAACACACATACTCTAATTGTCGCGGCTAATTCTAATCTAACCCTGCTTGAACGGTATTTTTCATTAAGTAAACTCACGAGAATAGCAGCATATTGCTTTCGGTTCGTGCACAATGTTACGATGTCTAAGATCTCGCGAACTATCGGCTCATTGTCACCCGAAGAACTTGAACACGCGATAACAAGACTTTTGAAACTTGCGCAATCCCTAGAATTTCAGACGGAGATTGATGATCTTACACGAAAGAGGAATGTCTCAAAAACAAGTGACATCCGCGGGCTAAACCCTTTCATAGAGACTAAGGGACTTATCATGGTGGGCGGAAGGCTTCATAACGCTATGATTCCCTTTGAACAGAAACATCCAGTAATTTTGAGCGCAAAAAACCCTTTAATGCGATTGATAATAAGGGAGGAACATGGACGTCTCATGCATGCAGGATGCTAGGAAGTATTAGCATCCCTTAGAACACGGTACTGGCCAATTTCGGCACGGAATACAATCAAGGGAATTTTGAGAAAATGCGTCACTTGCTTTCGGGTCAAACCAACCGAGATTGCGTACATTATGGGGAACTTACCCGCTCCTCAGTGAATCCAGCACCTGTTTTTTACTCAAGCGGATTAGCCTACGCTGGTCCGTTTTACCTTAAGGACAAACCCCGAAGCAAGGTAACGACCAAGGCATACGTTTGTATCTCTGTGTGCTTTGCACTCAAGGCAGTACACATAGAATTAACAGTTGTCCTCAGTACGGAGGCATTCTTCAACTCCCTTCGACGATTTATTTCAAGGCGTGGGATGTGCCGCCATATATATTCAGATAACGGCACCAATTTTGTAGGCGCGCGTAATGAATTAAATGAACTGGCTACACTGTTAGCCAATGAAATGCATAACAGGCAGGTAGCCAATTTTTTAGCCGAGGACCGAATCAATTAGCATTTGATGCCACCCTCAGCACCACATTTCGGTGGACTGTGGGAAAGTGCGGTAAGGTTGACAAAAAATCATTTAAAGCGAGTCATAGGTGAGGCAAAATTAACATACGAAGAGTTCTATACGGTGTTAACGCAAATCGAAGCTTGTTTAAACTCCCGTCCGCTACCTCCCTTATCAGACGATCTTAACGACCTAAACCTCTTGACTCCTGGTCATTTTCTGGTTGGAGGTTCACTAACTACCTTCCCAGAGCCAGACTTACGTGGCATCAAGGTGTTGGGAAAGGTTCTTTGTCACACTACAAAATTGGCAGTTATCACTTCGTATAATTGGTACTACCAGGTTAGGTTTGTACAACGTTGAAACTATGACTGACTAGGGGAGGCGAGAGCCCACACAGGCATATAAACGACCACACATATTACGGTCGGCACACCAGGCTGCATGGCGACAGGCGCATACACATGCAGACTATATACTAACCACTATATGAGAGGATTCAGTTCGGAACACAAGGAGAACAGATTGAGCCGGTATCAGCAATTGGTCCGGATGCTGCAGCATTTCTGGGAACGCTGGAGAAACGAATATTTACAGCAGCTTCAGCAGCGATCTAAGTGGATTTTCTCAACGGATTCAGTATGAAAGCCAGGAACTATGGTGATGATACGAGATGAGAATCTACCGCCCTTGCGATGGCGCTTGGGGCGCATCACAGAATTGCACCCGGACAAGGACAACGGAACTCGGGTTGTGTCCATTAAGGTACCAGACGGTATTTTTAAAAGACCGGTCTCCAAGATCTGCATCTTACTCATTGAGGACATCCAGGAGAGGGCAGACAATGCGGCCGAGGATCAACCGAGAGGCAGAATCGAGCAGGGAAGGGAGAAGGGCACTAAGGCACCTACTCAACGACCGTTTAGATACCCGCTAAGAAATAGAGCGACAAATTGAACCAATATCCACTAGATTGTAACGATTTCAGTTTATGAGAAAGAACCCCGCATAAACCTTATGGGAACTGTTTCCCTGTGGATTTGGCTGGACTTTACATATGTTATAGATCTTGATCTTCTGATCAAAAGTTATCATTGCCGCAACAACGAAAAATGGACCGTTTTTGAATTTTGAGACCTTAAAGTTAATACTTTTTGCTTTCCGTCATACGATCTATTGGATCGAAAAAATCATGTAAAATCAGGTTTTCTGTGAATTTTGCTAAAAATCACGTATTTTGTAGTTGGTGAGCTAACGATTCAGGTCAGACCAAAAATAAGCAGTTGAAGGGGGGGGGGGAAGACTTTAAAGTTGCCACTTTTTACTCGAAACCATACGCTCTTTTTCAGCCAATTCAAGCACGCATTCAAGATCATGTGCGATCTTGTGAGCACATGTTTGCCTCCATATATTAGGCGCGCAACTAAGTTCTTGCTGTTTGTCAATAGATGGCTCCAGCAGTAAGAGCTGGTCGATTTTGACATAACCAAAACGTCATGAACCAAGCTTAGGCATATGGTAAACAAACCGCTATGACAAATTAGTGATTTTGTTTTTGCGTTATATACTTTTGGTTGTGTGAAAATGTCTGATTTTGTGCCAAATAATCGTCATTTGCGGGAAGTGTTGCTTTTCTTCTTTTATTCGAAGAAAACGGCAGCTGAAGCGCATCGAGAGCTCCAAAAAGTTTACGGAGATGCTGCTTTGAGCGAAACAACGTGCCAAGATTGATTCCGTCGCTTCAAAGGCGGTGATTTCGAATATTCACGCTGCAAAGGTTATGCTGTGTATTTGGTGGGACCAGGTCGGTGTTATTTATTATGAGCTATTGAGACCGAACGAAACCATCACTGGGGAACGGTATCGAACTCAATTGATGCGATTGAGCCGAGCACTGCGCGAAAAACGGTCACAATACGAGCAGAGGCACGAAAAAGTGATTCTACTGCATGACAACGCTCGGCCTCACGTTGCCAAACCCGTTAAAACCTACTTGGAAACGCTCATATGGGAAGTCCTACCCCACCCGCCATATTCCCCAAATATTGCGCCGTCTGATTATTACTTGTTCCGTTCGATGGCACATAGTCTGGCTAATCAGCAGTTCCGCTCATATGAAGACATCACAAAATGGCTTGATTCGTGGATAGCCTCAAAAGACGAACACTTCTACCGTCAAGGTATTCGAGCTCTGCCAGAAAGATGGGAAAATGTTGTAGCTAGCGATGGACAGTACTTTGAATGATTCATTTGTAACCATTTTTTCACAATAAAGTTACATTTTCATCAAAAAAGCAGTGAGAACTTAGTTGCGCACCTAATACTTATGCGCGAGTGTGTGCGTGCGTGCATGTGCATAGATTTTCTATGGCTGATTTTCTTTCTCATTTTTCCGCGTATCTGTATTGTTTTAGCGCACAAATCTTATGGAAACTGGTTCAGTACTGAAATCCTCGCGTACTTTACATATGAAGAGTGTAATATGCAAAAGGGTCTAAGTGTCATTTTTTCTGAAATGGAGATTATTGCTGTTATGGAATCTAAGTGCCACGTGAAAATTGCAGCACAAATATTTTTGCGTCAGGAAAAATGGCACTTAGACCCTTTTGTATATTTCACTCTTCATATATTGTAGTTTATGACCTCCTGATCAAAAGTTACCATTGCCATAGACTTAAGAAATAAGAGACTTTTAAGTAGTACGACTTTTACTTGCGACCGTACGCTTTGCTGTATTAAACTAGTCTTATGGCTCTTAAATCCTAGTGAATATGTCTCACCTGCACGAATATTGCAGGTCATGATCAGCTGTTCAAATGTCATCATAAATGCAAACTCAAAAATGAAACAGGTTCGAAAATCGGAGACTTTAAAGTTGTCGTTTTTTACTTGCGATCTTACGTTCTACTCAATCAATCGCCGGTATGTATGCAACATGGTTCGAATCGTATGGACACATTCTTGCCTCTACAAATCCACACATGTGTGTGCATTTGTGTATGTATTTGTCATATGTATGCGAAATTCGCATTGCGAATGTACATATCTGTACAATGTTACTCGCTCTTTCCGTTGCCCAGGATCAACGACGTGGACATGTCTGAATTGGAGTAAGATTGTTTGTATTGTTACTGGCGCATATCTCATGGTTACATTTTGATAAAAGCTTTCTATTCGTTATTCAGCATTTCTATTACTTCATCCGGATTGTGTTGTGGTGATCTATGACCAGCATCTAAAACGGCATGCAATAGAGAAGTTGAAGGGCAATGAACATTAACAAGCTATACAGGGTGTTCATTTTAAAACTTACCACCCACGTTATCTGCGTAAAGAGACATATTTCTGAAAATCGCCGAGACACGTCAACAAAATTATTGAGGGGGAACATTTTTTATAAAAATTCGACGCCCCCCCCCCCTCAACCACCTGACTCCGGGGGCGGTAACCCCAATATTCTTAAATGGAACAGGGGGTCGAGTAATACCTCATTTTAACGTCCAATTTGAAAAGTAGGACGTCAAAATGTACACAATTAAAAGCCCTTTAAAATGAGGTATCATTCGACCCCCTGTTCCATTTAAGAATATTGGGGTTACCGCCCCCGGAGTCAGGTGGTTGAGGGGGGGGGGGGCGTCGAATTTTTATAAAAAATGTTCCCCCTCAATAATTTTGTTGACGTGTCTCGGCGATTTTCAGAAATATGTCTCTTTACGCAGATAACGTGGGTGGTAAGTTTTAAAATGAACACCCTGTATATATCGCGGTGGTGCTAATTATTAAGGATCGATATTCAGAATTCCGACCATCGTTTGTCGGAACAGTGATATTTGAAAAGCTGATCGTGACCTGCAATATTCGGGCAGGTGAGACATATTCACCAGGATTTAAGAGCCATAACACTAGTTTAATACAGCAGAGCGTACGGTCGCAAGTAAAAGTCGTACTACTTAAAAGTCTCCTATTTCTTGAGTCTATGGCAATGGTAACTTTTGATCAGGGGGTCATAAACTACAATATATGTAAAGTACGCGAAGATTTCAGTACTGAACCAGTTTCCATAAGATTTGTGCGCTAAAACAATGCAGATACACGGTGTAACGTTGCACTTCGTGCACGTTACAATTTGGCCGATTCTCTAACGTCGCTTCGCTGATCCCGCCATCCCCAGGATAGCATTTAGTATAAGAAATTTTAGCGCGTTAGAAACTTTTGTAATAGTAGGGGCGACATAGCGGAATACCGTAGCGAGATCAGTAATTCGACCTAAAAGACGCTGGAGCGCTGGAGGACCAAGGGGCTGCAACGAGCGCCAGATGCCGTGCGGCGAAATGCACACGACTTCCCTGCCAGGCGCAGGACTGGGACTTGCAACCGAGCAGCGTACCCGGCGAGGAACGTACCCTGTTTAAACAGGCACCCCGCTTCTTCGGCACGGATGGACCGCTTGGAGGCTAGGCTTCACCTCGAGATTCTCCGCGTGATCCCACAGGGGAATGTTCCGGAGGAATCTCCAGAAGCTAGCCTCGTATCGGGATCCTCCGCGTGATCCCGCAGGGGAATGTTCCGGAGGGATTCATAAGCCGTCATCCGTGAGGGGACAGTTCCGGAGCCACGATTGAATCCAGCGAGCTGCGCGCGCATCCGCGCCAACCAGGAAGGAACTAGTTTCCTTCGATTGACGATCGACGGAGCGGGCGCGCAGCGGAAACCAGAGCGTCGCGCATGCAAATCGATGGGGGACATCGATCACCAATTAAAATCGCGGAAAGGGTCTACTAGGAGTGGGGACAGGCCCTCGCCGCCTAGCGAGCCGCAGCGATCACTGGACTCTTCCTATCTCGTGCGGACCAGCGAAGCGACTCCACGTGCCCCATCGCCACAGCAGCAGCAGATCCTCCGTTCCGGTAAGCCGGCTCCTTTGTTCGCGACACGTGGCCGATACTGTGTAGTAGAGATTTAGATTTCCCTTGCCCTCGACGGGCCTATCGTTTCGTTCCGTGAGTGCGGGTGACGGACCCGTGGCGTTCTTAGAGTTTTCTGTTCATAGTATCTTGTGTCGCGCGTTAATAGTAATCATTTATCGTTTAGCGATTCAGTTCGCGGTTGTAGTATCAGGGGATGCTCGGGAAATTCGGTAGCATGAGGCGACCGAATTCCCTGAGACGAGTTTAGCCCGCGTTATCGTCGGCAGGATAGTGCGCATCGGTAGTGCGGTAATACCGTTTTCGTTTCGTTCCGTGCGCTATCGAGCGCGTTATCGATTAATAGAAAAGAGTGCCCTTAGTGCGGCAAAATATAGCATAAAATAGCTCGTGCGCTCGACTCTGTTCTCCGCTCTCAGGGTTGTTGATTCTCCCCCGCGAATTTCTCTTCCCTCGCGAATTTGTCGCGGCTACCGTTCCTACCTCTTCCGCGAATTTCTCCGGCTAACGTTCCTATTCCCTCACGAATTTTTCGCGGCTATCGTTCCTATCTCTCCCACGAATTTCTCCGGCTAACGTTCCTATTCCCTCGCGAATTTTTCGCGGCTATCGTTCCTATCTCTCCCACCAATTTCTCCGGCTAACGTTCCTATTCCCTCGCGAATTTTTCGCGGCTATCGTTCCTATCTCTCCCACGAATTTCTCCGGCTAACGTTCCTCTTCCCTCGCGAATTTGTCGCGGCTATCGTTCCTATCTCTCCCGTGAATTTCTCCGGCTAACGTTCCTCTTCCCTCGCGAATTTGTCGCGGCTACCGTTCCTATCTCTCCCGCGAATTTCTCCGGCTAACGTTCCTCTTCCCTCGCGAATTTGTCGCGGCTACCGTTCCTACCTCTCCGGCGAATTATTGCCGGTTATTTTGCTTGTTAGTTTCGCGATAAGGACTGTTTTGAAGCCCGACCTTGCCGTAGCCGTTAGGCTCTTAGACTAACCAGTAGTGTATAAGAAGATCTCCAATAAAGCTTAGTGTTATTTTCTTGTTATGAATCGCCTCAAATTCGTTTCTTTGTCTTGAGACCCCGCCCCTCTCCTTTGCCGATACGGGGCTGAGCTAGCGGAGTTCCGTTTCCGGTTCACGTGATCTGACTGTTATCGATCTCGACTTTCTTTGGTGTTTCGGAACACCTGGCGCCCAACATTTCATTATCTCAATACCTTGTCCGAGCGGGTCCAGTCAGAGAGCGTGCCGAAGTGTGCGACTACCCGGGTAGCGCCGAGTAGCGTCGTTACAATGGAAAAAATGAGAAAGAAAATCAGCAAAAAAAATCTAAGCACGTGGCAAACGCGTGCTCACA
This sequence comes from Xiphydria camelus, assembly GCA_963678675.1. Taxonomy (NCBI): domain Eukaryota; kingdom Metazoa; phylum Arthropoda; class Insecta; order Hymenoptera; family Xiphydriidae; genus Xiphydria; species Xiphydria camelus. Next base: position 21,219,449 of record OY783191.1, read on the forward strand.
AGATCGCAGATGATCTTGAATGCGTGCTTGAATTAGCTGAAAGAGAGCTTATGGTTTCGAGTAAAAAGCGACAACTTTAAAGTCCCCCCCCCCCACCCTTAACTGCTTATTTTTTGTCTGACCTGAATCGTTAGCTCACCAACTACAAAATACGTGATTTTGAGCAAAATTCACAGAAAATCTGATTTTACATGATATTTCGATCCAATAGATCATATGACGGAAAGCAAAAAGTATGAACTTTACGGTCTCAAAACTCAAAAACTGTTAATTTTTCGTTGTTGCGGCAATGATAACTTTTGATCAGAACATCAAGATCTACAACATGTAAAGCCCAGCCAAATCCACCGGGAACCAGTTCCCATAAGGTTTGTGCGGGGTCCTTTGCATATAGTCATACTTTTAGAATTACCTTAAATTAGGACCCAGTTATATTGAATCTAGAATTAGAAATCTACCACATTGAAAAATAGTTTTCCAAGGTGGGCGGGATGAACGCGTAGCAAGAAAGTTAGAACGACTCGTCGTTTGCAGCGAACGGTCACTACCTGGCCGCAATAAACTTCTATTTCTAGCACAGGCAAGCGCGGGTATGCACCCCGATGCCGCGACTTTCTCCGCCACTGTTTCCCACCACTCTTTGTAACCCTTTTTATGAATTTTTCGACCACTGTTACGAACGACGCGGAACGATTCGGACGCTCGAGAGCAATGGTCAGATATAAAGAAACTTAGATGAAATGTTAAGAAAGGAACTCATTTCCCGGCATTAAACAACCTTGTTTACAGCCCTTAGCAACGGCCCGCCGCCTCGTAATAGCGGGCTCTCTTTCACATTTTCATTTATTTACCTTGTTAAGGGGTAAGGCCACCATGTGCGTCAAGAAAGAAGGACGATTTTGTGCATTTTTTTTTAGGAGTAGTGTAAAAGCTATAGAATTTTCTTATAAAGTACTTTATCAAGTATCTTCAAAGCTACTAAAAAATATTTTGTTTTTAATTTTTGGTTAAGAAATGGCCGTTCCAGGGTCCGGTTTCTACGATGAATTTTTTGTGGAGGTCCAAAACGGGCGAACCGGCTGTACCCACAAGCGTGAACCTAGAACAAAAATCCAAAGATTTTTCTTTAATATATATCATAAACTAATAGACCACGTAGGGGATTTTGAAAATATTGATTTTTCGAGAAATGGTGAGCATATAAAAGAAAAGTTCACGTTTTCGCATAAGAATTTCATACATAATCGTTTATAAAACAAAAAGTTTACAACTTATCGAAAAACCCCTACGTGGTCTATTAGATTATATAGGTATAAAGATACCCTCAAAATTGCAAGGCAATCGATAAAGATTTGTAGCCGCTATCGGTTCGCCCGATTTGAATTTTCGTGTTCTGAGAAAAACGCGTTTAAAGTTTTAAGTAACATTTTACGGTCGAAAATTATAGTATACCTTTAATCCGCGATGCCTGCACCGTATAGTTGGCCTTCTATGTTAATGTTGAGTTCTTCTTCTTCTTTTCTGGCTGATTTTGCGGCAATTCGAGCTGTTTTTGCAGCCTCAGTCAGCGATCGGTTCGAAAAATCGACGCGGAGTTCGTCCGCCTCAACGCAGAAATTGTAGCAATTCCTTCCAACTGTCATGTCCAACTGTCGTATAACTTGCATTATACTACAAATTCCATCGTTGAAAGTGCACACGGCAAGATTCCCAGCAATATCCAGTACGGTTTTTCCGCTTGACGTAGATTTTGGGGACATTGACCACACCGTTGCGTTGAAACTTTCATTGCTATTTTGCGTAAAACCACCTAAGCATCGATTTAGAAGGTCGTCGCTGCTCAACTCTTCGTAGATTGGTTTAATTGCGTCGAAAACTGTTTTCGATAGAGCCGGCTTGTGTAAAAAAGTACTAATTGATGTATTGGTGGCTTTTGCCTTTTGCCACGAACACCATGAATTTTCACCAGCTGGACACTTGCTGTGTTGAGGATTTTCATTCGTTGACAGCTTGTGATATAACGTCGCCCAAATTTCATTTCTCATTTTTTCCACAGAGTCGTGATTTCTGCGAATAGCCAAACCATAATAAATTGAGAGCTCGTCGACAAGTTTATTTGTTAATTTCCCTTTTCCGCCGAGACCGCGTACGTTCTTTTTTAAATTTCTTAGTCTAGTGCCCATTCTTTTCTGCACGTGATCGATGCATTCTTTTTTATGTATAACAAAGCTTTCATATGGTTCAGACTTCAAAAGACCTGTAAAGGTTTTACTATCGCCATCTTCAATGTAACTGCCGTATTTTACTTGATATAAAGTTTCAGAGCGCTGAAACATTTCGATAACTGCATCTACCTCCATTTTACCAGCCGACCCCGTGTGATTTATTTGACAATCATTTTGATGTATTTCAAGCCACTCATCATACTCTGCAGTATCACTTATTTTTCTCCAATATTCGCACGCCTTGCAGTAACTGGATTTTATAATTATATCGATTACTTTCCCAGTATTCCATCCGATCAAAGACACCAAACCGAACAATGATGAAAATCCCCGCTTTCTCCACGAACCGTCTCCTGATACTATCAATTCATTTGGTAAACCTTTTCTTGCATTTTCTTCTTTTTCTATTTTTACTGCATTTTCCATGCTAGCCTTGGAAACGCGTTCAGTAGCATCACAAATAATGTTGACTACTTTATCATAAAATGAGTGAAATATTGGCCGAGGAAGTTCCATAAAAGCACAGAACTTCTTCATTCCGTGTAAACCTACTCCAAGCAGTCGCATGGCTATAATAATTCTTCTATTGATGTCATATGCTTTGTTATTGATGAGTGGACAATTTGGAATTTCAGTTTTCGCACACTTTTCACAAGATAGAACTATTTTAAAACCAAGTCCGCGTATACTACTTTCAGTAAATGTGACGCCTGAGTCGCATATTTTACACTTCACTACTGACGAAATTGTTGAAAAAACAGCCACAAAATTGATGAAACGATAACCGAACGATGCATCAACTTCGATATTACGAGCATCGCCACTTAGCTTCAATTTCCTAGCGGACGTGCCGACGCTTTCGGAGGAATCGAGTGCCTCCGCTTCATAACGGTTTGCAGGTCGCTTTCGTGACATAGACGGCTTTTTAAACAAACTTCTTCCACCTCGTTTAGCTTTATAGCCACCATATTTCGATTTATCACACATTTTATTCACTAATTTCAGTAACTCGTAGTAAAAAGATAAACTGATGAAACACGAAGCAAAATCACGCACGCGGCGTCCGTCTGACAGCTAGAATGACTTTACATAAAATAAATGGCCGAATAGTACTGCTAATGACACGAGCCTCAACTCCGATAATACGTCTCAACATGCATTTAATTAACAGTTAGCCCACTAATCGGGGAGATCTCCCTATTCAATGTAGTTTGGCTCGCCCGAGCGCGGTGGAAACCGTATAGTTGGCTATGGCACTAAGTGTTAATGCGCCGCGCGGCGTCTCTGTAAATTGACGTAAACGACCGATTCGAAATTTTTTTTTACTACGAAACCTTTTTCTTCTTATTCTTGAGGGTTTAAGGAAGGTTTTAAGCTAATAAAAAAAAAATCGATTTTTGAAAAGTTCCATGGTGGCCTTACCCCTTAAGGAAGTAGATATATAAATTGAAATATACTAAAACACGCTCGTATTCGACTGCAACCTTGTGTCAAAATTTCAAAGCTATCGGTAAAGAACTTTCGGAGATCTTAGGATAGCACAAATGAGCAGTTACATTTTTAATTATACAGGGTGTCCCGGAAAATGTGGGAAATCTCTCGGATTCAAATAGAGCATGAAAAAATAAGATGACAAGTTCCTATAAATTTGTTTCCTACAAGCCCTCCCTACGAAGATATTTGTCCCTGAAGGACGCCGGTGCCAGTGAAATATTGTGAAATAACTATTGTTTGTTATCGTAACATAAATTTTTTTACTTTAACACGTTCCGTACCACGCGTCGTCATATGGCGGCACACGAATTTCTGGGCGGCACAAGAATTTCCGTTATAAGTAACCTTACCACCTGGTAGCGCGAAGTAAAACTAGGTGATAGATATTGAAAAATAACCAATACGACAAACTTTACCAAAGTTATAAAGCCTGGCACGCACAGGCAGACCTGTAATTTCGGGGCCTGGCACTCACCGGACGAAACAGCGAAAATGCCTCGGCACGGAACGTGTTAAACACCCCCCGCCAACACCCCGCCTCGAACCCTGTCCACCTCGTATTGGACATTTAGTGACAAAAAATAGAATTCGTCATTCGGGTGCTTCACGCCCTCATAACGAAAAAATAACTATTTTGGTACCGATAAATATGCGAACATAGGCGTTCAGCGACTTATCGTTTATTATTATTTTTCTCGAAAACGGTTCACTTTATCGACAATAAAAAAAATAGCTTTTTTAAGTATAAGGTTCAAGCTGCCTGATTTTTACTGTTTTAAGTCTTTATCACACATGGTGTTAGGCATTAAGTTGTAAAACTTAGTTCGCCACTGGCAAACTAAACAAGCTAATAATGTGTCAAGGACATTATTTCAAGTGGTCCTTAGTAGTGTCGAACATGTTCAAATTGTATAAAATTCTATTAAGTACTTTGAAAGTTATTCAAGAAAAATGGATTTCCAGCGGCGTCCTTCAAGGACAAATATCTTCGTAGGGAGGGCCTGTAGAAAAAAAATGTATAGGAACTTATCATCTTATTTTTTCATGCTCTATCTGAATCCGAGAGATTTCCCACATTTTCCGGGACACCCTGCATAGATAGACGTACCCACGCGTAGGGCATAGTATATTAACTACAGTAGGAGTGATCTATTTCCATGCGAATTCTGTGCTGTTAGATGCCTAGAAAAAATAAAATTAGTAGAGCAAGCTGCTACTATTCTTCCTTATTTAGCTCAATACGTTAAAGGTTTGAAGATGAAAAAGAAAGCACCGGAACGTCAGAGCTTCAGGATTGTATCTGAAGCTTTGAATAACAAATTCTTGGGTGCGAAACTTACATTCTTTCAATCGATTGCATCAGAAAAGGAACTTGCTTCAATACAAATTTCAGTCGGATGAACCGCTTGCACCTTTGCTTTATGAGTCATTGATTCATACCTTGTCTACTGTCATGAAACGGTTAAGTTTGAGTGTCCAGAAAAGTCTTCTTTTAAATTTCACCCCTATCCGATAGTTCCAATCTCATGTCCTGTGCGACTATAGATTTAGGTTATACTACCAGAAATGTCTTCCGACTGATAAAGGGCGAAATGGACAAGGAGATTCTGCTATTCCGACGAGATTACAGATTTTTCCTTAGTACTCTGTGTACCAAAATTCTCAGCAAGTCACCCACCCGGCAAAAATTCATCAAAGAAATATCCACGAAACGCGTAGTTATCATTCCTTTTATCCGCGATCGACCGGCTAGCTCTAGTAACTCTAGTGTAAAAGAAATGGATATTTGGTGCTGGTGCAGCTGATGGAAACGATCGTCAATGCAAAGCTCTCTGTAAAACTCCTGTCTTTGACAAAAAAAATGAAGTTGAATGAGACAGGCTTGACTCCTTCTTGGTAAGCATTATTTCTATAGAAAGTGAATAATCAATACTCAGACCTTATTTCCTTTCTTAATATGGTGTTTGTACAATCATATGAGAACTTAAATTTAGAAGGGGGTTTTTCGATAAATGGAAACTATCTTGGGGAAAATAAGAAAAACTTATCACCGATTGCTCAGAGTCAAATGTATGATGTAATTATAGCAGCAGGTGCTGTACAGAAAGTAAATACTTTTGATTTATCGAGAAACCATTTTCTGTACAAAAACCATCTTTAAAACAACGATGTGATAAACAATTTTGCCTGACTCTCAGCTTCTTCCAACATTTTTTTTCTTAATTTGCAGGTGGAGTTTGGATTGAAAAATTACGAAATAAACCTTCATTTTAATGAAGATTTCTAAATTCCCAGTGATATTAGGTACTGCGATAAATACTGATTTCATTTCTTGTTTTGTTTTTATATTTTTATCTTTATGAAATATTACTTAAGGATCCTATCTAATAAAATTCAGCACGATATAATCGAAAGTCGTGGTCACCTATCCCCATTGGTTAGTTGATAATCGATATCGATATATTATTCGATAGTTAAAGCGGGGAAATTCAATTTGATAAAATTAGTGTTGAAGTAAATGTAAATGTCGTTATGAAATACGTTTTAGGCGCGCGCTTGCGCGTGCAAATGGTCTAGTGTAAGAATATATTTAATGTTACTTTGTTTTATGTATCTTTCTAGTATTACCCGTGTGGAAATCTGCCCAAGTTGGCCCAATCGGTAATTGGGCGCCAATTAGGCCCCAATTGGGCGGCCCAATTTGAATAAAATATAATAAATCGAATAAATACAATTGTTTGTTTTATTTATGTACCGGAAGTAAAAATAAATCTGGACATTTAGAACTTATTCAGAACTTTTAGTGACTGGAATTTGGGTCAGGTGATACGATGTAGTATTAGCGTTTAGTTGGGGCTACGTTGGGCAGCCCAATCAGGCCCCAACTAAGGTACTAGTTGGGGCTACGTTGGGCACCCCAATCTGGCCCAAACTAAGGTACCTAATCACTACCCTAGCAAGAAATATTGTATAATTTTTATGTTTTAATGTTGATAGCATCGCCTCAAAAACTTTACTAACTTTATTATGATGACATTGGTAATAAATATATAATATATTGCATTCTTTGATAATTGCGTTTTTAATAATCTTTACAGCATTTTTCAAATGGAGTGGAGTAAGATACATATAATGATAAATTGGCCATTTCTATTACAGAATAAATAAAATTGAAATCTATTCCGAACTTTTAGTGACTGAAATTTGGGTCAGGTGATACGATATAGTATTAAAGTTTAGTTGGGGCTACATTGGGTACTCCAAACTGGCCCAAACTGAGGTACCTAATCACTTAGTCCAAGGCACTTATCCATTTTTACCTATGCCGCGCACAAATCGACGAGGGTAGGGTGATTTTTTCAGGGCTGTTTAAAGGTAGTCTCCAGAGTACCGAATCAAAAGGCTTTTTTATTATTTTATTATTTTTTTTTCGACAAAATGACCTTAATAAAAGTGGTAGATAATAACATTCTAATCTTTGCTTTATGACTTTTTTTTTCTAGCTATTTTAGTTTAGGCGCTACGGCTATTTTTGTGTTTAGAAATTCGCCAGGGCCGTCCCGGAAAAAAAGTACGGCCCTGGAGAGAGGCTGAAAACGTCCCCTTTATTCGGGACGGCCCTGGCGAATAGTGGTGAATGTGACAGACGCTCCGTGTAGTTTGCTAATCGTTTGCACTTTTTTTTAATAATCGTGAATCGTGATAGTGAACGGATGCAGTGCTACTTTTCTCTGGATGCCTGTGCATAAAGAGCATGAAAGGAGACGGCAGCTTCTCAGAAGAATTGCCATCAGATAAGTTACTTTCTATCTGACCATTCTAACCTCACTTTGATTGCCTATGAAGGACATATATCTTTGTGGATATTCTATTTCTTGTTTTCAGCGTCATGCGAGCACGGGACGAATCAATGGTTTTTCTTCTCCATCAACAAGCCGTGGCAGAAAAATAGGAGATGCAATGGAATTGGATCACAATAATCAAGTAATTACTTTATCATTATTTTTTCTCTATCGATATATTTCCTCTTTCGTACTATCACAAGTTCCAATTTATACACGGCCTGTCAAACCTGATGTGTACATGTACCTCACTTCTATTTCATCACTTCTTCGTCTCTGGTGTAACGACGGTCAATGAGGAATCACTGATACCGATTAGGGTTCGAGGGTTACTCCTTATTCTTTCTATCGCAGCATCAATATTTTGCTGCACCTGTATTCTTCTGGGACTTCCTAAGATGATTATAAAAACCCCATATAATTCAGCCCGAACAAGTGCAATCTTATCGAGCTGTACCTTATCGAGGAGATCTTTCGACATAATGATTCCGAAACGTTTTTATCGAGAAATATATATCTCTAATATATACGGTAGTCTTCACGAATATTGTAAAATATCGCAGGAATGTTACAGAAAAGTTACTTGCAAAAACGTGCTTTGTGAGGTGAAAATGATATTTTGTAGTTTCCATCTTTACATCCGAGGCGAAGAAGAGATGAAATAGAAGTGAGGTACATGTACACTTCACGTTTGACAGGTCGGTATATAAATTGAAACTTGTGATAGTATAATACGAAAGAGGAAATATATCGATAAAGAAAAAATAATAATGAAATAGTTACTCCCCATTATTGTAATCTAATTCCATTATTTTTCTGCCACGACTTTGATTGTTGATAGTGGATGGATCAACTAATAAATTTGATTTTTCTTCACTATCAACAATCAAAGTCGTGGCAGAAAAATAAGGGATACAATGGAATTGGATTACAATAATGGAGTAACTACTTTATTATTATTTTTTCTTTATCGATATATTTCCTCTTTCGTATTATACTATCACAAGTTCCAATTTATATACCGACCTGTCAAACGTGAAGTGTACATGTACCTAACTTCTATTTCATCTCTTCTTCGACTCTGGTATAACAATGGAAATTACAAAATATCATCATTTACACCCCACAAAGCACGTTTTTGCAAGTAACTTTTTGGTAACATTCCTGCGATATTTTACAATATTTGTGAACACTACCGTATGTTAGAAACATATAAATATTTCTCGATAAAAACGTTTCGGAATCATCACGTCGAAAGATCTCCTTGATAAGGTATAGCGCGATAAGATACGTCCTGTATCTTGAAAATCAGACATTTTAGGACACATATTAATATGAACTTTTCTACTGGAAATAGATTCAGTAATGTGCCCTTGCAATTACGGCCTATCATTAAGTAACACCCTGTATATTTAAATAAATATAGTGTAGGTAGTGTAGTGTATGATAGAGCCCTAAAAACTGAAGAATACGTTTATATTATTATTATTTCTTACTGTATGGCCTTGGCCTTTTACATTATTAATCGCACCCTAATCCCCCTTGCATATAAATCTATAAAATGAAGGGCCTGCGGTCAAAACCGGCTGACATTTTTTCAAAATGCGTTTTTTGTATTTTCGAGTTATCTTATCTGACGCCGACATAAAGCAAGTTCGGAAATTCGGAAATCGTGATTACTTTTTTTTCAGTAAAGGTTCAATAATGGCTATCATGCTATGTACAAGGGTGGCCGGCGGTCAAAACCGGCTAAGTGCTTATTAAGTTTTATGGAAACGTCATGTTTTCTATTGTAAACTAGCGGTTCTAGCTTAAAAAATAGTACAGAGCTGCCATTTGGTGGGTGCATTGTGTAGGTGAAAGTGCAGAAAAAGTGTACGTGCCGAGTTTTCCATTTTTCATGCAATTACGTGGTCAGTATATTGTATACACCTTCAAGGTAAGGAGCGCATTGTGCTTATTTACACGAATAACAATGTTTCGCATTCATAACAACATAATCTTGTAGACAAGTAATTTCTGTGAAGAGAGAGTTAGATATAAAAATCTGTTCCGTAGGCCTACAAACAGCTGAGAAAAATGAGAAAACGTGAACAATGCCGCGAGCGTCGCAGGAATGGCGAGGAGTACTCGAACTTCGAGGGAAAGCGGGTTGGCGCTAGAATTCCTCCAACTTCTCAAGTGAGATTTCTATATATAATGTTATTTATAACGCATTAGCAGTAAAAGTTTATGGTCGGATAAAGTTTATCATGTTAACAGCACTAAATTTAACTAACAATGAAGAGTCGTAACAACAGGTTTTTCGCATAAAAATATAATTCCTAAAAATGTGTGTAGTTTCTGAAAAACCACTAATATTTGCAATATTGCAAGACTCGAAAAACCCTATTAAATTCAGGAATTGGTATATAACTTGAATTATATAAAAGTTCCAAACTATAACTTTAGAAAGATTCACAGAGAATTTCTGAAAAACATGTTTAACTTCAACTTTTATTACACTATAAAAATAAAATTTTGTGAATTATATAACTAAGTTTTTGAATTCCACTTCTTAATGTTCTTTCATGATCCAATAATCCGAACATAGATATTGAATTCAAGAAAATCGGCTCGAGTTCAATGCATAGAGAGATAAGTGCGGCCGCGCACATACCCGGTTTTGACCGCAGGGACATGCTGTACTTAGCCGCCGGTAAAACTTGAACGCTCGCAGTTTATACAATTCTTGCAATAATTGCCTAAAATTTCGATACAACAAGTATCTCGACTTTATTGACAGACATACTAAACGTGATCGAAAAATTCCCTGGTAAAAAGAAATGCAACAGTTTTTACGTCGTCCTGTACAATTTTAGAAATGTCACTTAGCCGGTTTTGACCGCCGACCCTTCAAATATGAAAATAGAAAATTCTTAAATTGTACTTATGAAAAACTAAGGAAACCCGCGCGTATGATTTGTGTCAATCATTGTTCCACTTGAATACGTTTATATTTTACTCGTGTACATTTTATGAGAAAATATAAAAAAAATCTTATTAATTATTATTAATCTCCTTATTCATTATTAATCTTATTATTCATTAAAAGTAACATTTCAGGTTGATTGGGCATAAATAGGGTTACCCAATTGGGGTCGAATTGGGCGGTCCAAATTGGGTATAGATTGGGCTGAGCGTTACAAGCCCAACGAAAGCCCAATTGGGCACTGATTGGGCTGCCTAATTGGCGCCCAACTAGTAATTGGGGAGCCCAATGAACATTTCCACACGGGTACCTGAATGTTGTCATACATTTATATATGAACCGTTGAAAGCCAGAATGGTCTAAGTCACTTTCATGTAAGCTGAGATTATTTGACTGCAAAGTTAAGTACAATTTGAAAAATCTGTCTAGATGATACAAACAGATATTTTAAATCATAAATACCTGTTTTGTATCATCTAGAGAGATTTTTCAAGTGGTACTTAACTTTGCAGTCAAATAATCTCAGCTTACATGAAATGTGGACTTAGACCATTCTGGCTTTCAACGGCTCATATGTAAAATGCAAACCAATGTGTAACCAAAGTGATGCTACTTGTTTAACGAACTAATTTATCGTTGATGAATATATTATTTAGTCTTTAATAAATACTCAATATTCGTAAAAAATAAATATTTTTCCATTTTTAAGGGGTTATACCACTTTGAAATTTAAAAAAAAATTTTTTTTACTGAAAATAGGGGAGAGTGCAACAGTGACCATGCAGGTACAGTGGCCACATACGCACAGAATTTTTATTTAAAAAGCCTGTGTATCGCTATCAAGCGAGTAAGGTTTTAATTAATTATCGTTTCTGTTCATGATGTTAGTTGCAGTATTCTTGAATCCTTTTCTTGGGTAAATGCTTAACCTCAAAATTTAGCACGTGTTGTAAACATATTTCGGGAAAGTATTTTTGTAATATTTTAGTGTTTTCAACGAGAAAAAAATATAAGACCCGTGGCCAATGAGAGCCAATATACAGGGTGTCCGTAAAGTATGGAAACGGCTGAATATCTCGAAAAGTATGCTTCAGATCGGGAAACGAAAAAATACGTATCTGATATATTTTTAAAAAACTATCAAATGACACCAAGATTAATCCCACACCCCAACCCCTGTGGGTGGGGGAGGGGGAAGCTTCAAAATCTTAAATAGGAACCCCCACTTTTGATTGCATATTCGCATTCTACATTAGAAACTACATAACTTTTATTTGAAACATTTTTTTCGATTCGTGGCAGATGGCGCTATAATCGACGAAATTCAAATTTTTCGGTTTGTGTACAAACAGCAAAGTGTACAAAACAAAACCTGTAAATGTCGAAGAATTGAGAGAAAAAATAATACAATGCTCGCGAATATGATAACAGCAGAAACTTTGCAAAAGGTAAATGACAACATGTATGCACGATTAGGGACACTGTCAAGTAGCTGGAGGTGAGCAATTTCAACATTTAATTAATTAGGGGACTCATCTGAATCAAGTACCCCGATGGTGAGAGGCGAGGGGACTCACCTGAATCAAGCACCCCGATGGTGAGAGGCGAGGGGACTCACCTGAATCAAGCACCCCGAAGGGAACAGAAAACTATTATGTCCACGTCGTTGCTTCTGGGTTACGCTAAAAGTACTTTTTTACCAGATTTTTAAATGTCTAACGACAAAAGATTTACTGTAAATTCAAATTTGCAAAACAAAAATTACAGCAAATGTAAATTTCTATCGCAATTGTATTGCAGAATCGAATAAATCGACTCTCAATTGCAAAAACCGAAAAATTTGAATTTCGTCGATTATAGCGCCATCTGCCACGAATCGAAAAAAATGTTTCAAATAAAAGTTATGTAGTTTCTAATGTAAAATGTGAATATGCACTCAAAAGTGGGGGTTCCTGCTTAAGATTTTGAAGCTTCCCCCTTCCCCACCCACAGGGGTTGGGGTGTGGGATCAATCTTGGTGTCATTTGATAGTTTTTTTAAAAATATATCAGATACGTATTTTTTCGTTTCCCGATCTGAAGCATACTTTTCGAGATATTCAACCGTTTCCATACTTTACGGACACCCTGTATGTAAGTATCTTCTGGCATATTATTTTCCTGCATCCTTTTCATAATTTTTTTTTGTAAGCCATTTTTAATTTTAAGGCGTGACTGATGCTACAGTGGCCACCATCTACTGTAGGTACAGTGGCCACTACTTTGTAAATCTTTAAAAGGATGGCCACTGTACCTTCCTAAATACTGTGCTTAAGTTTTGACCTTTTTTACTTCAGAAATGCTACAAAATGCCTCATCGCAAAAATAGCAGATGAAACAATAGGTAAAACTTCCGCTGAAACTATGCGCAACACACTTCGTGATATAGAAAATGGTCGACTGTCAGTTAAAGCCGCTGCAATGCAATACGGAATTCCACGCACAACTTTAAGGCGTTATGTAAAAAAAGTCGAGGATAGATTTTTAACTTATTTGAAAAGTGGCCAGTGTTCCAGGCAGATATGGCCACTGTACCATCATTGACGGTACAGTGGCCACCTTGTAGGCGTTTATAAAAACTGCTGTTTTTATAAAACGTTTTTTTTTAAATTTAAGTATTAGGTTGCTATGATGCCAAAAGTTCTACAAAAGTAATTTATCACATCACCTTTTCAAAAAAGTAAATAATTTCAATGGTTCATCTTTTTATACAAAAAGGTGGCCACTGTTCCAGATTCTCCTCTACTCTATGGATACAAAATGATATGGCGTTATTTACAAATCGATATCTAAAGTGAAAGAGCAATTTTTGAAGTGTAGAAACAGAGACGTGCACAAGCACGCTAATGTTCTCGGGCGGCGGCTTTCGAAAACAAAGCCTCGGAATAATTACCTACCCAGAGTTACCTGTGACCTTATGGAATATTGATCTTTTTGTCACTCAGTGTTAAATACTCGGTTTTATGGGCGTCCTCGACGCATGTGAAATCATCTTTTACACCAATTCGTGAAAAGTGGCGCAGTGCGTGAAATCGTCAACCTCGTATTTGACACTTAGTAACAAAAAATAGAATTCGTTATTCGGTTGTTTCACGCCCTCATAACGAAAATAACTATTTCGACTCATCAGTAGGTGACACTGATGCTGTCAACAGATAAATGTTTCGAGTGATTAGTCATAACGACTAAAACCGACGCTTGTTTACAGACATGTGTATTTGCTACGCAGCTGTGTGTTAACGTTTTGTGAAAAGCATCTCTTTTTCAGTGTGTTGTAATTAAGTTTAAAAGAAAAATGAGTGATAAAACAGTTGCATATAGTGGGCATAAGAGCTCTCGAAAAAGTAGAAGTCATCTCAGTAGAAAAAAAAAGTGGCAAAAAACCTTTGAATAGGTTCATTTTGGAGACACGCAGTGAAGAAAATTTAAGCACGTCTTCGAAGAAATTGAACTTGGACAAAGATATGGATAATTTTGATATTAATGTCAATTTCGGGTATACTTATAAATCTTCTTCCTGTTTTAATGTCATTATCACAATTAATTGTGTGTAAAAAGTGCCATTCAGATGTTCGTTTCTAAGAGAAAAGTCGACGTGGTCTGGGTTTTAAGATTGCTGTTATATTTGTAATAGTCTTCAATCCAGTGAAATAAACTCGTCCTCTAGTAGGACACGCATATGATATCCCGAGGTATTAACCCTCCGAGAACATAAGGGATCAATTTGACCCCAACCTCGAGTTTGATCGAAAATGTCGTTAAGGGGTTACACCACTTTGACCCACCCAAAAATTACGGTTTTTCAAGAATTTGTTTTGAAGAATTGAAACGTTTTTATACAAATTAAAGTACAGTAAGGTATTATACTATTATTAAACAACAAAAAATGTTATTTGTATTTTTTTTATTTATAAAAATGGCGGCTTGAAAGGCGATTTACCGGAGCGCTGCGAAAATCGATGATCGTGTGGTGGGTACGATAACTCAGTCCAGGTTTAAGTTAGAACAATGAACGAAAAAGAATTAGTTTCTGTAGCCCAAAAGCTAGCGAAATACGTAGCCGTTTTCAAAAATATGCACCTTTTACAAAATGGCATCGATTTGAAAGGAAAGATACATAGTTTGCCCTAAATTTCGTTAATTAATGTGGCATAAAAAACGCAAATATCAATACTTTGAAAAAACCGTACGTATTTAGCTAGATAAACATCACGAATAAAATATAAAAAGAATCAAGACGATTGATTGAAAATTGGCGGAGCTAGAGTGCCCACCGATTTTGAAAATGCAGTTTTAAGAAAAACGCGTTTAAAGTTTCGCGAGAGCATTAGCGCGCTTGTGCACGTCTCTGTTTCTACACTTCAAAAATTACTCTTTCACTTTAGATATCGATTTGTAACTAACGGCATATCATTTTGTATACCATAGAGAGTATTTTCAGCCAAAAAAATTTTTTTGATTTCTTGTAAATTTCAAAGTAACAAAAATAAATCCCCTAAATGTAACTCCTTAAAGCATTTTTAAAATTGGCGGGTCTAAGGCTCTCTAGTTGTAGTTTGGGGTACTAAGAATACGTTAACACGCTGCGGTTGTACATAGCAATGCTCAGTAGGTGTTGAGCATCGCTCAAAGTTGGTGTAGGGTCACTCTGAGCCCATTGTGTACTAGCTCTCGGTTTTCTCTGCAAAGCGTTGATTTTCTACAAGTAAGTAAATTTAATTTTATGATGTATTTTGAGTACAATAAATGAGTAAGGTATGCACTCTGTTCTCGCGAAGATGATAGAAAAACAAAGATGCAGTGTCCTAGTTGTTACCGACCAATGTGTGAAAATCATCGGGCTTACTTGTGTAATGATTGCGCCGGAAACGATTAAGGTTTCTCGAGCGTTATACTAAAAATAGTAAGAAATGCTTGAGAATGATTGCATTCGGTAGATTGAAGTAAAAAAAAATTCAGTTAACCCTTCTGAGGTCGCGCCTTTTCACCCAACGTTTCTGGTCGCGTGATTAGGGCCGCCCCCCCATGTATTACGGAGCGCGATGTTGCCACGTCATACGGCGATCAGTAACGAGACACGACTTGCATTGCGTTGTCGCTGGCAACGTCAGAGACCAAATTTCTACTGCGAATCTGGTCGCACAGTGAGGACGGCCCCGTATTTCCCGCGTCACGCTTCATTAATATATGTTTTTCAATTTTTCTAATGAATGCAGAGCTATCATATTATAATCATCGTGTTCACGACACTTCAATGAAGGAATACGTAGCCGGTGATCGTTCAAATCGAGGTATTTAAGCAATTATGACGATTTAAAGAAAAAAGTGCGGGGCCGCCCTCATCACGCGACCTCAGAAGGGTTAAATTTTCAAGTCTTTTAAGAAGCTCGCTGCAAAGATTTTTTTGATAACAAAATAACATACGTTCTTATGGGTTATAACTAACAAACCGCGATATTTCTGAGAAAAATAGTGAAAAAATTCTGAATTTTTTTGAACAGCAAGTTTAATGAACTAAAATCATCTATACCAACTTTCACGTTCATTAAGAAGCCTATTATTTTTTTATTAATTGTTCTTTATAAATTTAACCTTTGATAAGTCAATATGGCAACGTTGCATAACGTTACAACACGACCAGATGTTTCGGGCTCCATTTTTGAACTCACAGATACACATAAATACTACTGTACGTCAAACGTTGTTGCCACATTGCACAAAGAACATACTTTAGAGTGTTACTGTACTTCAGTGGACTAACTTTTAGCAAGGAAAAAGCCCCAGTACTGCTCGAGAAACCTTAAATAAGATATTATGTATTATATTAGTTAGAAGCTACATTTTTTATCTATATTCACTTAAATAATAAAATATTAACGTTTTTGTAAGTATAAATAAATTTGTTTACCTTTTTTAAGGCACAATTACAATTTTTATATTTTTTCTATGATATCAAGAGACACGGCAGTATCTCGCGGCATGTTCGTTCAAGTAGTTTCGCGCTCAGACACGACAGCGCTGGTGTCGCGAGCACCCGTGTCTCTTTACACCACAAATGTCTGCCCCCTCCACCCCTCAATTTTTACATCGAATTTTCTCAATAAATATACGGTATAACCAAAACTATGCTTAGTTACGCCATATAAATTGACTATTCTCTATTGATAGAGACCAGAATAAATGTTATAAGTTACATATTAATAGAAATTTTTCCTTAGCAACGCGAAGCCACGTCCCTTGCGCCTAAAAGTCGAGAATCCGATTTCTCGAGCGATATATATGTATATGTCAAAATCTCACAAAAATTCCGCCTATCTTCGGCGATAGTCGGCCATGATCGGAAATCTGTACACAGATACGGCCACACGCATACGCCATCAAATGTATGTGAGAGAGTGTGAGAGAATATATTCCTTAAATGTTTGGGTATTTTCAAAGTTAATAAAATATTTCCATTCACGAAACGATTAACCTCGCGTTTATTTCGATCCTCGGACGCGCTTGTTAATAAAATGTAAAAATTCAGTGTAATCGGAGTTATGAATCTCAATAGTGGTGAATGTGACAGACGCTCCGTATAGTTTAATAATCGTTTGTTTTTTTTTCGATAATCGAGATAATGAACGGATGCAGTGCTGTGTTTCTCTGGTTGCCTGTGCATAAAGAGCAGGAAAGGAGACGACAGTATCTCAGAAGAATTACCATCAGATAAGTTTAATTGCCATCTGACAGCTTTAACCTCACTTTCGATGGAAGGACAATTATCTTTGTGATAATTCTATTTTTTGTTTCAGCGTCATGCGAGCACGAGACGAATTGATGGCTTTTCTTCTCTGTCACAATCAAAGCCGTAGGAGAAAAATAGGAGATGCAATGGAATTGGATCACAACAATCAAGTAATTACTTTATCATTATTTTTTCTCTATCGATATATTTCCTCTTTCGTACTACTACAAGTTCCAATTTACACACGGACCTGTCAAACCTGAAGTGTACATGTATCTCACTTCTATTTCATCTGTTCTTCGTCTCCGTTGTAACGACAGTCAATGAGGAATCACTGATACCGATTAGGGATCGAGGGTTATTCCTTATTCTTTCTAGCACAGCATCGATATTTTACTGCACCTGTTTTCTTCTGGGACTTCCTAAAATAATTATAAAAACCCCATATGATTGTTATTTACAATTTGTTACAGATCGTATGCGAACCCGAGGGGGTTTCTTTCGAACGAAGGATCATCCACTTGTTGTTCCAAGAACCAGTTGCATTAGTTCATTTGGCGAGCTGGATCTGCTGTCTCGAGTGCATGGACGTGTGCCACTTTAAATGGATATTTTGTAATTTCCATTGTTACATCAGAGGCGAAGAAGAGATGAAATAGAAGTGAGGTGCATGTACATTTCACGTTTGATAGGTTGGTATATAAATTGGAACTTCTGATAGTATAATACGAAAGAGGAAGTATATCGATAAAGGAAAAATAATAATAAAGTAGTTACTACATTATTGTAATCTAATTCCATTGTATCCCTTACTTTTCTGCCACGACTTTGATCGTTGATAGTGAAGAAAAATCAAATTTATTGGTTGATCCATCTACTATCAACAATCAAAGTCGTGGCAGAAAAATAAAGGATACAATAGAATTGGATTACAATAATGTAGTAACTACTTTATTATTATTTCTTCTTTATCGATATATTTACTCTTTCGTATTATACTATCATAAGTTCCAATTTATATACCAACCTATCAAACGTGAAGTGTACATGTACCTTACTTCTATTTCTTCTCTTCTTCGCCTCTGATGTAACGATGGAAATTACAAAAAATATCCATTTAAAGTTGCACACGTCCATGCACTCGAGACAGCAGATCCAGCTCGCCGAACAACAAGTGGATGATCCCTTGTTCGAAAGAAATCCCCTCGGGTTCGCATACGATCTGTAACAAATTGTAAATAACATAATCATTTGCAGTTTCACTATTTAAAATATACCGAACTTACTCAACGTAGAAATTAATAAACTATATTAATCTGAGTTAACCAATTCTAATGATAGAATTATTAAAAATGATATATTTCATCTTTCGCATTATACTATCACAAGTTCCAATTTATATACCGACCTGTCAAACGTGAAGTGTACATGTACCTCGCTTCTATTTCATCTCTTCTTCGCCTCTAGTGTAACGATGGAAATTACAAAATATCATAACTTTTCTGTAACATTTCTGCAATATTTTACAATATTTGTGAACACTACCGTATGTTAGAAATATATATTTCTCGATAAATTCGCAAATGTTGCGAAACATCATAGAAACGTTTCGGTCTCATTACGTCGAAAGATCTCCTCGATAAGGTACAGCTCGATAAGATTGTACTTGTCAGTGCTGAATTATACAGGGTTTTTATAATTATTTTAGGAAGTCCCAGAAGAATACAGGTGCAGCAAAATATCGATGCTCTGTCCTAGAAAGAATGAGAAATAACCCTCGAACCCTAATCGATATCAGTGATTCCTCATTGGCCGTCGTTACACCAGAAGCGAAGGAAGAGATAAAATAGAAGTGAGGGGTACATGTACACTTCACTTTTAACAGGTCGGTATATAAATTTGAACTTGTGATAGTATAATACGAAAGAGGAAATATATCACTTTTAATAATTCTGTCATTATTACCTATAGAATTAGTTAACTCAGATAAATATAGTTTTTTAATTTCTACGTAGAGTAAGTTGGGTATATTTTAAATAGTGAAATAGTGAATATAATTATGTTATTTATAATGTGTTACAGAAATAAACGTACTGCTATTCAATTCCACCCAGAAGGACTCCAAATCATGTGCGAACCCGAAGGGGTTTCTTTTGAACGAGGGATCGTCCACTTGTTGTTCCAAGAACCAGCTGCATTAGTTTATTCGGTGGGTTAGATCTGCTGCCTCGAGTGCATGGACGTGCGTTCATCCTTCAATATCCTCCCTACCATGATCTTGCTGATTCTAACCTCTGTTGCCAACATCTGTTGCCCGAATGCTCGTCGAAGGTTATTCCTTATTCTTTCTAGCACAGATCTATATTATGCTGCATCTGTATTCTTCTGGGAGTTCCTAAAATAATTATAAAAACCCCATATAATTCAGCTCTGACAAGTACAATCTTATCGAGCTGTACCTTATCGAGGAAATCTTTCGATGTAATGATTCCGAAATGTCTCTATGATATTTTGCAACATTCGCGAATGTATCAAGAAATATATATTCCTAACATACGGTAGTATTCACGAATATTGCAAAATATCGCAGGAATGTTACAGAAAAGTTACTTGCGAAAACGTGCTTTGTGAGATGTAAATGATTATACCAGAGGCGAAGAAGAGATGAAATAAAAGTGAGGTACATGTACACTTCACGCTTGACAGGTCGGTATATAAATTGAAACTTGTGATAGTATAATACGAAAGAGGAAATATATAAATAAAGAAAAAAAAATAATAAAGTAGTTACTCCATTATTGTAATCCAATTCCATTCTATCCCTTATTTTTCTGCCACGACTTTGATTGTTGATAGTGGATGGATCAGCTAATAAATTTGATTTTTATTCACTATCAACAATCAAAGTCGCGGCAGAAAAATAAGGGATACAATGGAATTGGATTACAGTAATGTAGTAACTACTTTATTATTATTTTTTCTTTATCGATATATACCTATTTCCTCTTTCGTATTATACTATAACAAGTTCGAATTTATATACCGACCTGTCAAACGTGAAGTGTACATGTACCTCACTTTTATTTCATTAAGTATTACTGCAGAACGAGTAGGTAAGAAGATTTTCATGAAGACTCATGATTTTCTGACTTGTCATCTCGTACAGGTGCAACCGAAGAGGATCTAGCTCGTGTCCTGTCCACAAAAAGATGACTCGATGGACATTGGAGAATGTCAGACTTGTCACCGAGCGCCTATTACCCACGGTACATTAATTGCAATACGCGTTTCTCGTTTCAACTATTCCAGCGTTAAATAACTTTTACTTCTTTCAAGCTAATAACCTTTTTTGAACTGTTCGTGGTAGGAGGCAGCGATCGATAATAGCGACTCGTCGTAGACAAGTTCGTCTATTAAAACTAAAAGGCAATTCGGTGTACCGAACTACTACTGCGATAATGTGCCCGAGCTCATGGTCTATTCTGTGATTAACGTTAACGTAATCGTGATTATGCTCAGGTGATGGGTGTTCCAAGGGAGATAAAGTTGATATTAAACATGGGATGCTGTAAGCTGACTTGCTAGTGTATGCTTTGCAACTGGAACATCATCGCAGGAATAATTTGTCCACGATTAGTCACAATCATTGATCGCTGCCCCCTAAGATGAACAGTTTGTACAAGGTAAATACTTTGAAAGAAGGGAAAGTTATTTAAAGCAGGAATAATTGAAACGAAAAGCGCATATTGCAATAAATGTACCATGGGTAATAGGCGCTCGGTGACAAGTCTGACATTCTCCGATGTCCATCGAGTCATCTTTTTACGGACAGGACACGAGCTAGGTCCTCTTCGGTTGCACCTGTACGAGATGACATGTCAGAGTCTGCAGTAATACTTAATGAGATAAAAGTGAGGTATATGTACACTTCACGTTTGACAGGTCGGTACATAAATTCGAACTTGGGATAGTATAATACGAAAGAGGGACTATATCGATAAAGAAAAAATAATAATAAAGTAGTTACTACATTACTGTAATCCAATTCCATTGATTCCCTTATTTTTCTGCCACGACTTTGATAGTTGATAGTGAATAAAAATCAAATTTATTAGCTGATCCATCCACTATCAACAATCAAAGTCGTGGCAGAAAAATAAGGGATACAATGGAATTGGATTACAATAATGGAGTAACTACTTTAAACACTTGGGGAAACTCACCGAAGAAACCCGAATAATTATTATCTTATCACTTGTACACTTGATTTCGAGGTTAGATGCTTCGATCTCCCGAATTGACAGCTACCGGGAGATCAGGGGGGCCTTTCTCGAGTCACTAGTATCTTTGCGTGGACGTAACTCAGCGAAGAGATCAATCAGGATCAAGTATTCCGGTGCGGCGGGGGTCCTGATTGGTCTACTCGCTAAGAAACGTATACGCATCTTTGCGAGTAGACCAATCAGGACCCCCACCACAACGGAATACTTGATCTGCAACAGTTAATAGATGATTTTTATTCGCATTGGCATGTTTATGATGATATTTGCAATGAATGTTCTACTCGGATTGAAATGAGTCGTAAGGTCAGCATCGAAGCTGTAAATGATGTAGTAATAATTAAATTAAATTTATTTATGAGTAAGGGCGAAATTTCAGCGTTGCATGCAAAAGGATTTCTTAAAACTATTCCAACGTCTCGAGTTAATATATGTAACAACATATATACTGTCATAAATGGTATCTTTACATGTGATGAAACAATTCGTCATGATCATTGGAAGAGTATACTTAGAGAGAGAGAGTTGAAGGTAAAACGTTTTCATGGATTTCTGTAGACGACCAAAATATAAGAAAAATCCGATGGCCTGTAAATTCGAAAGCGGCATATGTTTTATTTCTCCAAAATACTAAGGCAAAGTGAAAAATATAAGGGCTCTCTAGTCTATAAATCCCTTTCAAAATATCACGAGAATAAATCAAAAGTAAGTAAGTGGTTATAATTAATTGGTATAAAATGTGAGACTTTAATTTTGTGGTAATAGAAAGCTATTCTTCTACATGTACGTATTCTCCTCATGAATAAATTCCAAAAAGTAGTGAAATCCCCCACAAAAACAGATTCTCTGTAAAAAAGGCGGCATGTTCATTCAGTGCCAACAAAATTTGATACCTACCTAAAATACTCTCCAAAAAAGATTTGAAATCAATTAAGATCGCCATGTTCAAGATTTATATATAAAAAGTAAAAGGCATCATTTGAAAGGAAAATGATTGTAAATGAAGTTACTAAAAAATTCGACTAAAAAATTTATAAAAAAAAATTAATAAAAAAGAACGCCGCGTTTTTTTCCTTCAAAATAAAAAATTCAGACAGAATTACACTCGATGTTTATGCACTTATGATTTTAAATAAATTCATACACTTATATGATACCACCAGTATACCGAATGTCGCACAGGAAACCAATCAGGCGGGGGCCTTCTGAATTTCTCTGAATTTGACTTCGGCAGTGCAATTTATCAATTACTCTAGCACCGTCCATGCATTGCCTATTATTCGGTATAGTGGACAAAATATGAAAACTTAAACGCGGCAAGTTCTTTTTTATTAAAATTTTTTAATACATTTTTTAGTCGAATTTTTTTAGTAACTTGATTTACAATAATTTTCCTTTCAAATGATGCCTTTTACTTTTTATATATAAATCTTGAACATGGCGATCTTAATTGATTTCAAATCTTTTTTGGAGAGTATTTTACGTAGGTATCAATTTTTGTTGACACTGAATGAACATGCCGCCTTTTTTACAGAGAATCTGTTTTTGTGGGGTTTCAAGGATGTACTGCTAAATTTTTAGCAAGAAATATTAAAAAATAAAAAAATATGATTTTTATTGTAAATTTCGTCGTTTTCGAAATTCTTTTCTTGGTAATTTTTTAAAATACGAAAATAAATGTAATAGATCTTTTTATTCATGTCAATTTATTCAAAGATGTTGAAAGAACATCCCAGAGTTTATTTAAGCTGATCGCATCAGTCTATCAAAAATGGTGGGCACTCAAAGTTGTATGAGGGCAAATTGATCCCAAGTGTTCTTCGTGATTGAAAAAATAGGTGTGTTCTCGGAGGGTTAAGAAATTCTATGCATTTATGGAACTGCCGCATCCAATATTTCAGTCATACTATAATAAATTTATCAAAGTGATTGATACTGCTGTGTCGAACGTATGTGAGGCTTCAATAAAAAGTGCAGCTTCCAAAGAGAAAAAACTGAGCGAGGAAAATGGCATGAACGACGGCATAATGGTTTCAGAAGACGGTTCGTGGCGCTAGAGAGGATTTTCATCATTTTTTACCGTTACGACTCTCATAGGTTGGTTCTCTGGGAAAATACTCGATATAATGATAAAAAGTAAATATTGCAAGTCATGTGAATTCTGGTCTACAAAAGAAGGAACAAATAAGCATGAAGAGTGGATGGCAGATCACGTAAATGAATGCAGTTCAAATCATGAAGGCTGAGTCGAAAAAATGGAAGTTGACTCAGTTATTGAAATGTTTTCTCGTTCAGAAGCACTGCACGACGTAAAATATTATAATTATATTGGCGATGGAGACAGTAAAACCTACAAAGGGATTGTAGATGCTCAGCCGTATCCTGATTTTACTGTTCAACGAAAAAAAAGAGTGCGTTGGCCATGTGCAAAAACGTATGGGAACTCGACTCCGAAATCTAAAAAAAATACAAAAGGTTTAGGTGGCCGAGGAAAACTCACTGGCAAGTTGATCGATGAATTATCGATATATTATGGCCTTGCCATTCGCAGAAATTCTAATAACGTTGAAAAAATGCGACAAGAAATTCTCGCAACTTTATTGCATAAGATCTTCACGGATAAAAATCAACGGCACGAGAATTGTCCTGTCGGCAAGGATTCGTGGTGTAGTTGGCAGCAGGCAAAAGTGCGTGACGAATTGAAAAATTATAAGCACAATCCTGCAATGGATTCAGCAGTATACAAAGCAATTCTGCCTATTTATGAGAAACTAACCCGTGAAGATCTTTTGAGTCGTTGTTTAGGAGGCTTTACGCAGAACGCAAATGAAAATTTCAATTCCACGATATGGGCGCTTGCTTCAAAATCCTCGTCTAGTGGAAAAACTATTCTTCAAATTTTGCTGCTCATATCGCTGCTAGCATCTTCAATAATGGTATGAGCAGTATTTTAAGAATAATGGAGGCCTTAGATTTGCCTATTGGCCCAGAAAGTTACAATTATGTCCGAGAAAGAGATGAGCAGCGCGTGAAACTGTCCGAACGTTGTCTCATCGATGGGTCCAAAAATGCCCGTAAAGAATCTATATCGATCAGAAAGGCAGCAGATGTTGATGAAATGGAAGTAGAAGGGATGCTATATGGGCCCGGTATCGCAGATTAGAGGTAATTTTTATTTCAATCATCTTTAATCACAACTAAACCATAACGAAAACTTTAAACGCGTTTTTCTTAAAACTGCATTTTAAAAATCAGTGGGCACTCTAGCTCCGCCAATTTTCAATCAATCGTCTTGATTCTTTTTTTATTTTATTTGTGATATATTTATCTAGCGAAATATACGTATGGTTTTTTCAAAGTATTGATATTCGCGTTTTTTATGCAACATTAATTAATGAAATTTAGGGCAAAATACGTATCTTTCCTTTCAAATCGTTGCCATTTTGTGAAAAATGCATATTTTTGAAAACGGCTACGTATTTCACTAGCTTTTCGGCTAGAGAAACTAATTCTTTTCCGTTCATTATTCTAACTTAAACCTGGACTGAGTTATCGTGCCCACCGCACGATCATCGATTTTCGCAGCGCTCCGGTAAATCGCCTTTCAAGTCGCTATTTTTGTAAATTAAAAAAAATGAAAAAAAAATTTGTTGTTTAATAGTAGTATAGGGTGGCGTAATGGGTATTGATGGTTTTTAGAATATTATTATAGATATATACTAATGAAACGACCAAGGGTAAAAACATATATTTTAAAATTACAGGTATAATGAAGTTTTACAATAATTATTTTTTGAAAATAACGTTAAATTATTAAGATTAAATTATTTAAAACGTGTGGGTTCAGTACAGCAAGAAATGTTTTACAAAATTGTATTCGTGCTGCGAAATCTTGCGGTAAAATTTTATGAACAATTTGAATTTTGTACGGATGAAATTGTAAGTCGTCGTGTAAAATTCGACCCAAACTCCTTCGTGTAATGTTCAGTGCAACTGCATGACGCCTGGCTGAACGAGTTGGACTCCTTACTACAGCTTGCCGTACTCGTTCAACGTTCTAACTGACTCCGATCGGTGATAGGCGTTAACGCTAAAGCTGCGTTGATTCACTGGCCACGCATCCATGGCTAATAAACTGCATTATATACGGAATATTTTCAGTGGTTGATTATCCCCTCCACTTTACTCATATTCGAACAGTGGCGTTTCAAAAACCGTCAATACCCATTGCGCCACCCTGTATAATACCTTACTCTACTTTATCTTGGATAAAAACGTTTTAATTCTTCAAAAAAAATTCTTGAAAACCCGTAATTTTTGGGTTGGTCAAAGTGGTGTAAACCCTTAAGTCTCTCTATGCCATTTCCGATAAAAGCAATTAAATTTGAAATTTTCATTAAAAGTTGTACCTAACAAGTATAATGATTGCCCATTTTATCACACTTTCCTCTACTCGTATATCTGAAATGTTAGGGAATTTTTTGAAGAATTAGCCTGAAAAACCTGGAAAAGTCAGGGAATTTCATATGGTCCTAATTTTGTAGTCACCCTAGTGAAGAGTTCTCGATATATTCTATTCTCACCTAAATGTATCCTAAAATGGCCTTTTTGACACTTTTATATTACGATATCTCAAAAACTTGACGCGATGGAACAATTTAGCCAACGGGATTGAATTCAGCACGACAAAGACCTTCGAAGTTACCTAAAACGATTTCTGGGTCAGAAAAAGTTTTTTTTTTTGTGTAGGCCTGCGTAAGTCTTTTAAGGGGGTATTACTGTCTAGACGCTTCAAAAATTCGATTTTTTTGCATTTTCTTATAATTTGGGGGTTTGAGAATGTGTCTTAAAAATACTAATTTGAAATTCGTAGAACTCCCATAGTTACAGAGGCTTAAAGGCTGCGGTGCGTTGGAGTGCAGCAGGTAGTCATCAACTTTAAACGCGTTTTTCTCGAAACGACATTTTTCAAGTCGGGCGCACGTTTTTCTCAAAAACTGTTGGACCGATTGACTTCTGGTTTTGCACACATTTCGAGGGAACCTTCACCTATGGTCTGAACTAGAATAATACCGATAGCTTGAATATTTTAGCTCTGCTCTCATGTTTTAGTTGACAATTTTTCGGGAAAATTAAACTTTAATCTTCAAACAGGTGCGATTGCGATACAAAATTTCGTGCCTACTTAGTTCTAGTTCAGACGATAACTACATTCATATAGATTAAAAAAAAATTGTTCTTCTGTCTCAGACGACTAGGACCACCACAATATGGTCGCCCGATTGGACGAGCATCTCACGCCACGATCTGCATAACAGCGCATAACTTGTATAGATTCCAATAAAATGTTTTATAAAAATTTGTGTTGTTAGTTGAAACATGTCTTATGATGCGTCAAAAACCCCGGCACTGTAGCTTTGATAGTCTTCGCAAAATTAATTCCTAAAAATTACATTAAAAACAAGCGTCTAGACAGTAATACCCCCCCCCCCCCCCCCTTAAGAGGCCGACATACCAGGCCCACTAATTTCTGCTGCGGGGCAGCGGTGAGATGAGGTAATGTCAAAACGCTAGAAGAGGGTGGAGCTAAGCGAGGTTAGCGATGTTGCCGAATGCAAGCAGTGTGAACACGGTCCGGTCTTACGCCGGCCTCAGTGGCGAGAGCATGGCTCGCTCCCGTTTAGACCGGGATACCGCAGCAGATACGCGGTCCCGAAATGCTTATTGCAACCCGAATTCAAACGCTTATAACTTTGAGATGGATTGACCGATTCAAATTTTTGAAAAACCATTGCGTAATTAATTTGATTATCTTTAATATTATGTGCAACCCGACCCCCCTTGCTATTTGAATCTTTCAAGTTGCTAGTGCCAGAGTCACCATCTTTGATTTTTGAAAAACCAAATTAGTCTCTAAAGAATGCTCATAAAAAATTACCCTAAACATATTTTAGCCAATTTTTTAACTTAACGGGTTCAAAAGTTAAAATGGGGGGGGGGAGACTTTATGCGCGCACTGAAGATAGTTATTTAAATATGTTGCACAGGAACGTTTTCGAGTAACGGCTCCAAATCCATAATATACTAGCTGACCCGACGAACTTCGTGCCGCCTCAGAATCAATAAATGTTCTGTTAACTTAAAAACGATATGTATTTTAATTACATTTAAATTAATTTAATTCACTTTGCAGCAAGGCATTTGCTTTATTGAAACGAATCGAAATGATTCGCGTAGCATTATTGCACTACTTTCTGCTAAACTATTTGCTGGATGGGTTGCACTCTGGTCGATTCCCTTCATTGAAGCACCTTGTGATATACGATACTGATTCAAATTCGTTTTTTATTTTCTTACTTTCCAATACGCGAGGAAACTTCTCTAGAAAAATTAATTTTCTTAATAAATTTTGTTTTCTTAAATTTTTCATATACCTAAATATTTTTTTGTAAATTTTTCAGATGTTTTAATACATATCATCGGTCTTATCACGTAAGGGCGTATCTCAGAAAATTTTTTAATTGAGTTAAGACTGCCAATAGGTTGCTCTCTCTCTCTCTTAAGCCTTATATTTTTATCTCACGACCCGGCGTACCTCAACATTTTATACTTTTGCTATTCCCCGTATATTTTTTTCGTCGTATCTCAAAATAATCAAAATTTAAATCTCACGTATATAGTCCAGGACATTTAGCTTGAAAATCATGCAATCTTCTAAAAATCGAGCTCACCGAAATGTCTTTTTTTTAAACTACTTATTATGATGTACCAATATATGCCTAAAAGTTACGCCACCGACGCACTGGAGCTTCGTGACATATAAGATGTCAAAGGTCGCGGATTTTGTTATCTCGCTTCCTATCGCTCCAACGTGAAAAATACCTATTAAAAAAGTTGAAGATCTCAATTTTTAATACCTAAAAAAAATATTTGATGTAAATACGCCTAACCGTTCTCGAGATATGTAGCTGAATATGTGGAAAAATGCAAAAATGGCCCAATTCTCAGGTCCCTATTTCCCGGAACGGTCTCGCCGACCGTTACTCAATTGTTTCAAGAATAATTTCGGGTTTTTATTTGACTATATTCACAGTCTCAACCGAATTATAGGCCGAGTAAGGCGGGAAAAGGGGAAAAAACCTACTAGGGAAACCATATAAAAAAAACGCGCCGCGAATTCTACCTCAAAGGTGATGTGGAAATGAATGCTTCCACAAACTTCGCGGCATCGTATCTCGAAAACGGTAAGGTGTATCTGAAAAGTGTATGGGGCCATTTAGTTAGATAATTTCATGATCTAACAGGAATAACTTGTTTCATTTTTGTGTGAGTCATAGAGAACGAGATAATAGCGTTAAAACAGATGTAGTCTTTTTTGACCAAAACTTATCTTTCGTGTCTCATATCTCGAGAACAGGTAGGCGTACGAAAACCAAACTGGACTTTTTAGAAAGGGCGTTTATTCATAAAAACATAATTATATAGGTGTAATTGCCGTTGAGTAGTAGGAAGAGAGAAGAATGCTGCGATACACGTTGCATACCCGAATTTAGCAATTTTGGAATTTTTCCACATATTCAGCTATATATGTCGAGAACAGTTAGGCGTATTTACGTCAAATATGTTTTTTAGGTATTAAAAATTGAGATCTTCAACTTTTGTATAGGTATTTTTCACGTTGGAGCGATAGGAAGCAAGATAAAAAAATCCGCGACCTTTGACCTCTTATATGTCACGAAGCTCCAGTGCGTCCGTGGCGTAACTTTCAGGCATATATTGGTACATCATAATAAGCAGTTAAAAAAAAAATTTCGGTGAGCTCGATTTTTAGAAGACGATTACTAAATGTCCTGGTCTAATAGGCCAACTTAGGATAGATCCATACGTGTGATTTTTAAAAGGCATTCAAGCGCATAATTTTAGACATAAAAAAATCACCAAGCTATAAAAATAATTGCAGGAATTATTCACAATGAAAAATCATAAAATATTTAATCGTAAATACGTAATCGTAAATACCCCGGCAGATGTCAAATCGATTTTGGCTTGAGAATTTTTTTGGTGAAAGTATATCGAAAAATATTAGATACGTGTTTCGGCTTTTTCTTTAGTGGGCCTTTGTTTCGAAGAAAAAAATTTTTGAATAACGCGTCGCGCGCGCGTTCCAAGTGTCTCCGGGATTGGCATACGTCACGTCACCAGTGCTTCGATAGCGCAACGGTTAAGTTGCCACGCTGGGTGTCTCGATGTCGCGGGTTCAATTCTTGTTGGGATTTTTTTTATTAACTTTTTTCATTCGATTACAATCCCTTCTTGTTATAGAAAGTGGTTTACATTATCGAATAAAATAAGAGTTTTAATTTTTTTTCATAGTTTTACGTTATTTCCTTCCTCGTTAAGGTGAACCAATATTATTTCTAAGAACAGTTGGAAGCATCGTTGCATTTTTTTATTCTTACATTGCGTCATGGGAATTTTTGGCTGCCGAAGATTTTTTACATGATTTTGGATGATAATTGTCGAAAAAACATTTGAAGCACACCATATATTGACACCATGAGCATTTGACGAATGGAACTTTGCCACACGCACATTTACACTTTAAGAGCGTTATGGGAAAGCAAATTTCATTGACATTTTCGAAAAACGGCCTGGTTGGCAATAATATTGGTTCACCTCAACGAGGAAGAAAATAACGTAAAACTATGAAAAAAAATTGAAACTCTTATTTTATTCGCTAATGTAAACCACTTTCTATAACAAGAAGGGGTTGTAATCGAATGAAAAAAGTTAATAAAAAAAAAACCCAACAAGAATTGAACCCGCGACATCGAGACTCCCAGCCCGGCAACTTAACCGTTGTGCTATCGAAGCATTGGTGACATGACGCACGCCAATCCCGGAGATACTTGGAACGCGCTTTTCAAACAATTTTTTCTTTGAAACAAAGGCCAAAGAAAAAGCCGAAACACGTGTCTAATATTTCTCGATATACTTTCACCAAAAAAATTCTCAAGGCAAAATCGATTTGACATCTGCCGGGGTCCCCTTGTGAGATACGCCCTTACGTGATAAGACCGACGATATTCTGCTATTCGTGGCGGAGACAAATCCAAGAATCAAAGGTCATAAAAATTTGTCCAGCCGTTCTTTAGTTATAAATAGTGTAACTAACCCGACTTTCTTTTATATACGAGGCTTGTCCAGAAAGTAAGTACCGTTTTAGAAATAAACACATACGCAATTTTTTTTTCGAACAAAATTTATTTTTATAAGAAAGAGGACATCCTAAACTATTTTTCTACATAGTTTCCACCATTCTTTAGACATTTGTCGTAGCGAGAAACCAACTTTTCTATACCCTCTTCATAGAAAGATGCCGCCATTGACGAGAGCCATTGCCGAACACCGTCTTCAACGCCGTCATCGCTGTCAAAGCGTTTCACAATATCGTTCCGCATTTATTGTGTCCCCTCTGGGCAGAAAATCAACAAGCAGAATGCCCTTTCTGTCCCAGAACACAGTGCCGCCCGCTGCGAGCCTCGTCATGAACATTGGTTCGCCCATCATTGAATTGCCGAACCCATTTTCTTACCATGCCATCACTGATAACGTTTTGTCCATAAACTTCTGTGAGTTGACGATGAATTTCAGCAGGCTTCACATTTCTTGCATTCAAAAATCGTATTACAGATCGAACTTCACTGTCGGCGGGATCAGAAATTGTTTTAAACATTTTGAGTGAACACTAGCGAATGTAAACACAACAGAATTTTGCCGAGATTGCGTCAGCTGTTCGACAATGAACCAAGGAGACTAGAGCGCATGCGCGGAACATCGTCGCTAGCGCTGTGGCGGCGGTAGAACAAAACGGTACTTACTTTATGGACAAGCCTCGTATATAGACAACAAAATTAACGCGGGAGAATACACTCTACCAGCAAACAAACTGGCAACGCCGCTCAAGCCTCTAAGCAGTACGTATATTTCGCTAACGTGTGGCAGCACATTACTGCTGTTAAAATTCACGATGCAATCGTTTACGCGAGCTATGATATTATCATTTCTATTTCGTATTCTGAAAAAAGTTTTCTATGAATTTTATTCAGAAAGGTTCACTTTATGTTCCTATTGTAACATATATAGTTTTATATGTTTGTACGGTCTTCAATTTAGATGCTGAAAGTAATAATATTGTAGGTGCCATGCAGATGTTTTTATACAAAAATATTTAATTTGGTTATTATAGAAACCTTTAATGATATTTGGTCTGAAAGTGTGATAAATTTCGTATGGATATTGTTTCCCGTTACGAAATGAGCATAGCCTTACTGCGACAAATTTTGCATGCATTTCGAGGAGGTATGTCGGCCTCTTAATATTTGATGAGAATGGATTAATCAAAACCAAAACGCAGTAAAAGATTGCTTTGTAATCTAGTTTTGTTGTTATGGAAATATAAGCATATGCATAAGACAGATGTCAATGAGGAAGAGCCTCGTATTTATACGCTCTCTAACCCTTTTAGTGCCAGCGGGCCGATCTATCGGCCGCGGTCCTTATGCGAAAACTCCCACGGGCCGATGCGCCGTGGCGGGCTTACGCACATCAAATCGGCCCGTGGCATTCTTCGCATGTACTCCGTAAAATGCCTGGCACTAAAAGGGCTAAGCGATCTATGGGAGGAGAACAGAGTATCTAAGAGATCATCCAGTATAAGTATTGACTCTCATATGCCTGCTATCTGAAATCAGTCAGGCTGCGAGAAAGGAAGACTCTCTGTCGGAGCCGGAGTCTTTTGTCAAGTCGTTCCGCACTTTCATTCACGAGAAAGGCTATGAGATTTGGAAGCAAC
Source organism: Xiphydria camelus (assembly GCA_963678675.1). Lineage (NCBI taxonomy): Eukaryota > Metazoa > Arthropoda > Insecta > Hymenoptera > Xiphydriidae > Xiphydria > Xiphydria camelus. The sequence continues at coordinate 21,251,881 of OY783191.1, forward strand.
TCTTCATTAGTAAAAATAACGAACTCCTTAAGAAGCCTGCACATTGAATTGTTTTAGAACTCTTTCTGATCATTCGTGCTGTTTGGGTAAGCATTACGTTGTTGGTTTAGGAATATCTCCTATGTGCACATTTTACCGATTCTGCGATTTTACTATATTTAGTCTCAGAAAGTTGGTCCGCACTGTTTAGTAATATCACCTGTGTGCCACATAACCTTTAAAATGTTTAACATTCAATAATAAATTAAACTTATTTACATTTTAATAAAATTAAGAAAATTTTTTTTTCCCTTCCTGTAAAGGTTTCGCTTTTTTAGGTTATTTGCACATAGGAGGTATTCCTAAACCAACGACGATTAGCTTTTTGCATTGTCAGAGGAAGATCAAGATAACAAAGTTGAAAACCAAAATAAGAACTAGGGTATTTATATAGGTAAGGTAGTAATTAGTTTATGCATTATAGCTCTTCAAACGATACGAAGTGCTGTGAAGAAAAAAAAAGTTATACTTGCAGATTATATTTTTCAGATTAGACCTTAATGTAATGAAAAGAGAGTGTTGTAATTTAATAAATGCATTACTTTCATTAGTTTTTACGAGTGTACAGTGCAAAAAAAAGTCAGCAGTTGATAATGTAAATATAAATTGTTATATTTTGTATTGTGACGTAGAGATCGACTAAGGCCCCTCGGCTCGGTTGAGACGGTATCTCGACTCTACTCACACTGCCGCTGCACCGATGCAGCTTAAAGACGTTCAAGGGCTGTAATCGTAACCAAAAGCTTAGTCGCTTGTTCTATACTCTTTCCCTATATCGCGCCCCTCTTCATACTTTACAACTCTTAAAGTAGATACATACTAACACTAGGGTGATAGCCTGCATCCTATATGTATACACTCATACTAGCGCACGTTGAAAGAAGCGAAGATCGCTGCTCTCCTTTCCATAGAGCGATGCGTTAAAAATACTGTCAAGTTAAGTACTTTGAATTACAATTACGTAAAAACGGTATGGCTGGGTATCCCTATCTTGTAATATGTCATTCCTAACATCATCATACATCATATATTAGTTTTTTAGCAAAATATATAGACAATTTCTGCTACTATAAATGAAAATGGCTCTCTAGCTTATGTTTTGCCTATACCTTGCATGTTAAAACTCCCAACTTTGAAAGTGAATATCTCCACTTTGGTATAGGCACGGTTCTAATAATTTGATGAATGTATAGATAAAACTATTAATAACATATGATCCAAATTTCAAGAAAATGTATAGAAACTTGATTAGCCGATGAACCTCCTTAAGAAACGATGGGTGCCAGGCGGATCGCGAACCCGCCGATCGACGATGCGAGAAAACGAAAGGCGAGTGTTTCTCTACGGTCGGACCTCATACGAACTCGACCAACTTGGTCTGTAGCAGAGAGGAGGTCCGAGACGAATAAGCCAGGGACACGGGAGAACGAACAGACAGGCAAACTGAAACGCTACGGTCAAGAAAAGAGAAGCGACAAGAACTTTATTACGGAGCACCGGCCAGTGTCGTGCCCGTGGCCACCCTTAATAGCACTGGGCAACAGCCAAAAAGTATCTGAAATAAAATCGACAAAATCTTACTATTTTTGGTGCGCTAAAACCGAAAATAAACTTATCTTTTTAATATTAGTTCAAGTTTTAGAGATTCGTGATGTCATGTGTCCCTATACAGTATGTCCCGTGGATAACGCAAGTATTTGAATTTCCCCCACATTTGACTTTGGTAGTGCTTGGAACGGTGCTGTAGTTAGAGTTGGCTTCAGAAGAGTGCGCTGCGTTCTTACGAGCCGTGTTTCCGCGAAACCTGTATGATTATTTCTCATCACTTCTACACATTATTTACCATTATTTACAATTTCAGTTAATTTCGAGGTTAGACGCTTCGATCTCCCGAATTGACAGTTCCCGGGAAATCAGACGTTTTACACTTTTCGCTCTCGAAACACGGCTCGTAAGAACGCAGCGCACTCTTCTGAAGCCAACTCTAACTACAGCACCGTTCCAAGCACTACCAAAGTCAAATGTCAGGGAAATTCAAATACTTGCGTTATCCACGGGACATACTGTATATTAACACTGTAACCGCAAGAACGCACGTGGTATGTTTGTATATTCCGTGCAAAACGATGATGCAATCGACACGAGAGCGTTATGTCATATACAAATGATGTTATTTCAGCTATCCTTCTTCAGTTGCTTGACAACATTCGCATAAGATGTCTCGAAAGTGTACAAACAATTCAGATAATTTCTGTTATGTTTGTGGTTAGGTGACTTTTGCGTCTTAGAAGCGGTCTATTGCTCCATTGATAAAAAAAAGGCACACATATCAGCTTTATTTCGGTTGCAAAATAGGTGATCAAGAGAAACAGTGGTCGCCACATATCTACTGTAATGCATGTGCTTCAAGTCCGAGAATCTGGTTAAATCGTAAAAAACGATCTATGCGTTTTGCTGTCCCAATGGTCTGGAGAGAGCCTACAAATCATGTTAATGATTACTATTTTTCCATGATACCTCGTGTTGGGCAAGGCTCAGTTATATCCGAGAAGAAAAAGTCGGTTATCAACTATCCAAATGAGACCTGTGCCCCATAGTAACGAACTCCCTATTATATATCCCAGAATCCCCAGAAACATACACTTACGAATCAGATAATAGCGATACAACGATTTGAAAAGAAGATGTGCCATCAACAGCAAGCGATCCTGATTTCACACCGAGCATGTCATATCGCGAACCGCACAAAATAACCCAGTCAGAATTAAACAATCTCATGAGAGATCTAGAAATTCCAAAAAGTAAGGCAGAGTTACTAGGATCAAGATTGCAGCAGTGGAACCTATTAGAAGACGATATTTCGGTATGTGTTTTTCGCAAACGCCACAAAAGCCTAGCACCATTTTTTGACATAGAAAATAACTTGGTTTTCTGCAATAACAGTAGCGGTTTATTGGCGGCTTTAAATATAAACCAAACGCCAGAGGAATGGAGATTGTTTATAGACAGTTCAACATTGAGTTTAAAGGCAGTACTGTTGCATATTGGAAATATTCTACCGTCTATTCCTGTTAGATATGCAGTTCACATGAAAGAATCATACGACAACATCAAGTACCTATTGACATGCATAAAATACGATCAGCACCAATGGCAGATCTGTGGCGACTTAAAGGTTGTTGGACTTTTACTTAGGTTGCAGCTAAGCTACACAAAGTTTTGCTGTTTTTTGTGTGAGTGAGACAGTCGGGCAAAGACACTTCATTACAAAAGACAAGACTGGCCCGTTCGACAATCACTAGAGCCAGGTCAAAAGAATGTACAACATATACCATTGGTAGACTTCAAAAAGATTTTGTTGCCGCCACTGCATATCAAATTGGGCCCAGTGAAAAACTTTGTTAAGGCACTGAAGAGATGGCCAGCTTTTCAGTACCTGCGTCAGAAATTCCAAAGACTAACAAGGGAAGTTAGGGAACCCAAAAATTCAGAAAATTCCACCATTCCGTGTGCAAGTAGAGTATTTCAAGCGTAATACAAAAATACATTTCATTGGTGCGGTATTACGGTTTTAAAGGGTGAAATCATCCCTTGAAAAAAATGCAAATTTTTCTTCTTCACGGAATAACTCCCGAACGGTGAAAGATAAGGGAAAAAAGTTGAAATAAAAGTTGTTATAAAACTGGTGCGAAAAAATTCTGGAAAAAATTGTTTTTAAGTTACCCCCACCACCGACCCATAAAAATGGGTTTTTGGATTTCTTAAGTTTATGTAAAAATCCCTCTCAATATCCTCTTTTTACAAATCCCTAGTTTATTATGTATCCTTTTTTTTTAATTTAGAAAACCTCGAAATTTAACACTAGAACTACCGCAACCGGTCAATTTGACCGGTGTCTTATTCAGAGTTCCATTCAACATCAATTCTTTGGTAACCCGTGAGGTTTTTGTCAAAATTGGTACAATACTTTTTTGTAGAGCACATTTCGGCCTACAAAAAAGTTCTATAGCAGTGTGGATGAAAAATTCACGGATAACGAGATAATCACCCGCCAAAACGACCGTCTTATATGTAAAGCGCGACCATTCGGTAGTTCTAGTGTTAAGGCCGTTTTGACGTAAACAGTGAAACGGTCTATGAAACGATATCTACATTTTTATTTATATACATTTCATATAGTTTTTAATTATTTTAGCAAAACACGTACTTACAATTACATGAAAAATGAAACTTATTGAAATGAATCAATGACGTATTTTTCAAACAACACAAATAAGATATCGTATGAACCTCAATGATAACGTTGAATGACGCAGGATCTATGTCGACATTGACGCCGATAACGTTTTAGCAAACATCCCGGTTTGCGTATTGCAAACATGTTTGGCTCGTGACTATTATCGTTACATGTTGATAAGGTATCCCTCTTCCATTCGTAAAAAATCTTATGTAAACATGTTTTTTTTTTATTAGTATAGTATAGGGTAAAGTCGGGAGAGATGGCGCAGCAGATGAGACGGCTCAGTCAAATAATTTCTTTGTCTGTGTAGCAATACTGACTCAGTTGGCGACACAGATGATTAGTGCGCATGTGCAGTAAGTGTGTGTTACCGATCGGCTGTTTTTCTCATCAGAAGATAAAATAAATATAACTGTATATTGTATTGGCACTGATTGTTTTCTTGTGTAATAATAATTAGGCATCCAGTAAGTTATTATTCTGATTTGAATGTATTTCGTTTGGTCATTTCACTTCATAAACTTGTAAATATTATTCCTAACCTCAAATTTCGTTCCGTGCTTCATGTACAAGAAAGACAATGACTGCAACATTTAACCCAACGAAGATGGGTGAGTTGGCGCAAGCCGTCTAATCCGACTGTTCGGGATGCACCAACTATCCAAATATGTGTTTGATGTGGCAGAAAAGCGAAATAACTTTTACATGTTATTATTAAGATTTATTATATTTTAAAGATGTTTTAAGTTTATGTGTGGTTGGAATAATCAATATTTTGGTATTTTTCTTTAAATTTGATTATTTAAGATGATTTTGTATTTTTGTTTTTGTTATTTGGCATTAAAAGTAATTGCACTTTTAATTTTGAAGCCTATTGTTGGAGAACCATTCACCCCCACCAATTTTTTCTACTGCATCATCTCACCCATACTAGGGCGGGTGAGTTGGTTTTTGGTATATTTTCTTTTGACAAATTTGTTACACAACTCGATAACACTTTTGGTCGTTCCTTTACAAATTCCTATATTTTATTGTTCGCTCTACCCACATTATCAATTAAGTATTGCTTATCCTACAAATATAGTTTTTGTGCCGCTTTAAAAAAGGTACGTCATCTCTCCCGACTTTACCCTAAATATGGCAGAAAGATGTAGCTTATTTTCAGTTTGTAGGAGGGGTAATATGTACAGAGCGCGAATAAACTAGGAACTAAGGTTTATTCGTGATCTGGAATACATATGGTATCGTATGAGCGGGGAAAAAGAAGATCCCACAGGAGGGATCGAGCTCGGAGAAGCGTCGGAGGGGGCTGCCGGTCGGGCAGCTCGTAGGCGGTGCGGGTCGTCCTCAGGAACGGCTGCGTCGGTCCTGGCGTGCCGGGGGCTACTCGCGTCCCGGGAATCGTCGTCAGGCCGGAGGCGAAGGTAACTCGTCCGCGTAGATGGTCGCCGGGTAGGCGAGGCGACGTGAGAACGTCGGCTGGAGCGGCGAGGACGCTAGGGTGTTCGTGGAGCGAAAACTGCCGCTAGCGAACCTCGAGCCGGGACGGCGTAGGGCCGTTAGAGATCTACGCGCGAGAGAGTGTTCGCTGGCGAAAACTTCCCTCTCGGTTGCTCGAAAGTCGACCGGTGAACCACGAGAGTTGCGATGTTCGTTAAGCGAAAACTGTCGCCACTCGTGTGGAGGACGGTCAACTACTAGGGTGTTCGCTGAGCGAAAACTTCCCTAGGGCGTTCGACTGAGACTTTGAGGGATAGTGGTGTTCGCTGAGCGAAAACTTCCACTACCGTGACTCAAGTTGGTCTGCCGGCGATGGCTCGCCGGCCGTCTAATATACCCCGTTTGCGGACCTTGCCGAAAGCCCGCTGATGACCGATGACCGTTAGGTCCTCGGATGACGCGTCCTAACTACCTGCGCATCCCTTATGACGCGCTCGGGGCTGTCTCCAACCCTTGAATCGTCGGCAGACTGGCGCCTGCCGACTCGGCTGCGATCCACGCGTTACAAGTTACATTTACGACTGCAATTAGTTACCATTCTATTAGCAACAGTTATTAATCATTGCTCCAAAGACTTTTCATTATAAAATGACGCCGATTAACGTTTCAAATGTAATAAACATGTTAATGACTACGTTTCAAATTACGGAGCTGGCACAGACCCATATAACATCAGATGAAATTGAAGTTCATAATCAAATTCGTGACAATATAAACACTTTTAGAAACGTAGATCTCGTACCATTAATTGAATACGATTACGTATTGGATTTTGTTCATCCATCTGAACCCTATAGAGCACAGGTTGTAGAGTACCCTACAGTTTCAGCAGAAAAGGAAGATAATTTTGAACCTGCAGAATGCATTGTTGATGACGAAGGTGGAAAAGTTGACTAAAGTTATAAGAGAAAAGTTGCTGAATTTTGGAAAAGCGGAAAAAAAGCCCGACGCCCACTCACTAGTGTGCAGACAAAATTTCGCAAAGTTAAATCTTTGCCACAGCTATATAGATGGGAAGAAAGTGTACAAAAAGGTGGAACGAATGCAGATAAAATTGCATTTATTACGGAATACGTACTGCAAAGATTTGAAGAAGCTTGTGACAGAAGATCTATTATTCACGATATGGATTTAAGATTATGGGCTTTGAGGGCGAAGGACTTGGTGGACCTTTCCGAATTCAAGGCAAGTAAATGGTGGATTTCGAAATTTAAAAGAGTGCACAGAATCGTGTCTCATAAAATAACAACATTCAGGACGCAATCTACGTTCCAAGATATTGAGAACCTACAAAATATTGCAAAGACGTTTGTATCAAACGTAAAATTAAATATACCAACTATTGGATTTGAAGAAATATATAACGCAGACGAGGGTGGCTTCAACCTCGAAGTACAATCAGGGCGAACATTGGCAAAATAAGGAGTAAAAACGGTAAAAGCAACGGTCCAATCAGTATCATCTACGACACACAGCTATACTATAATGCCTATCATTTCGGCAAATGGACGTCTTGTTTCACCACTGTACATAGTTCTGAAGGAGTCTACAGGAACATTTGGCCCAAGGGTGGAAGAATCTCTATTTCGTCCAGCTAGCATTTACATTCAAGCTTCAAAATCAGGTAAACTTACGTCTGAACATTTTAAAACTTGGTTCATCCAGGTGTATTTACCGAATACTGGCCATAAAAGCATGCTACTACTCGACTCATGGACGGGACATTGTTCGAGTCAGCTAGAGACGTTGATCCCACAAGACAAAGAAGTATAGTTTTCAATAATTCCGAAAAAAAAACGACTAGCATCATTCAACCTTTAGATGTATTTGGATTCCGGATTTGGAAGAATTTCGTTCGAACATTTTCTGATAATGTACTTCAAGAGAAAGATATTAGTTTGCACTCGCACAATGAAATAATTAAATTGCAATCATTAACACACAACCAGCTTTCGTCGCCTAAATTAAAAAATCTTTACCGATATGCTTGGTTCAAAAGCGGATATCTAGAAACGCATCCCGGTGAATTTCAAAACCCTGTAGATTTTTGTTACTTTAGGAGTGTAAAGCATATACCCAGGTGTAGTATTTGTGGAGATGTTGCTTTCATACGCTGTGCATGGTGTGCCGAGTATTTCTGTTTTGAACATTTCTATGAACAATATCACTACTGTACAAACTATAATCCGTAATATTTTAGTGTATTTGCCGTTTTCTGCCATTACAACTGTTTTAATGTATAATCCATTAATAAAATATGTACAATAGATACAAATATTTTGTTTATCAGAATTCATTGAATGAATGAATGAACGAATTCGTTTATTTATATGTCATAATTTGATTAATGTACTGTACTGTACTTGTACTGTATTTAGCATTTAACGGGCACTCAGTCCTTTTTGGACCATTGTACCCGAGCCACACTTGGGACCACTCAGACAGAGAGGAGTCCCCCCCTCCGCCCACGACCCCCGGTGAGCCCAGGGCCTCCATGCAGGAGGCATGCAGGAGTCCCCTAGCCCTCCCAGGTGTCCCAACCAGAGGGGGGGGGGGGCTCCCTGTCCTCACTCATTGGGGAAGAGGGTCCTCCATGCAGAAGCCCCCCCTCACCACCCCGAGTACAGCCGGTCATAGCTCGATCCCCGGATCCCGGAAAAATTATTTTTCCGCAAGCCGGGATTCGAACTCTAGACCTACCGCCCGAGCAGTCTTCGAGAGGCCAGCATTTAGACCACTCGGCTACTGCCGGCGACTTTGATTAATGTAACTGCGGATAAGCTACATCTTCGAGTCACAAATGTGTATGTATAGTATAAATATAATAATCATAAAACGTACTTACATAAGATTTTTAGCGAATGATGAAGGGATATCTCACCAGCATGCAGTAATAATAGTCACGAGTCAAACACATTTCCATTATGCAAAACGTTATCGGTTTCAATGTCGACATAGATCCTGCGTCGTTCAACGTTATCATTGAGGTTCATACGATATCCTATTTGTGTTGTTTGAAAAATACATGTCATTGATTCATTTCAATAAGTTTCATTTTTCATGTAATTGTACGTGTTTTGCTAAAATAATTAAAAACTGTATGTGAAATGTTGTAACGACGCTACCCGGCGCTACCGGGTAGTCGCACACTTCGGCACGCTCTCTAACTGGCCCAGCTCGGGTAAGACAGCAGATAAAGATATGTTGGGCGCCAGGTGTCCCGAGACACCAAAGATATTCGCGATAGGCCACAGTCAGATCACGTGAACCGGAAACGGAACTCCGCTAGCTCAGCCCCGTATCGACGAAGGAGAGGGGCGGGGTCGTGAGACAAAGAAATGAATTTGAGGCGGCTTTTAATCAAAGAAATAACACTTAGGATTTATTGAGAGAATAACTTATTCGATATAATATATGGTCGGATAGAGCGCAGATATCCGATAATCACACGAAGACGGCACGCGAATATAATACCGGAGATACGCGCGAAACTAACACCGAAGGTAATACACGGAAATACGCACGAAGACAACAGATAATAACCGAATTCGCTCCGATCGCGGAGATACGCCCGAAGACAACAGATAACCGAATTCGTACCGATCGCGGAGATACGCCCGAAGACAACAGATAACCGAATTCGCACCGATCGCGAGGTTCGACCGCGAATATAATAACCGAATACAACGCGCTCGGAACAAAGAGAATCACTAGAACTAACGGTAATCGCGAATCGATATTAGACAGCAGAGAGTAAAGAGTCGAGAGTCGAGCACACGGAATGCCTTACAAAGATATCACCGTACTATCGGCACTAGATATTCTCCTACGCCGGTAACCGCACTACCGGCGTTACATATTCTACTAAATTGGTAGTGAGCTCAATTCGTCTCAGGAAATTCGGTTGCCGGATGCTACCGAATTTCCCAGGCATTCCCAGATATAATAGCTTAAACGATATCACTACGCGATCACACACGATCGACGACTAATATACGCGAAACGAAAAGATAAAGATACTACGATACTAACACACGCACGGGTACACGGGTCCGCTACCTCCACGCGATAAACGATAAACGATAAATGGTAGGCCTTTCAAGGGCAGTACGATATGAAAAGAGACTCTAAGAATTACTATTCACGGCCACGTGTCGCTAATAGGGAATCGGCTTACCGGAAAAATTCCGCAGGTGACTGCTTAGTAGGCGACGTCTGGTCGCACCGCTGGTCCGCACGAAAGAGGAAGAGTCCAGGGATCGCTGCGGCTCGTTAAGCGCAGAGAGGGCCCTTCCCCACTCTAGGAGCCCTTTACGCGATCTAATTGGAAATCGATTTCCCCCGCTGATTTGCATGCGCGACGCTACTATTACCGCTGCGTGCCCGCTCCGTAGATCGCCAATCGAAGACAATATCGCCTTCCTTGTTGGTTCGGATGCGTGCGCAGCTCGCTGGATTCCTTCGTGGCTCCGGAACTATCCCCTCACGGATGACGACTTGATGAATCCCTCCGGAACATTCCCCTGCGGGATCACGCGGAGGATTCCGATACGGAGTTAGCCTTCGAAGATTCCTCCGGAACATTCCCCTGTGGGATCACGCGGAGAATCTCGATGCGACGCTAACTCCCAAGTGGTCCATCCGTGCCGAAGAAACGGGGTGCCTGTCTACACAGGTTACGTTCCTCGCCGGGTACGCTGCTCGTTTGCAAGTCCCAGTCCTGCGCCTGGCAGGGAAGTCGTAGGCATTTTGCCGCACGGCATCTGGCGCTCGTTGCAGCCCCTTGTCCTCCAGCTCCAGCGTCCTTGTAGCTCTATTTTAGTCTTACAGATCTAGATACGGCAGCCGGTTCTAACAAAACTAATTATTAACGCTCTAAATAATGCTCTGGGGATGGCGGGACCGGCGGTGCGACGTGAAGGACTGCGTCACATTGTAACGTGCACGATTTGCAACGTTACAATGTATATAAATAAAAATGTAGATATCGTTTCATAAGACCGTTTCACTGTTTACGTCAAAACGGCCTAAAAGTTCGAGGTTTTCTAAATTAAAAAAAAGGATACATAATAAACTAGGGATGTGTAAAAAGAGGACATTGAGAGGTATTTTTACATAAACTTAAGAAATCCAAAAACCCATTTTTATGGGTCGGTGGTGGGGGTAACTTAAAAAAAATTTGTTTCCCACAATTTTTCGCACCAGTTTTATAGATCGAGAAAAACCATAAAACTTTTATTTCAACTTCTTCCCTTATCTTTTACCGTTCGGGAGTTATTCCGTGAAGATAAAAATCTGCATTTTTTTCAAGGGATGATTTCAGCCCTTAAAACCGTAATACCGCCCCAATGAAATGTATGATGTATTACGCTTGAACTACTCTACTTGCACACGGAATGGTGGAATTTTCTGAATTTTCGGGTTCCCTAACTTCCCTCATAAGTGAAGAAAAAAATTAAAGAAGGTATTTTTGTTGGGCCACAGACTCGAAATATTCTGAAAGACGAACATTTTGACAGCACTCTAACAGAACTGAAAAAAATGCTTGGAATGACTTTCACCTAGTGGTCACTAATTTCTTGGGAAATAAAAAAGCTGACAATTACGATACTCTTGTTAAAAATATGCTGTCATTGTATCAAAAAAAAGGGTTGCAACATGTCTCTAAAAATGCATTTCCTACACTCACACCTGGACTTTTTTCCTGACAACTGCGGAGTTGTAAGCGATGAGCACGGTGAACGTTTTCATCAAGATATATCAACAATGCAGAAAACGTACCAGGGAACCTGGAATCCTTCCATGCTTGCAGACTACTGTTGGACTCTTATTAGAGATGCTCTAGAAAGAATTTATAAAAGAATAGCAAAAACAGCGCATTTAGCGACCCTAAAAGTGTAAAAGTATCTATTTTTTATTATTTTGTTAAAAATAAAATTTAAAAACTTGTTCTTGAAAACTGCAACTAAGTTTTTAACTTCATTGTCATTTTTGTATTCAGCGCCCCAAAATGAACAAAAAAATTCACTTTTCATACAAGATACAACATATAAACTCAAATTTGTTGTCCAGTGTAGCTAAAAAAGCTGCCGATCCTGCTGCAGCCGGTGCCGCTATGTTTGTGGCAACTGCGTTCCCTAGTGCCAATAGGTATCGGCAACGGCTGCACGGCATATGAGCGTCGAGTTAACAGCACCGGCTCAGTACTCGAGTGCAGCAAGTATGCCAAAATTAGTAGGTTAGGTTATTTCTCTTAAATAAGTACCTACAACTAAATAGGGATAGAAAATTTTATCTACAAATTGGTTCTATTTGCCCTACGGATTGTACCAGACGATGTCCACTGTTACTTCTGCCATCATAATCCTGCATGAATGCACGATATTATTTTTCCTCGCTCATGCCCATTTCGAGGTCTTTTCCAGCCTATTTTTAGACCGTAAGATGGTGTTTTTCCCGCGTGATACCGACCGGGAGTCCGCAGGCTGTTAAAAGATTGCTTAGTCCAAAGTGGGTCCTTTTTCTAAACTGATAAACACAACGTGAAATGAGCCGTGTATACTTCTGCTTATTTTGTTTTGAGAAATGGGCATTCGTGAGAAAAAATAGTATATGAGGGGGTCAGTGGAAAAGTGGTACAAGTCACAATTTGGATTATTTGGGTTAACTGCAAAAATGCATAGTTAAAGTAAATATCTGTTTCGAAAAAAAAATGGTATAAGTGTATAATGGTATGGTTGCCACTTTACCACTTTTTTTTTCTAAACAGATATTTACTTTAACTATGCATTTTTGCTTTTAACTCAAATAATCCAAATTGTGACTTGTACCACTTTTCCACTAACCCCCTCATATGTCATTCGGCTGAAATCCTTAGATTTTTAAGACTCACCTTCGGCGAGCCTCGTCCCCTCACCATGCCTCGTGTTACAACCTAATTAAACACAGTCTGAAAAAACCTCGGATTTCCACCTATGTGACAAAGATACTATTCTTTCCTACCGAAGCGTCAAAATTTTAAGAAGTATCTGAGGATACATTGCAAAGAACGGGAAAATTTCAACTATGCTGTTTAACTCTAAAACTTTTTTTATTAGGTACATATTCACTACACTATTTGTTAGATATAGAATGAAAATCCACAAAACAATTTCTGTTAGGCACAAAACATAGTCTTACACAGCCTAATGTAATGTAATGTAATGACATTTTCTGCAAAATACTTGTGTCTGGTCTGATTTGCAGTTTCTACATCTACCATTTTGTCCATATATAGGAAAATGGTCTAACCTATCAAGCCTATTGTCATTTTTGGGTTTTGGTTCAATTGAGTTTTGTATCCTTACGACATTTATCAGGTTCACGAAGCAGCCTCATCGTCATCGATTGTTCGAAGCAAAACGATTTATTCCACCACATCCATATTTACATTCGTAATTCTATTGGGAATCGACATTGAATGCTCGCTACCTGGTGGCGGATCCCGGAACCATTATTATAACGCTACGTATAAAGTATGGACAGTTGATCGTGTTTAGTGAATGAAATTTACGTGACAATTTATAAAGTTTAAAGAATATAATGAGTGGTGTGAGCTTCGTAGAACGAATTAAAAAAAAATATGTAACGTCTTGTGCAGTTAGGGGCTGCGAAAGTAATTCGAAAAAAGATTTATCCTTGTGTTTTCACGGTTTTCCAAAACCAAATGAACGTGTAGTGTACATTGAAAACCTGTTTGGAAAATTAGAGAAAATAGATAAATTAAAGGCATAGCAACGTGCTACAAAAGTAGAAAATATTACAGAAAGAAAAAAAGTGTGTTCTTTACACTTCACAAAACAGGATTACATATTAACAGGTATGTGTTTGATTATGTATTGCTGCAACTTGATTTTGGAGCCACCTAACCTATTATAATAAGAGTTTATTCACATTTTTTTTATTTATTACAGATATTCAATCGAAGAAAAGGACTTTAAAAAAAACAGCAATCCCGTCCTGTAATTTACCAAGTACGTCTAAGAATGTGGAACTTGATAATGCACGACTACAAAGACGATTGAAAAGAGCCAACACCTCCGAAATTAACATTGACTCCCAATCGGAAGGGAAATGCTCTGCTGCTTTAAGAAGTGAAGGTGTTCCAGAACCAGCAAACTTTACCAATGATGAAAAGGAATTAAGCAGTCCTGAATACATATTACCAGGTATGCGTTTAATTATGTATTGCTGAAACTTGATTTTGGAGCCACCTAACCTATAATAAAAGTTATTCACATTTTTTTTTATTTATTACAGATATTCCATCGAAAAAGAGGATTTTAGAAAAAACATCAATGCCGTCCTGTAATTTACCGAGTACATCTAAGAATGTAGAACGTGTTAATGCACAACTACAAAGACTATCGAAAAGAGTCAACACCTCCGAAACTAACATCGACTCGCAATCGGAAGAGAAATGCTCTGCTGCTTTAGGAAGTGAAGGTGTTCTAGAACCAGCAGACTTTACCAATGACGAAAAGGAATTAAGCAGTCCTGTTGATCCGTTGATGACAATCAAGGAGGAGCATGAACGCAAAAAAAATATTCCACCGACGACCGACATAGGGGTTCAAGTTAAGAGCGATTTCCTGATGTGCAAATTTACTGATTTTTTGAAAAATGAACGAGCTCTTAGTACTGCAACGGGAATAAATTCTTTTAAAGTTCTAAATTGTATAGTAAAGATGATCATCAAGGCTTTTGGAGAAAAATTGGATCAAAGTAACTTTAAAATGAACTTATATGACAGAGTAGTTATGACGTATGTAAAATTAAAGCAGAATATCTCATATCAATTTCTGGCTCTTTTATTTAATTGTTATTCTGCTACTCACTGCCGGCGCGTGATTTTAGAGATGATTAATATTCTTAGTGAGATATTGAAAGTGGCGATTAAGTGGCCTACAAGGAAAGAAATATCAAGAAATATGCCACTTTGTTTTGAAGATTTTGAAGATGTTAGAGTCGTCATTGATTGCACAGAAATATTTATTCAAGAGCCCAAAAATCTTTGTTGTCAATTAATAACTCACTCTAATTACAAAAAGGCTCGAACTGTAAAATTTATGACTGGTGTAGCACCTGATGGAAGTATTACGTTCATAAGCAAGGCTTGGGGTGGGAGGGCTTCGGATCCAAGAATATTTGAGCAGAGTCATTTGATTCATTTGTTAGAGCCTGGTGATGCGATTATGGCCGATAAAGGTTTTACCATTGATGAAATATGTGCCAAGAACCACTGGAAGCTAATAAGACCACCATTTTTAAGAGATAAAAAACAATTCTCAAAACCTGAAGCCATGATTACAGCAAAAATAGCAAAAGCGCGAGTTCATGTAGAACGATCAAATCAAAGGGCTAAAATGTACAAAGTCGTAGGTGAGACGATGCCTGCTCAGCTTGTTGGACATGCTGAAGAAATTTTTATAATAATTTGTGGTACCATAAACCTTTGCTCTGCAATTCTAAAAGATGATAAATTCATGAAACAGCGCTGAATGTTTGTAATTAAATATTTCGATGTTTTAGATGTATGAATGAGGAATAGCCCAGTGAAAATGTACATTAATTGTTTATCATATTATTTGTTTTTGGTATAAATTATTCATGAAACATTGTTCTTATCCGTGTTCTCTTTGTCATTGAACTCATTTTTTGTCACACAAATTGCATGCAACATAGACTCATAATACATTTGTTTTAGAGCCAACAACATTTCCATAATAAAAATATTATCTATTTCAACTTCCAACGTATATATACTTTTATCGTGGTCTGCGTAAAAAACGAAAGAAGTTTTTGGGAGATTTGTAATCGCCATTCCCAGCTGAATTTGTCCATAGTACTTGTGTTTCGTTTTCAATCGCAGTCCTCGATCACCTTCGATCAGAGTTTTGCCTACTTCAGCCTTTACCACTTCATCGATTCCCACCGTCTGACCCTTACAGGGACACTTGATTTCTAGTAGTTGAGAAGGTTTTCCATTCTCAAAAATGATTCCATCAGGTGAGTAGGCCAACCATGGATTTATTTTCGAAACGATTAGGCCGGCTTCGAAAACTTGCTTTTGTGTTTCTTCCATGAATTTTTTTCGAGCTTTACCTTCCATCTTTTTACCATACTCGGTATATTCACTCTTGAAATCTTTTGGCGTAATATGGTCGTTACACTTTTTTGGCCAGTTTGGATTTTTGTTTTTCGTGTACGTGAAAAGGCCATAACAGGTAGAGCCTGTTATGCGATATCGTCGCTCTTTATGCCAGTTTGCATAAAACAGTCTTGTGTCTTCACAAATTTTTCTCCTATCACCTGACAGTTCCTCTAAAGTATTTTTGCAGCAAGATTGTACTTCTTTGCACTTGACTTCTGCTATTTTCCTCATTACGTCACTCTCTGGTGCCTCACAAACGCTTCTGATTGCCTCTCGCTCCACCTCGGTCAGCTGCTTCACCTTCTCACCTTCAAAAACTACGGGACTATGTCTTCCAAACGTGCGTTTCGCAAAAGCGGAGTCGGGAAGGTCTTGAAGAATGTCGTCCTGTAGTATGACAATTTTTTGATCGTCTAATTTGAATTTCTTTACAGGCGTTTGGAAACAGCTATGCTCCTTCAAAGGGTGTGACACGTATTGAGCTAATGCCTGCTGATGCATTGCTTTCTTCCATTTGCAGGGCTTATCAGTACAAGATAAAACTTCAAATGTCTCAAAATCATAACTACAAGAAAAAAAATCTATTATTTAATTCATTTTCTTGAGAAGTTACTATCACATTTTTTAGTTTAAGAACTCGCCGTGAGCAATAAAGAAGTGTTGCGAGTACATGTTTGCACTTTTCTGAAAGACCAGCCCTACAGGAACACTTCATGGAGATTATAACTCCGCTTCTTTCAATTTCTCCATTAATTTCATGCGGTGCATCTTTTAAGTGAGACGTTTGTAGACAGAAAGCTGTCAAACTGATACAACCTGGTATCACATTTTCCACATTTTTACCAATTTTTATAATGTGGTTTGCATTAAGGACACGATTTCCTTCAATCACATTGCGATTGGAAGGATTTGTTTGGGCCCAATCATAAATGTGATCCACAGTTATTAACATTTTTAGTGCTTTCTCAAAAATCGCGTGTATTCTCGACTGGTTTAGGTCTTACTCGGCGCCATATTGGTTAGGCCACGCCCCCATGTCGATTCCCAATAGTGACCCCAGGGAAAAGTGTCCGTGGTATCCGGTAGCAGGTACCTCTTGTCGTCGTGCGGAATGAGCGTGAGTTTCGTCTGCCGCACGGTCTCGAACGAAAGAGGTACTGCGATCGGTATTGCGTCATGTTTTGGCGCAAGCAGTCGACATAGTCATTGAAATCAATGGTCCTCTTCAGCACCGACGTCTTGACGCCCTTGGCCTTCTTCATGCGGTCTCCACCATCAACCCGCATGCTGTACATCTTGCTGCGAAGGCCCACGAATTCCGTCATGATTTCGCCATTGCACTCATCCTTCATGAGTCCAACTACCTTCTTGTTGACTCGCAGCATCTCGAAGACATTCTCGGCGGGGTAGTCGGACGTGTCGAAGTGCTGAATGCTATGCTTCATCACATCATAGATGTTCTCATCTCGCACTTCATAGATGAGGCTGTTGGTGTCGGTATAGAGTAGCTTGAAATTGCTCTCGAAAGTCTTGAGCATGAAGTCATAGTAAAAATCATAAACGCACGTCTTGGACAAATCGAGTATGCATACTCCCACGTAGATCGGCTTATTGAGCAGAACTTCGATCCTGTTGAGGTGCACGGCTACGAGGTTTTCCGCGAAAACGGCTTGGTTGTGGAAGTTGGGCTTGGCGATGAGTGCTTCGGCGCCGTATCTGCCCTTCCAGTTGGTCACCAGTTTGACATCGATACGTTTCGGCACATTCTCCATGGTCTTGCCAAACACCGCGTTGTTCATGAGTTTGAAAAGATTCTCTTCAAACTTGTTACGGGCCCGTTTCCTCATATCACTGTTCAGGTCAATGTAGCTCTTGAGCCACGGTACTGGGTGAATTTCAAAGCTGGGGATTTCAGTGAGCTTGAGACCGTGCTCGAGAGCTTGCCTCAAGTTGCGGTAGTGGATGATGTAGCGTGATTTCGGGTACAGAGTCGTCAGAAGCTTGGACTCCCTCGATCCCGGTGGCTTCAACTGCTCCGGACATAGCGACAGGTCCCGGTGAGCATCGTGGATTACTTCCGGATAATCCAAGTCCACCACGAGTATGTATCCAATGGGCGAGTTGTCGGGCACATTCCACTGGAAGTTGTCGAGGTTCTTAACCCACTCGAAGCCCCCGTACGGGAGATGTTGCGTTATTGCCCAGCCGTATAGGTTACTCACATCGTAGTACATGAGGTACCTTGTCTCCTCTTCCGGATTGTAATCCCTCATGTACTCGTTGTTGGCTCGTGCGTAGTGGCTGCAGCACTGACTGACTCCACCTCTGGTGCCCCGCTCGATAAACATCAGCATGTCGATGTTGGTACGCAGTTTCAGCTCAATCCCGGTGTACATGAGCATGGCGTCTCACGTGAGGCCGGGTGTGGTGTAGTAGTGGGCTGAGTCCAGACCGTACGCTTCGAGACAGTTGTTGCGAAAGTTCTCAAACACGTCGGCCAGCAGCAGGACGTCGGTTTTCAGGTAGAGGCATATTCGCCCAGGATTTCGATGTTGAATTCCCTCCAGACCCTCTGGGCGTGCTCGTAGTCCTCGTCGGAGATGACGCTACTGTTAAGATTGCTGTAAAACTGTTCCTTGGGCGGCACTCCATCGCGTCCAGCTTGTTCCATACGTCGAGGAACTCGTAGGGGAAGACCCCTTTCTTCTTCAGTAAATCAAACTGCTCGGTTCGGAACTCGCTCTTGGTGATCTTCGGCTCCGTGAGTTAAGACGCGAAGTTTTCCAGCGACGATGCCATGAAGCGGTAGGAGTCGATGAATGGAAAGGCGATGTCACTGCCCTTCAAATGCTTGGTGAAAGACACGTATCGCTTCATGTTCAGTGGTAAGTGGTTGATTCGGCCAAGCAAGTGGAAATTTCCTTGATGAGTAAGTGTCTGTCGTAGCTGCTGAGATTATGGAAGACGACGGGAATGGTGCGCGAATCCTGGTAATTCAGGTTACAGTCCTCGTGCGCTGCACCTCTGTATCTGCCGGAGAGATGGCTGTGGTCGCGAACTTTCTTCATACCCAGCGACTTCTAGCAAATATGAGTCTACGGAGGCGCAGAAAGCCCTCTCCTGTTCCGCCGTGAGCGAGTCCATGGGTACGGATGCTCGAAGACTTCTTCAACCTGCTCAGCTAGCTTTGAAAGTTCATCTGGCTGCTATCGACTTCGTGGACACGAAGTCTCGAAGACTTCTGAAGTAATGGAGGCAGCGATCGCAGATGTACTTCTTTTCATTACATCTTGAAAGCTGTGTGCTGATTAGCCGAGAAAGGTCCTTGATCCAGACGTAGTGGTAGATGATGGGTGTTTCGTCGTCCTCGTTCTCCTCCTCCTCCTCATCCGATTCCTCATCCATATAGCAATCTTGGATCATGAGTAGATTTACATGCTTGTCCTTTTTGAGCGAGGTAATGTGGATGGGGGCGACCACAAATTGCTCCTTTCGCTTCTACAGAATGTGCACGTTGACCGAGACCTCGTTCTGCTTTTCAAACTTTGGAATCTCTCTCGGCATCACTGGAAACTCTATTCCCACAAGGTTCAGTTCATTCTCGTATGGTCTATACACTGACACACGTTTGGGATTATCTTGCCGATGAACGGGATACAGTGCAGAAAAGAGCGCCCACTTGAAACACTGATTGTCGGTGTTCTGCACGTTGACACATGCTTTCTTCATCCCGATAAACTCTGGAAGTTCTGGGTAGGAGCTACCCCTCATAGGGTTGTATCGGTTAACGTTGGTGGTCAAATTAATTACGATTTGCAGCGTCCAACCCGAGTCTCGCTCGTGGAATTCGTCCATTTCTCGGAGAATGGAGTCTCGTACATTCTCGGTGAACCACTGCTTCAAATTTGTGGTCCGCATGATCGGAACGTTCCTTGTGACGAAAGTCTTCACTTCGACGATCTCTTCGCCATTTTTGACGATGCTGTATTCGCCCTCCAATACAGCATGCACCTTCAAGGCGTTCTCCCTCTTCAGCGCGTTCTTGATGCGCGGTGTGAAGAAAGCTTGCGCATCCTATAGGAAGGCCATGGGGTCCAGGTTTCGTAGATTGAGGATTATTCCTGCGCGGATGCGTCCATCGAACGCCGACTAAAGATCTTCCCACGATACGCGTCTCTGTTCGCGTTTTTCCAGACGTCCACCTCTCCCAAGCAAGCTCCTGAGTTTTCGGCTGTGTCTTCACTTGCCGAATGGCGGCCAAGTAGCGTTGTTTGATGGACACCGACGTTCTCTCTCGGTGCATCAATCGGCCGAGTAACCGCAAACTCTCGGTCCCACGTCGGATCCATTGCGTGATCACGGTGGGATCAATGCTTTTGCGAGCGATAAGCTCGAAGGCCTGCCGATGAATGTTCACGATATTCTTGCATTGATCGGAAGACATGTTGTTCTTTCGAATGCGAGATGTGACTGATGGCATGAGTGTGGTGACTCGTGGTATTTAAGCAAAAACGTTGTGGAGAACAATGATGATGACATCCCGGGGAGTGGGGGTTCGCAGTGACGTCATCATGTCCCAAGGTCTGTCAACAATTCCAGGAATCGAAAGTGCGCAGTAGCGTTGAAATTTGATAGCAAGATTGCTAGGAGCAAGTCCGAGCCTGCACGCGCAAGTTGGAACCAGCACGCGTGACGTCACGGGGAGTGGACGTCCGACGGTGGTCGGGGAGTGGGGGTTCAACCAATGGCAGGGCTCCGTCGGGGTAAAATTCAAAATGGCTGCCAATTCAAAATGGCCGCCGCCGATGGTGGCGACACCTGGCGTTGAACTAGAGCTTCGGTGAGATTTTTGGTCACGTAGATGACGCAGAACTCTTCTAGCCTACCTACTGAGGTCATATTTAGTCATATTCGATTTACATTTGTTCTGGCACCTGATCATTCATTTAAGTAAGAAAACGATTGCTACTTTCGATGATCTCAAACTGGCATTGTCTGCCTTCATCGAATCGCAACCGCCGGAGTTCTAGGTAAAGGGAATCGCTGATCTATCAAATTAAAAGACCGATGTTGTCGATATTTTATAGTGATTATATTATTGATTACAGTTGATTTTCAATTAAAATATAACAGAATTAAACATAGTCTGATTTCGCAATAGGATTTTTTCATCAAATCAATATTTGAACAATTTGCTATAAGGGAACACAAAGGGATTAAATAATTATACTCGTACCTGTAAATTCCAATGTCTCTACCTAATGTAATTTTTCTCATCGCATCGATTGCTAAATTGTAGTAGAAAAGATGTAGTTCAGCGTCGAGATCAATATTCATCCAATGATTATTTTGCTCTTCTGCTCGTAATATCTCTATTTTTTGCAGTGTAACGAGCAATTTCTCCTTGGTCTTTACGATGAGTCCATCAGCTGATTTTAATACAGTTAAAGATTTCTGTATGTGTTCCACACATCCTTCCTGTAATATTGATATTTTAAAGAAGTAATTATAAGCATTTAGAGTTGAAGATTTGTCGCAATAATTTAGCGAAGTCATTATAAACAGATGCTATGTATTTTCTATTTTTATTACAAAATCTTTACTTTCGTCTTTAAGGAGTTTGGGGAGTAAAGTCAAAATGATGGGAAAAATTCGAAAAAATTATAAAATAATTATGGAATTATTCTAACGACTGTAATTTTTTCAGATTTTTCATGTGTACTGTTTTCGAGAAAAAAAAATAATTTCATTTCTTTTTTAACCTCATCTGAACTTCATGCTACATAAAATACTTTACCAATGCTAAAGTTAGTCAACATTTATTTAAAATATACTAAAATGTATTATTTCATCAAATTTTGATTAATTATTGTTAAAATAATGACAGTATTTACAGTTCTGCAATGCAGGGTCGATGAAAGAAATTCGATATTTTGAAAAGAAATGATGGTGAATTTCTGAAAAAATTACACGTTATAGAATAATTAATCAAATTTAATTTAGTATTATTTTTTAACTCGTCCTGTGTTTCGTTGTCGAGAAATTAAATAATGTAATAGGGAAAATGTCATTTGTAGAGAAAACGAATTTCTTGAGAAATGTGTCAACGTTGCAAACGCTAGATTTAAGTAGCAGAACGCAATCGGACGCGGCGAACGCGAAGACCGCGTGGACACTTTTATGACAGCTACGTAACCTTACAATCCTAACCTCGAAACTGCCGTTGTTTTTCTGTGCGAACTGTTGTCTATTTATCGCCGTAGCTATCCTAATTTATACTTTCTATTTACCTTAGACACTACCCCTTTAACTCACGCACTTACAATCCTTCTTTTCCACTCTAATCACTTTCCACAAATAAATTCTTTCTCGAAAATCAAGGTTAAGACAGGTTATAAACACACATCATAAGCACTAAAATCTAGTGCTCAATGTAGCCAACTACTGCATTGAAAATTACATCTGCCACATCGTTGCCAGTTTTCTGACGGATGTTCGATATTTTTTCATAAATTAGAAAGAACATTGTACATAATTATACATTTTCTAAACTATAAAAAAAATTAATTGAAAGTGAAATAGACGTGAAAAACAGTTTTTCCATTCGTACTTATTATTTTTTGTAAATAATAATTTTCAAGTTTTTCAGTTTCATGGATTGCAAACTTGCAGGAGAACAATAGATTTCCCTTGCCATTCACCTCCCCTCAAACGCACTCCCGAAACTCCTTAAAGATTGTAAAAAAAATGAACTCAATTTGGACGCGGTTACCATCCTGAAAAATCAAAAGTAGTAATATTCATAACCATAAATCTCGTAATAGTTAACAAATATATTTACTTCATTCAATAAAATGTTTATTTCGCCATATTCAAACACACATTTATTAACTACGAATAAACAGTTTTCTCGGTGTATATTCACGTAGTGCACAGTTTCCACGCTTCATCTTCATAAGTTGCAAATGATTGCACCAAGTATCATAACCAGAATTTACAGGAGACCCCAAGAATGTAAGGTTTGTGAAAATTTCGGTAGCTTTTAAGGTGTTCACTTAAAGCAGAAACACCCCTGAATATGTATCACCGTGCGACAATTTACGGGAATTTTCAGTTGAACTCTTACCCTACCTATAGTTGAGGGAAGCATTCACTTGAGAGACGGAAAAATACACAACTTACAGAGCGTAAACTTTCGGGACTTGATTGTATAAGAATAATTCAACGCTTTAGAAACCAAGTCATCGTACTATTTTGTTTATAAGTACTATTTCTAAATTTTATAATCTTACATTATTTTTTTCCTTTTTATTCGGACGAATAAAAAGTACGAGTTGTTTTTCATTATAATGAGTTTTTGCTCTTCGGATAGAATTTCAATAAATAAT
The DNA here is from genome assembly GCA_963678675.1 of Xiphydria camelus. Classification (NCBI taxonomy): domain Eukaryota; kingdom Metazoa; phylum Arthropoda; class Insecta; order Hymenoptera; family Xiphydriidae; genus Xiphydria; species Xiphydria camelus. The sequence goes on from OY783191.1 coordinate 21,275,240, forward strand.
ATAAAAATAAAGGACAATCAGATCTGGATTAAAGTAGTAAAAAGTTTTTTAACTTTCAAGTTTTGATATGATATCTGAACTTACATAGATTTTTTATTATCCTGAAATAACCGCAAAATCTTAAAAACCTCTAAAGTAATTCTAGGGATCTGGTTATAGCATTTTCGTTATACTCTTATCTTCAATTGAAGACCACAGGGCAAAAACGCTGAAGATCAATTTTTAAGGTATAATAAGATATTAGTACCAAGAAAATACGTGTAAAAAGTAGAATCGAGAGAGGCCCGGGCTGCTTGACAATATCGCTAATAGCACAGTCACACAAAAAAAGGGGTATATACTTTTCATGCGATATATGTTATCCGTAGTAATTTTGCCTCCTGATCACGAATCCAGAGTGTCAACATTTGACCATCACGTCACAATTTTTTCCTAACCCCAAAAAACCAGCCAGAGATCATGATTTTCAAAAAATTAATGGATTTAAACCAAATTTGATATAGGAGGGTTTTTGGGTCGCTAACCACGAATCTGAAGTCAGATTTAAAAAATTAAAGACGGCGGATCCAATATGGCGGACGAGATTTTCGAAAATCAACGGATTCATGCCAAATTTTGTAGAGGGGTATAGCGACCAAAAAAAAACCCTATACAAAATTTGGCATGAATCCGTTGATTTTCGAAAATCTCGTTCGCCATATTGGATCCGTCATCTTGAATTTTTGAAATCTAACTTCAGATTCGTGATCAGCGACCCAAAAAAACCCTCTATACCAAATTTGGCATTAATCCATTAATTTTTTGAAAATCATGATCTCTGGGTGGTTTTTTGGGGTTAGAAAAAAATTGTGACATGTGATGGTCAAATTTTGACACCGGATTTGTAATCAGGAGGCAAAATTACTACATATATCGCATAAAAAGTATATACCACTTTTTTTTGTGTGACACTGTGGTCTAAAAGTTATTTACCTACGAAACAAATAATCTGAAAGCCGATACGCTGAAAGTCGATGCGAAACACAGCTTTCTAGCAAATGAAATGAAAGTGACTTTCATCGTTTTTGCCGTGTGGTCTTCAGATATTTGAGAAATAAAAATCCACGAGTACAACAATAGATTATAGAAGTACATTAATGCGAATCTTTCTAAGTTTTCAAATGCTTTTTAAGTAGGTATACTAATACTAATTATTGTAGTTATATCGATTATGGTTCCCGAATTTATTATCGGGACCATTACAATTTCTTTGAAATTTGAATTCTTCGTAAATAACAGACCATAATGTTTACAAAAATGCTGAAAGACCAATAATATTCGAATGGAAGGAGCTTAAAGTTAACCAATCATAGAGAATGAACATAATGGACAGGCAGAACTGAGTAATCGGCGTATGATTGGGAGTAATCGCGTGATTGTTGCTGCACAATGCCATTCACTAAACTCATTGGATTTTGTTCTTATAGAAAAATACTATTGAAAGAACGAAATTACTACAGGAAACTACTGAAAGTACTAAAATACAACACAATAATTTCATGTAGTAATTTCGTTCTTTCAGTAATATTGTTTCATAAGGATGGATTTCTATAGTCCATCCATCACACAGTGCTTCAGTTATATGGGAGAGTGGACAAAAATAGAAATTTCTCTTGACGGTTAATGAAACAGTAAATAAATGATTGTTAAGGAGGTTTTTTGGATCGCTCATCACGAATCTGAAGTCAAATTTCAAAAATTCAAGATGGCGGATCCAATATGGCGGACGAGATTTTCGAAAATCGACGAATTCATGCTAAATTTGGTATAGGGGGTTCTTTTGGGTCGCTGATCACGAATCTGAAGTCAGATTTCAAAAATTCAAGATGGCGGATCCAATATGGCGGACGAGATTTTCGAAAATCAACGGATAGATGCCAAATTTGGTATAGGGGGATTTGTTAGGTCGCTGATTACGAATATGAAGTTATATTTGACAAAATTCAAAATAATAAACATTTAAATTTTGTTCTAAAGTTCTTTGTTTGTTTGTTTATTTATTTCTTTTTACTTTAAAAAATGCTTATGATTTTTTTTTGTAATGGAGGGGGGGGGGACTTTAAATGTGTATATAATTTACAAGGTAAGTGGATTTTTATTAACTTTATATAAATAAGAAAAAGGTTGACATACCGAAAGAAATATTCGTAAAACTTATATTTCTTATGTTTTTACATATATGATTGCGGAGGCTATTTCTCAAAAAATTCCAAAAACCTTTTCAGTTTAGTATTTTATTAAAGCTTGTACATTCCTCTTAATACCTATATATTGTTTTATTTGCTCAGGGCTGCTCAAACCAAACTATAGATATTTTCGTTATGAGAGCGCGAAACGCCTGAATGACGAATTCTATTTTTTGTCACTAAGTGTCAAATACGAGGTTGACGGGGTTCGAGGCGGGGTGTTTGGGGGCTCACTTTATATAAATAAGAAAAGGGTTGACATACCGAAAAAAATATTCGTAGAACTTATATTTCTTATGTTTTTACATATATGATTCCGGAGGCTATTTCTCAAAAAATTCCAAAAACCTCCTTCTCAGTTTAGTATTATATTAAAGCTTGTACATTCCTCTTAATACCTATATATCGTTTTATTTGCTCAGGGCTGCTCAAACCACAAACTATAGATAATTTCGTTATGAGGGCGCGAAACGCCCGAATGATGAATTCTATTTTTTGTCACTAAGTGTCAAATACGAGGTTGACGGGGTTCGAGGTGGGGTGTTTGGGGGCTCACTTTATATAAATAAGAAAAGGGTTGACACACCGAAAAAAATATTCGTAAAACTTATATTTCTTATGTTTTTATACATATGATTGCGGAGGCTATTTCTCAAAAAATTCCAAAAACCTCCTTTTCAGTTTAGTATTTTATTAAAGCTTGTACATTTCTCTTAATACCTATATATCGTTTTATTTGCTCAGGGCTGCTAAAACCACAAACTATAGATAATTTCGTTATGAGGGCGCGAAACGCCCGAATGATGAATTCTATTTTTTGTCACTAAGTTTCAAATATGAGGTTGACGGGGTTCGAGGCGGGGTGTTTGGGGGCTTACTTTATATAAATAAGGAAAAGGTTGACATACCGAAAAAAAAAAAGGTGTGAGTGCCGTTGTACTCACGGAGGATGTGTAAACATCTTACAATTATCTGCGGTCCGAGTTTAATTGGGGAATATGACGTCGTAGTTCGACATAAAGAAGTTTAATTTTTTCTATAATAAAATATTTATTATTATTATATTAGATTTATAACTTACTAGCAGCCCGTCCCGGCTTCGCACGGGTAGATTGTGGATTGATTTTGTCCGTCCACCATTGTTTAAATATATTTTTAATACAAAACTTTTAGTATTTTTCCCGGGCTACGCAATGGTCATATTGGATTTGACCTTGACCATGACCTTCAAGGTTATATCAAGCTCAAATTAATTTTTTTTCACGTTCAAATGTGTTCTTGACTATTTTTTTCATGTTACCTTTATTGTCAGCGGAGGTCAAATTTAGGTCAAGTATAGTTCGACTTTTTGAACACCCTATATAAGATTTACTATCTCAGAAACCTTCGCGGATATGCGTCCAATTGTTCCCCAAATTCTCATCGCAATCGGATGAACGGTTTAGGAAGGCATAATAATCATCCGTACCGGTACTTTTTGAACACCCTGTATAATATTTACTAACTCAGAAACCTTCGCGGGCATGCGTCCCACCATTTCCCAACTTTTCATCGCAATTGGATGAACGGTTTAGAAAGGCATAATAATCATCCGTACCGGTACTTTTTGAACACCCTGTGCAAGATTTACTAACTCAAACCTTCGCGGATATGCGTCCAACTGTTCCCCAAATTTTCATCGCAATCGGATGAACGGTTTAGGAAGGCATAATAACCATCAGTACCGGTACTTTTTGAACACCTTTTATGAGATTTACTAACTCAGAAACCTTCGCGGGCATGCGTCCAACCATTCCCCAAAATTTCATCGCAATAGGATGAACGGTTTAGGAAGGCATAATAATCATCCGTACCGGTACTTTTTGAACACCCTGCATAAGATTTACTAACTCAAACCTTCACGGATATGCGTCCAACTGTTCCCCAAATTTTCCTCGCAATCGGATGAACGGTTTAGGAAGGCATAATAATCATCCGTACCGGTACTTTTTGAACACCCTGTATAAGATTTACTAACTCAAACCTTCGCGGATATGCGTCCAACTGTTCCCCAAATTTTCATCGCAATCGGATGAACGGTTTAGGAAGGCATAATAATCATCAGTACCGGTACTTTTTGAACACCCTGTATAAGATTTACTAACTCAGAAACCTTCGCGGGCATGCGTCTAGCCATTCCCCAAAGTTTCATCGCAATCGGATGAACGGTTTAGGAAGGCATTTGATATTACCTTAAAGGTCACGGTCAAGGTCAAATCCAATACGACCACTGGGTAGCCACGGGAAAATCCTTAAAGTTTTGTATTAAACATTTTTCTCTAAAATGTTTCCCCGTTGAGATAATCCAGCTTGCGTGAATAGTATGCGCAGTAGCGCCACACACACACTGACGCAGTCACATGTACACGGCTTACGTCTGATGCTCGATTTCCCAGGAAGGTCCCACCGTAGAGCCATAGCATAGATGTTTACACATCAAAATATTTGTAAAACTTATATATTTCTTATGTTTTTACACATATGATTGAGGAGGCTATTTCTCAAAAAATTCCAAAAACCTCCTTTTCAGTTTAGTATTTTATTAAAGCTTGTACATTCCTCTTAATATCTATATATCGTTTTATTTGCTCAGGGCTGCTCAAACCAAACTATAGATATTTTCGTTATGAACGCCCGAATGATGAATTCTATTTTTTGTCACTAAGTGTCAAATACGAGGTTGACGAGGTTCGAGGCAAGGTGTTGGGAGCTCGAGCCCCCCAACACCCCGCCTCGAACCCCGTCAACCTCGTATTTGAGACTTAGTGACAAAAAATAGAATTCATCATTCGGGCGTTTCGCTCCCTCATAACGAAAATATCTATAGTTTGTGGTTTGAGCAGCCCTGAGCAAATAAAACGATATATAGGTATTAAGAGGAATGTACAAGCTTTAATAAAATGCTAAACTGAAAAGGAGGTTTTTGGAACTTTTTGAGAAATAGTCTCCGCAATCATTTTTGTAAAAACATAAGAAATATAAGTTTTACGAATATTTTTTCGATATGTCAACCCTTTTCTTATTTATATAAAGTGAATAAAAATCCCCTTATCTTGTAGATTACATACACATTTAAATAGTGTCTAAAAAGAAGTTCGTAATTCTGTTGAGACGAGAATGTTTACGCTGTGACGCGCCTTTCTTTATTTATTTGCATGGCAACGGTGGTTCAGTTGATCAAAAACGGATAGGTGTGGGTATAAGGGACATTACTTTATGATTTCAACGAATTAGTTTTTCTATATCGCGTAAGTAACAATCAGATTTTTGTCCACTGGATGAAGCACTGTGCATCATTCGCGGTACTTACTATCCTTTGTAATCGATCTCTCAATGGCTAATCTTAAAGCTTTGTTGCTCGTACAGTTGTAGTTCCTCGATATTTCTTTATTAAAACCAGTCTTCATTTTTCATGAGGAATTGAACACTCAAGAGAAGTCCAGTTATTGAGGTACACATTTTATAACGTTTAATATGTATCAACAATATAAAAAAACGTTAACAGTATTCTAAACAGTTTTTTATTACGGGGGGTAAGCTGTATATTTTCTTTTGATAGATTGAATTGAAGAATAATGTTAAGTACACTGCGAAAACAGTTTATTAAGATTGGTTTATTAAGCTTTTACTTATTACTAAAATTAATTTAACTTAACTTTTACTAGGAAATAATCAGGCCAAATAACTTATTACGGAATAATAAATATTTCGCTATCGTAAGAAAGTCGTTTACTAAGAATTTCATTCAACGTTTGGTTAAACTGCATTTAATACATGAGATAAAAATTTAGCTATCACCAATCATAATTGTCTATTACTCGATATTAAAATTTATATTACGTACAAGGACAGCACAATATTTATTACCGTTTAAAGAATCTGTTTTATATATTTTTATAGTTGTTTCGACATTGCCCCATTAGCATGCTAACATCGAAACAGCGTTCCTTCTATAATAGGTTATCTCCGTTACATATTTCGAATGTAACCCTTATGGGTTCTCTACAGAATCGTTTAAAAATTGATTATGTTCCTGATGTTGCGCCCTAGCGTTTTGAAAACGTTCCCTAAAGAAAAGAAAAAACAATGCGAATCCGTGGAGAACATCTAACCTATTGGTACATTCCTATACTAGCGCATTAGGGGCCGTCCATAACGGCGCACCGCACCTCGCACCGCACATCGCACCGCACATAGCCTCGCCCATAGTATGGAGCAGTGCTCATAGTGACGCCTCGCATCTAGCCTAGCCATTCAGTCATACTAAAGTCATTCTAACAGGAACTATAACCCACTTGTCTCTAACAAATTACAGAATCATCGTTCGGTTTAGAGTAAGTGACAGCAAAGCTACATAGGTATATCGGGTGTTCTCAAACCTCTGACCCAGAGGAAAACCCTATGTTCATTAAAAAATTACGGACACAATGCAATTGATTTGATTGAAATCCGTTAAGAACTTGCGGAGAAATTAATTATTAAAAAGTAATTAATATTTTGAATTTATTCGGCATTGATGACGTCATATCAAGGCTCATGAAGATAATGTTTATAATAACGATAGCAAATGCGATTACCTTAATTGATATATTGATTAATTGATATATGACATAATCAATTCCGAATAAATTCAAAACATTTATTACTGTTTAATAATTAATTTCTCCGTAAATTCTTAACGGATTTCAATAAAATCAATTGCATTATGTCCGTAATTTTTTAATGAACATAGGGTTTTCCTCTGGGTCAGAGGTTTAAAAACATCCTGTATATATTGAACTGTATTAAGCCATTGACCTTGAAATTTTTTAATCCTTTTTCTTTAATTTTTTAACCTTCCAGCGGAAAATGAGATTTCACCTCCGTGAACTGTCTCTCATTCAGAAGTCAACACTGTTACATGTAATCATAGCAAACTAAAAACAAATTATCAATTTTAGGGATATTTATGAAGTAAATAGAATAATGTTTAATTGCAATCACTGAAATGAATGACCTACTATCGAAATAAGCAAAAACTACTCGATATCAGGCACTTATGTGAAGGAGCAGCGAAAGTACAATTTATTACCCGACTACCGGGAGAGGTTCCATCATTTAAATTAACAACCGAGAAAAAATAAAAACGGCGGGTCCAACGGGCGTGGTGTAAACAGAACACCCAGTCTAGCGAGAGCGACAGGCGTCGGGGTACCTCGAGTCGCAAGCGAAGAGCCCCTCGACCGCGTGCTCAAATTTCAGGAGCCTCGGCGGGAGGGCACGGAAACCCTCTGCCTTTCGCTCTCCTCGGACAAATAGTCCAGTAAAATTTCCGTTTAAATAAAAAATTGAGACATACGGGCGAAAACTTGGGAAAAGGTGTGTTTTGATGTTATTAATCGAGGGAACATATTAAAAGAAAAATCACCAACCGGGTACGGCTGTAAACAATTATTTATTGTTGAAAAAATCGATTCTTCGCTAATATTTTGAAAACTACGTGACATATTGAAAAATAGTTAAGACAAAAGTTGTAGATAATAAAATTATCTACAAAAAAGGTATTACACTTTTTATCCTATCTTCAACGCCTAAGAAGCTAGGACCTCCAGATAAGTTGAAATGTTCAAATATTCATAACAAATCCAAAAATTAAGATTTTTGCAATTTTTTTTGTAACCCGTTCAGAAAAATATCATCATTTTTCCTAACGAAACCAAATTTTGATTTTCATTGTTGTTTACACATGATTGATTTTTAAAGTTTTAAATGCTTGAATTTACATAGAAATTTGCAATTAAAAAAATTTTTAATTATACCATCGTTTATTTTGGATTATTTCTGAAGAAAAAGATAAATAGCAATTCAACGTATCTCGCCTGGTTTGCAAGATATGCTAAATTGAAAAGGAAGGAGATTTATGCGATGATCACACCACTGACTACGCAAACTGTGGCAAACATATATAGTGTCGCTTCAAATGTTTTTTCGACAATTATCATCCAAAATTACGAACAAAATCTTCGGCAGCCAAAAATTCCAATGACGAAATGTAAGAGTAAAAAAAATGCCACGATGTTTCCAACTGTTCTTACAAATATGTAATATTGGTTCACCTCAATAAGGAAGAAAATAATGTAAAACTATGAAAAACATTGAAACTATTATTTTATTCGGTAATGTAAACCACTTTTTAATAACAAGAAGTGATTGCAATGAAATGAAAAAAAGAGTTAATAAAGAAAAAAAGAAAAAAAACAAGATTTGAACCCACGACATCGAGACTCCCAGCCCGGCAACTTGACCGTTGCGCTATCGAAGCATTGGTGATGTAATGTACGCCAATTCCAGACACTTGGAACGCGCGCGCGACACGATTTTCAAAAATTTGTTTCTCAAAGCACTGTTCAATGAAATTGAATCAATTTCGTTGATCAACCAAAAGTAGAACCGTTTACCTAGGAGGCGCTGGAAATACGCTAATGGAAATAAGATAATGCATACTGCCTGGGCTACTAGATTGGCGAGGTATTCATGGTCGGGATGCTACAAAACCCCTGCAAGGTCCGGAAGGCCGAGAGCATCCCTCAGTCTCACTGACACTCGCAGACAACTGCAGCAGCGCGTGCACACAAACGTCAGGGCGACGTGAGTGAGAGCGGTGCGACACTATATATGTTTGCCACAGTTTGCGTAGTCAGTGGTGATCATCGCATAAATCTCCTTCCTTTTCAATTTAGCATATCTTGCAAACCAGGCGAGATACGTAGAATTGCTATTTATCTTTTTCTTCAGAAATAATCCAAAATAAACGATGGTATAATTAAAAATTTTTTTAATTGCAAATTTCTATGTAAATTCAAGCATTTAAAGCTTTAAAAATCAATCATGTGTAAACAACAATGAAAATCAAAATTTGGTTTCGCTAGGAAAAATGATGAGATTTTTCTAAACGGGTTACAAAAAAAAATTGCAAAAATCTTAATTTTGGGATTTGTTATGAATATTTGAACATTTCAACTCATCTGGAGGTCCTAGCTTCTTAGGCGTTGAAGATAGGGTAAAAAGTGTAATAGCTTTTTTGTAGATAATTTTATTATCTACAACTTTTGTCTGAACTATTTTTCAATGTCACGTAGTTTTCAAAATATTAGCGAATAATCGATTTTTTCAACAATAAATAATTTTTTACAGCTGTACCCGGTTGGTGATTTTTCTTTTAATATGTTCCCTCGATTAATAACATCAAAACACACCTTTTCCCAAGTTTTCGCCCGTATGTCTCAATTTTCGATTTAAACGGAAATTTTACTGGACTAAAAGTGCAGACCCGCAATAAATTCAACTATTGCGGTGCACATGCACTTGTCCGGGGACGGCACCAATCGGACGAAAAAACATTACCTGAATTTTTTCAGATTTTTTTCACGCGCCGTTAATGGTATACATCGATTTGAAAAATAAATTTTAATTTTAAAGTTTCAAGTATACTATTAATCCCATAAAAAAACTTTGTATACATGCAAATTTTTGTTTTTTTCTCAATTTTTCAGAGAAAATATATAAAAATTTTTAAGTGACATTAAAAGGCATTTTCTTACAAGAAAGTGAAAAAAACACCAGAAAATATTTAGGTATTTCGCCAATGTGCGACAGTCGATTTTCCTTAAAAAAATTCAGTACATTTGAAATCAATAAAAACTGTGTAGAAAAAATGTGGTAGTGGAAGGGCCATTTCTTCATGAAGAAAAAAATGCTTAAGTTTTTTGACTTAAAAAATTTTTTTTTTCATCAGAAAATGTTTAAGAGAAGAAACGTAAAAAGAATTCGTTTAAAAATCAGAAAATTTTCATTATCCTTCTATGCATAGATGCATAGAAGGATACATGATAGTATGATTGAAACAAATTTTTTAAGAGGAAACTTAAAAAGAATTTTTTTCTTCATGAAGAAATGGCCCTCCCACTACCAAATTTTTTTCTGCACAGTTTTTATTGATTTCAAATGTACTGAATTTTTTTTAAGAAAAATCAAGACTGTCGTATTGGCGAAATAAATATTTTCTAGTGTTTTTTTCACTTTTTTGTAAGAAAATGCCTTTTAATGTCACATAACATTTTTTTTTTTTGAAAAATTGAGAAAAAACCAAAAATTTTCATGTATACAAAGTTGTTTATGAGATTAATAGTATACTTGAAACTAAAGTTAAAATTTATTTTTCAAATTGATGTATACCATTAACGGCGCCTGGAAAAAATCTAAAAAAAATTAAGTAATGCTTTTTCATCAAGTATGACTATGTAAATAAAAATCAGATTTTTTTGAGACCCTCATGAAAAAGGTGGCTGCCTTGACAGAGCCCACCACCACCGCCTGGCTGTACCAGGCGAGGTAAATAGGCGCGTGTGTGTGTGTGTGTGTGTGTGTGGAAAGAGATGGGCCCATCCATAACGGCGCACGGCCCTTCGCCTCGCACATTTCGCCCTCGCACAAGGAATAGAGCGTCCACAACGGCGCACCGCACCTCGCACCGCCCTTAGCCTGGTACAGGCGAGGTAAATAGGCGTGTGGAAAGAGACGGGCCCGTCCATAACGGCGCACGGCCCTTCGCCTCGCAAATGGCATGGTACCATCGCCCTCGCGCAAGAAATAGAGCTTGGTATTTCTTCGAGCCTCGAGCATCGCACATCTCCCAGTGCTCCGTCGTATCATTGCATGATTTTTTTTAAATAAATGAAAACATTATTTTTCGTATTCGATTATATATCTGATTAGTGAAAAATATTATTAAAAATGTTTATTAAATTTTAACGCCTATTGAAACAAAAAACAAATTACTGCATATTAACTACAGCATGCAACTGTTAACAAAACTAATTATGTTGCATATTTGCAACATTACAGAACAAACTAAGAATGAAATAATCTAAAACAATTTTTGACTTTTGTGAGGCACAAAAACACTCCACATTTGTCACATTTGAAATGGGTAAACCCTTTGCAAGAGAGTAGGAAACTTGCACCTTTGTCTTGAGGAATCGTACGAATATTTTATCCAATGACTTGCTTCGTCGTTTCTAATATTCATTGGAGGGATACGAGCTGCTGGCCCTCTTTTTATTTTTTCATCAATTAATTGTTGAGTGCCATTTGATGGTCTTCCACTTTTTTTCTCCTTCTTTGACCCCAGGTTGCAGAGGCATAGATGCATAGAAGGATACATGACAGTCTGATTAAAAAAAAAAAATTTTAAGAGAAAAACAAAGAATTTTTTTCTTCATGAAGAAATGGCCCTTCCACTACCACATTTTTTTCTACACAGTTTTTATTGATTTCAAATGTACTGAATTGTTTTTAAGAAAAATCGACTGTCGCATTGGCGAAATAAATATTTTTTGGTGTTTTTTTCACTTTCTTGTAAGAAAATGCCTTTTAATGTCATTTAAAAATTTTTATAATTTTCTTTGAAAAATTGAGAAAAAAAAATTTCATGTATACAAAGTTGTTTATTAGATTAATAGTACACTTGAAACTTTAAAGTTAAAATTTATTTTTCAAATCGATGTATAGCATTACCGGCGCGTGAAAAAAATCTAAAAAAATTTATGTAATGTTTTTTCATCAAGTATGACTATGTAAATAAAAATCAGATTTTTTTGAGACCCTCATGAAAAAGGTGGCTGTTTTGACAGAGAATGCTCCATATACTTTTTTTAAAACCCTATTCTCTTTCTGTGCTTGAATTTTATTATACATTAGCCAAGCAATTATAAGCGACACATCAAGTAGGTGGACAAAAATTCTCAAATACCATTTTTTTAACGAAGGAAGTGGTATCTTATATCTGACTTTTGTTGGATTTCTGTTGAAATTTATTACCGTCCAAAATTCAACTACCTTAAGGAATCTAATTCTACCTGCCCAGAGGGGACAATTCATTGAATAACGGCTCTTTCTCGAAAATATAGAAATAAGGGGAAATGTTCCTGCCAGGACTTTCCGTCGAGGTTTCCATATTATGCAACGGCCGGACAGTCAAGGTAATGACTCGAAGGGTAGTCACCACGCTGATCCCTTCTGACTGCAGTAGAGTCGAAAGTGTTAATAAAGTAGCGGAGTGGAATTGGAAATCGTATCTCAAATTATTTCTAAACCCATAATCCAATAACTTTCCAACAAATCGACCCCACCCATATGTTTATTATATTGGATAATTACATTTAGACAATTTATTGAAATATTTTTTTCCTGTTTTCTGGATACGTTGCTAATTTACAACGTCATGATAATGGCTATTAGGCTACATTAGGGAAGCGTTTTGCAGGTATTTTAAAATCATTTTATATATATACTCAACTAACGTATACAAATAATAAAAGTCCATTATATAATTAATTTATTTTTGCATCGAATAAAACAAAACCCGCGGAGTGGAAAGGGTTAATCCCGCCATTGGCGAATCGGCATATTTCCTCCAGCCAATCAAGACGCGTGGCGACAACCGATGCTACCCTTACCATAGCTCCTGTACCGAAATAGTTTAAGCTATATAAGACAAACCCGCCCCGCTTATAACTTAGTGTAGTTAATCATATCGAAGATAGCCGGAGCCCTTGAACTTGCCGTTCAAGTAATCTAGGGGATCGTCCATTAATGACGTGAGGTCCGGGGGGGGGGGGCAAAAATCACGAAATATCACAAGGGGGAGGGGGGTTTAGTGAGATATCACGTGTATTTATTTCTTCGTTGAACGCGCGATTTCTAAACCATGTCTGGACATTTTTTATCGCGGTCTTTAATTTTCCAGAATTAAATTAGATTATACTTACCTGTAATTAAAGATAATATTCTAAAATTTTTAAGATACTTTTTGTATTAAGAAAATACACGTGATTTGGGAGGTGGGGGGTTAGTCTTAAACCTCACCACGTATCACCAAGGGGTCGGGGGGGGGGGGGGGGGGTAAAAAATACTAAAACATCACGTGATTAATGGACGACCCCTAGTGTAGTTTTTCGCATCCGTATAGGCACAAACAGGTGGTAAGTCCTTTAACTAGTCGCAGTGTAGCGCATCGTCTACATTGCATTCAGAGTGTATGTCCTTCAAATTTCTCTAACTAATATTAATTGATAATAGACATTCAGTGTAAGTCTTGTAAACCACAATCTGAATCATGAAACTGTTGTATCATCGTGTCTTGCCTCGCAGTGTCGCTTGCACGTCTTGTGCATTCAGTTTTATATCCGTTGCATTGAGTTGCAGTTTAGTGCAGCCTCGGTTAAACCATTTGTCGCGTATCCACCCGTAGACTCCTCGCACTTGGGCCCTAGACCGGTGTGAGGGGGAAATCCGACATTCCTTGGGACCCTGTGAGCTATAAAATTAGATCCGAGAAAGTTCCTCATTGCCACGGGGTCCCGTGGGCCGGGGAGAGGAACCGACCACTGGAGTTTCCTCCAGGTTTATAACATCAACCCTGCGTCCTGCATCCTCCCGGTCGCAGGAGAAAATTAAATGCCGGGTTTACGCGCTTGGCACTTGCCACAAACTCCAAGCCTTCACAAACGCTCAAACGTGTAAACGCTTCGCAAGCGCTTACCGTTAACTTCCTTTGATTTGTGCCAAAAACCGACACTCGGTCGGATCGGCGACAAGTGCTAGCAAGCCTACACAAGCAAAGCCAAACGCGCTATTCACACGTTTGAATTTGTGATGGCTTGTCGAGGTTTGGCAAGCGTATAAACCCGGCAAAAAAGGTAAAACACCAAGCTCCCCTTGTCGAAGAGCGACTGGGTAGTTCGTCATGCCGGGTTTATACGCTTGCCAAACCTCGACAAGCCATCACAAATTCAAACGTGTGAATAGCGCGTTTGGCTTTGCTTGTGTAGGCTTGCTAGTACTTGTCGCCGATCCGACCGAGTGTCGGTTTTTGGAACAAATTAAAGGAAGTTAACGGTAAGCGCTTGCGAAGCGTTTACATGTTTGTGCGTTTGTGAAGGCTTGGAGTTTGCGGCAAGTGCCAAGCGTGTAAACCCGGCATCAGAAACCCTCCGAACGACCAGTTCGTTCCAAATCCTCAAGCTACATTCGAACTGCTCGAAATTAAAATACATTGTTTTTGTTTTCCCTGTAAAACGGTGTAAGTTTATTTCAATACCCAAACCAACTACGTAAAATTAATTTGGCGCATAGTCCGTCGCTCAAAGACGGAACTCCATTCAAGTACTGTATCTCGTGAATTGGAATATATTTGTAGTGACTAGTGATTGGAGATTCAACCGGAATCGCACCTCCCCGAACACCCGGCAATGGATAAAGAGAAATTAATAAACTGCGTTTTTGTTCGAGAAGCAATCTGGAATAAAAGAAGCAGAAACCACCACAATAGCTTAATTTTGGCAAAATTGTGGAAGGAAGTAGCAGATGAATGTGGAACAACAGGTGGGTTCTTCATAATAACATTTTGTATATGCATTCACGTATATAAAGTTTGAAATCCGGTCAATGTTAAGAGGATATTAAAAAATTGACAAGTAAATTAATGAAGAGTATAGATCTTATAAATAACATTTCTATAGGTAAATGAGACATGGGACGAAAAAATTCATTTTTTAAGTAATTACGCAATAGTAGTAATGACGCAATATGTCGAACATTTATTAACCAAATTTTATGAGATAACTGAGTAACGTACACATATTATTATAAATATTAAGCATCACAAAACGACTAGGCTACTTCGATAAACCAGTGGCGTACTCATATTATCTTTCATATGTGGTTGGGAACAGTGAAATAAAAAGAAATATTGTTTTTTAAATGTTATGGAGTGCTAGGAAATTATTATGTACATAAAAATAATAATACAACCTAACAATAAAATTAAACACTCAAATATTTAAGATTAAATTCATATAAATAATTATATACAATGAAAAAATTAAATATCTTAAAATTATTCCTATAATTAGAGTTGAAAAAATTATACCATTATTCCACAATTTATAATTAATGAATAATCCTGTACAGAATTTAAAGTTATTTCATAATTATTAAATCTTAAATGAAAAAATAAACGTAAATATAATGAATTTTATGTAGTGCTAGAAAATAAATATATATATACAATAATAATAATGAAACTGAACAATAAGGTTACATAAAAATTTTTTTAATTAAATTTATGTAAATCATTATATACAATGAAAAATGAAACATCTTAAAATTATTCCTATAATAATTAGTTGAATAAAATTATACCATTATTCCACAATTTATAATTAATGAATACTCCTGTACAGAATTTAAAGTTATTTTATAATTATTAAATCTTAAATGAAAAAATGAACGTAAATAATATATTGAATTTTATGTACCTATTTCTAGAAAATAAATATATATGTACAATAATAATAATGAAACTTAACAATAGTTACATAAACATTTTTTACTTTAAATTCATGTAAATAATTATAAAGAATGAAAAATGAAACATCTTAAAATTATTCCTATAATAATTAGGTGAAATAAAGTTGAAATATATAGTTGACAAAAATAATATTACTATGCTACAATTTATAATTAATGAATTACCTTGTACAGATTTTTAAGTTATTAATTTATAATTACTACATCTCAAATAAAAAATAAACGTACAGAATATAATAAACTTATATCTGAGTACCAATGGCGTGCAATAAACTATTTTCCGGAAATGAAAGACAAAATAAATACAACTGCTTATTTCTACGGTGTATGTAAATGAAGTAAGTTTCATGATTTGCTATTTCAGTTTATATATATATATGTGTGTGACAGCTTTGTCAAAATTGAATGAGGAAATATATTTAATTCATGAGATGAAATAGCGAACTCTAGTTCTCTTTCTGAATTGAATAAAGCTGTCAAAAATAGTTAAATGCATAAAAATAAATTATTGTTTATTTTAGATGCTCAGGATGTTCATTTAGATCAAGATGTACAAATTCATAATCAGGAAGGTTCCACGGATGAGAGTGATATTGAAGCAAATGCTCCAAATTTAGGGGAATAGGTAATACATATACCATACAATTACATATTTAAATAAATAACCTTAAAAATGTTGAAATATAAGAAATTTTACAGCACAAAAATTATAAAGATTTACATTTTACGAAATAAACAATTTCTTTTTTAATTAATAATTTAAGAATAAGAAAAAAGTTTAGCGTCTTATATAAGGATTTATTTAAGGTTAGGTTATGACAGCTGTCATAACCTAACCTTAAATAAATCCTTATAGCAGTCACCTTATTATATGCACTCTTCAAAACTTATTTTTTCATAGTGTAATGTATAAAGTGTAATTAATTAATCTTGTACTAAAAAATTTAACGTATAATTAAACTGCAAATTATATAACTCGCATAAAAATGACATATTTAATTTAAATTTAGACCAAGAAGAGGACTTAAGGAATCGTCATTCGACTAGTGAGCTGAGTTCTTCGAGTTTAGAATCAGAAGTTGAGACGAATGAAACAACGGATGACAATGAGACTTCGGATGCTGAAATTGAAATGAATGAAGATCTTCCAGATGAAGATGGAGTTTTTGTATACTACGACGTAGATGGTCAACGAGAGATTCAACAACTAAAGGAATGGGCTATTAAGCACAAAATACATTCGTCACACATGGATGAATTGTTAGGAATATTAAGGGTAAGATTATTACCAGACTTGCCAAAATGTGCGAAAACATTCCTCGGAACGACAGGAGCACATTACAATATAATTGCGATGCAGGATAAGAAGGGCTCAATGGGCGAATTTGTTTATTTAGGTGTGTCAGAAAGTTTAAAAAAGTGCATTAATCCCGACCTACATTCTAATAATATCATAGAAATACAAGTGAATGTAGATGAAGTGCCTTTAGTTAAATCGGGTTATCAGGAATTTTGTCCCATCCTTTGCAAAGTTCACTGTGATCCTGATGTGTATGAACCATTTGCAGCTGCAATTTATTTTGGGGAATCAAAGCCAGCAGATGTTAACATATTCTTGGAAGAATTTGTCAGTGAAGTTAATACATTGCAAACGGATGGAATCGAAATCTCTGGGAGGCACTTTGAAGTTGTCACAAAGTGCTTCATTTGTGATACTCCTGCACGAGCGTTTCTAAAATCGACAATTGGGCACGGCGGCAAACATGCATGTGAGCGATGCACTGTTGAAGGGTTTCGAATAGAAGGTAGAACAGTATTTCCATCTGTTGATGCTGAAGCAAGAACAAATGAATCGTTCAGAGCTAGGAGTCAACCGGACCATCATCATAGCGTTACAGCTTTACTGCGCATTGTACCGTTTTTGAATATAATTTCGGTTTTTCTTTTGGACTCAATGCATTTACTGTACCAGGGTATAACGAAAAAATTATTGAAATATTGGGTTGATCACGGTATTAACAAGCTTCCTGTAAATAAAAGGCAAGAGCTTTCTAGACGCATGAAATTATTAAAACGACAGGTTCCATGCGAGTTTCAGCGCAAGCCTAGATCTACAGACCATGTTGATAAATGGAAAGCAACCGAATTGCGATTCTTTTCACTGTATGCCGGGCCTGTTGTTTTAAAAGACATCTTGATATCACAACTTTACAAACACTTTCTTTTATTTCATGTAGCTTGTCGCGTTTTGTCTTCCGATAGACTTTGCTCTAGGTACTGGCCACTTGCAAAAGAATATCTAAAAACATTTTTCCAGTATATGGGGGAATATTACGGAGCTGCCTCCAAAATCTTGAATGCTCATCATTTGATTCATCTTCCGGATGACGTGTATAATATGGGTTGCAGTTTGAGTAGAATTTCAGCCTTTCCGTTCGAAAATTTTTTGGGAAAAATGAAAAAGTATTTGCGAACCCCGTTTCGATCACTAGCACAGTTATGTCGCCGTCTCCATGAAGAACGTTTTGTAAGAAGTAGAAAACCAACAGTGCCGTCTTTACTTGAAATTATTGAAGCGGATGGAAATATTATTCTAAAATTGAAATATAAAAATTTCATGATAACGAATGTTTCCCCAGACAATACCATGCTCATGAAAGATAACAATGTCGTTAGGATAGCAAATATGCGTATAGAAAATAAGAATATAGAGCTTCGAGGCAAAATTTGGGAGAAAAAAAGGTCCATTTTTACATTTCCGATCGATTCTCGACATTTAAGCATGTGGCAGTTAAAAGATAGACCCACAAATAATATCGTAATTTACAAAGTAACGTCGGTAAAGTCCAAATTAGTACGCCTGTCTATAAATATGAGAGAGGATGGCTCGAAAAAAGTATTTGTCATCCCACTACTACACGATCAATAATTGATATTCGTTTAAATATTATAGTTTGTTACATTCTCATTTATTATATGATTTTCTGAGTCGTAAAAACCAAACAAGAGTATATTTTAGGGAAAATTAAGACTGCAAAACCGCATTTCCATTCTGATCGTTATTTTATTTAATTATAATTATTTTGTAATAAAGAAGTGTATAATAAATACATTATTTTTTTGTAACTGATTTTCATTATTACTTATATTTATTACTGATATCACTTTTTGTTTACTGTTATGTTATGTATGTTTCTTTTTATAATTGACAAAAGTATATGTAAAGCTTTCAAGTATTTTTATTTACAAGCGTACTTTTACCATTAAAATAAAATTAATTAAACCTTTCTCCACAATATTTTATATTTTAGTATTTTGAAAAGCGCGCCCTTTTAGTGTTCCAAAATTGAGCCCCGTACTCTAGCGTCTAGCCGTAGCACGTTCACTTCGGCTAACGCCATTTTGTGAAGTTTGGTGTTGTTCGACAGATATTGTGTTCGTTATTGTGTCGTTATTGTGATCGCGTCTCGTTTCGATTTCTTACTATTTCTTACCTTCCGAATCAGAATTACTGTTCATACAAGATTATAACATATTAGGTGAGTTTATTGAACATTCCTATTTTACTCGTTTTTTTTGAAGTACGTAGCATATGCATAGCTAGGTTATGTTAGTTTAATTATACCTTTTCTATTTTTTTAGACATCATGGACTTCAAGAACCAGGATTTTGAGGACAATACAGAATATTATTACCAATTAATAGAATTTATTACTCGTGGACCAAGAGGAAAGAGAAAAGTGGACATTGTTCCGTCGTTTTGGCCGGTGTACAATTCTCAAAAAGGTAGAATGGAAACGCCATTTTTACCACCACCTTATACAGACGAATCATTTGACATGTTCACGAAATTCGTAAAGGACCGAATATCTCCTTTAAACACTTGGCCAATGTACACCATTAAATTGATAGGACGAGCTAGTAAGTATTTTGGATACTAATTTACACGTAAACTTGATTTTTAACATTTAAATTCGACTTTTTAAAATGCATTTTTCTATTCGTTTTCAAGTGAGATGCCTGAAAACATGAAAGCCTGTAAGGCAGGAATCGAATAAGTAATACATGGCCTTAACTTAATTTCAGAGACCTACGATGATGCAACAATAAAACTTTCGCAGCTTCAAGATAACGATGAAGTTATCTATACCGCAGATTCGAATTTCAATCCAAAAGAAAGAGCTGCCTACATGGTAAACATGTATAAGGAACGAGTAAAGCAGAGTGATTTGCCGAAGATTCCTCCACAACCAACGATTTCCACCTCTTTATCAGATGATTCCGACTCTTCTTCTTGGGCAGCTGAACAGCTCAAGACAATTGTAAAAAATGGAAAGGCGAGATTCGCCAACAATAAAAAAGCTGTAGCAAAGAAGAAGACGAAAAATACTAGTGAGCCAAATGGTAATTGATAATTTATGTCGTGGTTCTGTAAAATTAAAATTCGACGATAAAATATTTTATCTGTTCTGAAAATCATTTTTTTAAGACGATAGGATTTAAAATCACTTAATTTTTTAGTCTTAAGGGGTTATAGGCACTGGAAATTTTCAAAAAATAGATTTTTTTGTACTTTCAGAATATACATGTATATTAGAGTACATTCTCTGAAAATTTCATGTTAATCCGATGAATACACACATGTACATTCCGAAGATACAAAAAAAATCGATTTTTTAAAGGTTATTAGAAAGCAGCATTTTGAGTCCTAGAAAAGTTTTACTTTTAATAAGGTGTTGTTAGATTTAAAAAATAACTTTAAAGAAATATAATATTTTCCGTAGGGAATATACAACCGCCGAAAAAGATAAAAAAAGGAAAATAGTAGTAGAATCAGTAAGTGATGAAGAAGGAGGTCGACTAGATAACGAAACTGAAACAAAGAAGAAATGCAGAAACTCAAATACTGCAAACTTAACTTTCAATCATAATAAAGAACTGGACACAGAATCTAGATTGGAAACAATTGATTTGGATCCATCGTGTAATGCCGAGACCTATTCCGAATCCACTCATACTTTTTTCGATGCATTTGGTCCTGCAAAAGGAAGGCCCATAAAAGTTAAAGCAAGCACGATGATAAATCAAGGTAAGAAACCGTCTAATTGTTTGAAATGCTAATTTATTTGAATCTCAACTACATACTTAATTGATTTTTAGGTTCATGTCGATGTCACAAGAGTTTTGACACGGACAAAAAGGAAAAAGCGAAAGAGAAGTCTAAATCAAAAGATGAAACTCATCGAATTTCTTCAGGTAAATTTTTCATTAAATGCTTCATGCTCTAAAAAATATAAAATTTGTGAACATTTTTATAGAACATACAATTTAATATTGATTTTTTTTAGAAACACAACTTTTGTTAGCAGCAATAAAGGGCATCAGTATCCAGCAAAAGGAAATATTGGAAAGGTTAGATGCCTATGATGATAAACTGGAAGCCATAGCTACAAAAGCAGGCCTCGTTACAACAGCAAAGGGATTTATTTGTAACAACAACCTGCTACTTCCTTTCAAAGACGTGTCTGAATTTACAGCATTCGATGAAAAATTAAACGGACAATTCAGAGATGAATTCGTCAGTATAATGAAAAAAAATATAAAATAATATAAAATAAAAACATATTGTAGGTATATAGTGTATATTTATGCAAGAAATTTTACTTTCAGATTTCATCACTGCAGTCTCTCATGGATAGAGATTTTAATATTTCCAAAAGTATTTTGAATAGGTATATTAAAAAAATATTTGTCGAAAGATCTCGCTACAAAGTTTACAAATATTAAGAGAGTGCCCAACAAACTTTTATTAAAAGATTTTAAGTTTCACCAATCCGTCGTAGGTAAGCATTTATGAAGCTATATTATAATTAACTATATTATATATATATCTATATATAGATCATATTAAATATAACTATATAATATTATTTGATTATAGACGCTGTAACAGAAAGACACCGGGCAAGTGACGGCAGTGATAAATCGAAATTAGTGGAGAAAACAACTTTAGATGCCATTGGAGTGGCCGGAGTGCAGTGCAATATAAAGGCACTGCGTGCGTTCCCTTTTTTGCAATCCCTCAGTGAGGATCCAGAGGTTCACAAATTATAATTTAAATTTCGACTCGAGTAAGGCGTATTTCACTGAAAATTGCACCCCCTTATTTCCTCCTTAAACCTCGGATTCGGGAAATAACTCGACGTTGTAGGTGCTAAGCAGGGCCTAGTTTTCAATGTAATTTAAGACCTGGTTTCATCCTTTACCTCCTACTGAGGTAGGAGGTTTAGGGTCTACTCAGGTTCAATTTGATGATTCGGGCCGGATCTAAATCTTGCCTAGCATATGGCTTCATTACATTTTTTAACAGAGGATATGCTTCGTCGGCAATAATGACGTATGGCATAGCGCTTTGTTATCGGGCAAATGTAGGGTCCTACGCATAAGTTTATCATATAATGGTGACGCTTTAAATGTACCTGCGTCACTTTGCTTTCCATACCCACCAACCTCAATGTTTATAAATTTATAATTTGCATCGACTAATCCTTCAAGCACGATAGAAAAGTAGCCTTTATAGTTAAAAAACATAGAACCGGAGTTGCTAGGACATTGTACACGAATATGCTTGCCGTCTAGAGCTCCCACACAGTTGGGAAAATTCCAAATGTCATTGAAGTCATGAGCAATTCTTTCAAAATCATCCTGAGATGGAACAGGCATGTGGGTTTCACACAAACTGTGCCACATACATTCTGCAATTCCCACGACGATATTGCTTACTGTAGATTTACCCATGCGAAATGAGAAAGCCAAACTTCTGAATGGAATCCCGGTAGAGAAATACCTGCAACAATAAACGTCATCATGTGCTTTTCAGCAGAATAGAAATATGCTTTATAATGGTATATATATAGTCCAGGCGTTATTAAACTTACACTATGAATTGGCATTTACGCAAAATGCGTCGAAAAAAAATATTGTACAGTTTTATCATTTCACGTGAATATTTTTTACTTTCAGTTACTTTAGCGAAATCAAATTGGAAAAGATTAAGAGAGACGTTCATGAGGAAATTAGCGGAAACTCCAGTTAAACGTTCCGGAGATGGTGCGGATGAAGATGATGCTGGGAAACCGGACTGGGTGTACTTTGATGTACTTCTATTTCTCAAGGATCAAAGCGAACCGCGAAGAAGTTTAGGAAAATTTTCCCGAGATGAGGACAAATCCGAATCTATTGAGGAAGAGGAAGTTGATGCGGGAAGAAGTACTGAAACCGACGATGAATCTGAAAGTACGAATTCGAGAACACTTTCACTCTCACTATATGGGACTCCAGTGCCTTCTTCCTCTGCAACTGTACCAAAATAAGTGTCAAGAAAACGTAAGAGGGTTGACTCAATTGGAGAAGGTATGTTAAAGGCAGAACAAGAAAAAATTGCCTACTTAAAGAGAAAGGAGGAGAGTAGACAATCTAGGGAGTCAAAAGAACTCGACGAGGACGAAGCATTCTTCAAAAGTATTGTACCACACGTACGATCTCTCTCGGCGAAACAAAAAATGACGTTTCGAATGAAAGTACTTCAATTATTAAATGACGAAATGTCTTTTACGTCAACGTCTACCTAGAATCTATTAATGTAACTTATCCGTCGATGTTTGATACCTATCATAATTTTTTATGTTATTTCTTATATTCATGGAGTATAAATTTATTTCTTTGTCAACCATTACGTACATTTCACTAGAATGTAGATATTTCAAGTTTATTGTTATATTATTTTTAGAGCACTCACTTTTCTCCGGATTACGGATGGTCACGCCTAAAAATTAAACACTTATTTTTTGTAGATGGGACTACCCATATTCCGGAGAAAAGTGAGTACCTTAGTATTTTTGTATAAATAGAATATCAAAATAAAAATATTAAAAAATGTAAACAACACCTCGATTGCCTGTTCTTTTCTATGCGTTTGGAATTACAAATTCTCGCTCTAATTATAAATGCAAAAACTGTTCGCAAATTCCTATCTCTACTACAAGTGTCATTGCTAATTTAATTACTGATGTTCCGACTTCTTTTATAAATATTTTGTACATGTGTACACTTACCTCAAACTTAACATAAGCCTTTCCTCAACTGATATAGGCTGAGAATGACAGTTACACCAGGTTTTATGAATGTTTCCGTCGATACTGTTCTTGATATAGTCGAACGTACTTATGCTCATTCTCATATATCCAAAAAAGCGCTGCGGGTCTTTCCTCAAATCTTCATAAAGATGATGAAACTCTCCATAAACAGTTCGTTTTTTATTTACACCATAAGTATGAATGTTTTTATTTCTCTTCAACATGCACCACTTTTCAAAACTAGAGTGAAATACGATATCTTCTTCATCAGAAGACGTCGACGGAGACGAAAACGACATGGTAATGGTGCGTGTACACTGTAGAGCAAAATCTATCTAGTTCACTGTAAAAAATCACTGAAAGCACTCCGCGGACGGAGTGAACGTGGAGTTTAAAATAGTATTATTAGTACTAAAGTAATAATACAAATAATAAGAATATAATTTTATTATTTGTATTATAATTTAATATTTTGTGAACGATTCCTATGTGAAATTCATCCGCGGAGTTAATTTTATAAATAATTTCAATAAAATCCTTTTCGGAGTGAATTTCACTCCGGACGGGATGAAATTAATTAAAAAACATCCACTCCGAATTCACTCCGCAAATTCACTCCCGATAATACGTCTTTACGCGGAGAATTCTGAACACTAACTAATTTGAAAAGCGTTTAGCGGGGGTATGCTTTGGGAAAATAAGGGCTGGTTTTTTCCATGTATGGTGGGAGAAGGAAATTCTTCGGAACCACTGAGCTGGAACATGAGGCGCCGGGAGAGTACGCAGATTCGGCGCCGTCCGATTGGTGCCGTTCTCGGACAAGTGCATGTGCACCGCAATAGTTGAATTTATTGCGGGTCTGCTAGTCTAAGAGCCGAACTAGAGACGTTCTTCACCGATCTGCTTACCGGATGAAAAGTATTTTTTATAAAACATAATACGTCAATGAACATATCGCGTATGGGTAGGCTAATAAAATATGCTCAAGACTACCCTTAAAACTATATAAACAGGTGAGCTGATATGAGCAATTTGCACCGATCTGCTTACCAATTAAACTATATATGAAAATAAAGATAATTTTATTGCAAACACGATGGTATAACCCTACCTGCAAAAAAATCGGTCATGAGTCACGGTTGTAAGGCTTTGAAATTTATCGGAGCTAGCCAAGATGCGCGTACTACAGGGAAATTTGCTACAGGACGCAACGTAGGAAGTGGGCGCGACGCGACGGTTGGATGAGAGAGAGTGCGTACATGCTGCTTCCTCGTACGATTGACAAAGATAACACTACTAAAATGCCGAGAAAAAGCGACTACAATGGAGTAGGTACTGGCAGTAAACTTTTAATTACTTTAAATTAAATATAAAATATTAAAATGTGAAAGATTTTTCAAATATTTTCAACTAAATATATGAATGGGGAAATATTAATATTTCTATCACAGAATAATAATATGTTAGTGATAATTATTCGATAAATTTTATCTATTCTATAAAAATACCACAGCAAACAAACAGAAAAATTACATCTTTTAGAGAGCGATAAAAAATCATTAACAAATTTACGGTGTAAAAAACTCTATTATAAAACAATGAATATAATAACAATCTTTACAAAGATTATATCAATATTACAACAAATACAATATTATAGCCTTCCAAAAACTTGTATGTTGCTGGAATAAGAGAGAGAGAGAGTGCCCAGATTTTATATAACAGTAACCTAAACAACGCAAAGACTCCAAGAAGAATTTTTCTTAACAATTTATCATTTCAACTTATGAAATCTCACTTAGAGGAAAAGTCTAGAATTTCGTCTTTACCTTCAGATATTTTTAATGCGTTACAAACCCACCCCATGAGCCATCGCCTCGACTGTCTGTTTATCACATGTTCGGAAAAAACTTTCACTCGAAAACCCGGTAAGAACGTTTTTCCCCTTTTTCTGTACTTTCGAGAAAGAGCCATAAAGTAATAAATTGTCCCTTCTCCAGACAGGCAAAAATAAAAATGCAAAGTTAGTTGAATCTTGAACGAAAATAATTTTACCAGGGATCCAACAGTAATTGATTGAAAAAAATAACGATTAAAAAAGATACTACATTACATTTATGTCATAATGGAGCACGTATTTTTCCGCAAACTGAGGGATGTAAACAGCGAGTCGCTCGTAGTCGCTTTTTCTCGGCATTTTAGTAGTGTTATCTTTGTCAATCGTACGAGGCGAGGAAGCAGCATGTACGCACTCTCTCTCATCTAACCGTCGCGTCGCGCTCACTTCCTACGTTGCGTCCTGTAGCAAATTTCCCTGTAGTACGCGCATCTTGGCTAGCTCCGATAAATTTCAAAGCCTTACAACCCTGATTCATGACCGATTTTTTGCAGGTAGGGTTATACCATCGTGTTTGCAATAAAATTATCTTTATTTTCATATATAGTTTAATTGGTAAGCAGATCGGTGCAAATTGCTCATATCAGCTCACCTGTTTATATAGTTTTAAGGGTAGTCTTGAGCATATTTTATTAGCCTACCCATATGCGATATGTTCATTGACGTATTATGTTTGATAAAAAATACTTTTCATCCGGTAAGCAGATCGGTGAAGAACGTCTCTAGTTCGGATCTTGTACTATGCACTTTGTCCGAGGAGAGCGAAAGGCAGAGGGTTTCCGTGCCCTCCCGCCGAGGCTCCTGAAATTTGAGCACGCGGTCGAGGGGCTTTTCGCTTGCGACTCGAGGTACCCCGACGCCTGTCGCTCTCGCTAGACTGGGTGTTCTGTTTACACCACGCACGTTGGACCCGCCGTTTTTATTTTTTCTCGGTTGTTAATTTAAATGATGGAACCTCTCCCGGTAGTCGGGTAATAAATTGTACTTTCGCTGCTCCTTCACATAAGTGCCTGATATCGAGTAGTTTTTGCTTATTTCGATAGTAGGTCATTCATTTCAGTGATTGCAATTAAACATTATTCTATTTACTTCATAAATATCCCTAAAATTGATAATTTGTTTTTAGTTTGCTATGATTACATGTAACAGTGTTGACTTCTGAATGAGAGACAGTTCACGGAGGTGAAATCTCATTTTCCGCTGGAAGGTTAAAAAATTAAAGAAAAAGGATTAAAAAATTTCAAGGTCAATGGCTTAATACAGTTCAATATATACAGGATGTTTTTAAACCTCTGACCCAGAGGAAAACCCTATGTTCATTAAAAAATTACGGACATAATGCAATTGATTTTATTGAAATCCGTTAAGAATTTACGGAGAAATTAATTATTAAACAGTAATAAATGTTTTGAATTTATTCGGAATTGATTATGTCATATATCAATTAATCAATATATCAATTAAGGTAATCGCATTTGCTATCGTTATTATAAACATTATCTTCATGAGCCTTGATATGACGTCATCAATGCCGAATAAATTCAAAATATTAATTACTTTTTAATAATTAATTTCTCCGCAAGTTCTTAACGGATTTCAATCAAATCAATTGCATTGTGTCCGTAATTTTTTAATGAACATAGGGTTTTCCTCTGGGTCAGAGGTTTGAGAACACCCGGTATACCTATGTAGCTTTTTTTCTCAATTTTTCAAAGAACATATATAAAAATTTTTAAGTGACATTAAAAGGCATTTTCTTACAAGAAAGTGAAAAAGACACCAGAAAATATTTATTGCGCCAATGCGACAGTCGATTTTTCTTTAAAAAAATTCAGTACATTTGAAATCAATAAAAACTGTGTAGAAAAAAATGTGGTAGTGGAAGGGCCATTTCTTCATGAAGAAAAAAAATGCTTCTTAAGTTTTTTGTCTTTAAAAAATTTTGTTTCATCAGAAAATGTTCTTTATCCTTCTATGCATAGATTCATGATCAGTGACCAAAAAAAACCCCTTATACCAAATTCGGCATGAATCCGTCGGTTTTCAAAAATCTCATCCGCCATATTGGATCCGCCATCTTGAATTTTTGAAATCCGATTTCAGATTCGTGATAAGCGACCCAAAAAACCCCCTATAGCGAATTTGGTTTAAGTCCATTAACTTTTTGAAAATCATGATCTATTGATGGTTTTTTGAGATTAAAAAAAATGTGACGTAATGGAGACAAACGGACGCCGGATTCGGATTAAGCGACCTCAAAAATATATAGGAATAATAATTTGAATCGATTTGACTATTTTTCCAGGATTTGACCTTGAAATGATCTTGAACGTGACGTGATGGAGACAAACAGACACCGGATTCGGATTCAGCAACCCCAAAAACATAAAGACCAGTAGGTCTGGTCAGAGGAAGCATTTTTTCAAGCCAATGCACAGAAGTAAATCCTTGTATACATATACAACGATTTACTTGTGTAATTGGTTTGCACAAGCCAATTGGCGCAAATTGCATGAGCGTCTTACGGGCCTTAACAGACCATTTTAGGCTCAACATAGGGTTTGAATACAATGGAAAAATCGACCTACTATAAGCCTAAAGGAGTAGGTCTAAAATTTCGACTCGCGGGTACTGTTTCATTTTTTCAAACATTGAGTTTCTCTAGTATTTTTTAATTTTAATATTAAATACAAGTAACTTACCATTTCAAGCTGACTATTATGTAAAGCAGACGATTTTGCACTGAGTTCAGATATTAATGACATTCGATTATTGAGTTCCATATTAAGTTTATCAATTGTTCCCTGAAGAATTGTTTGTTCCGCTTCTAGTTTCCTAACTTCCAATGCCAGTATTAACCACTCTTCTAAATCGTCATATTTTTCTGTCTCCTGTAAGAAAATTACAAATAGGTAAAAATTAACTGCTACATTACCACTCTCACCGCCAGTGTAACATTAATGTACACCCTTGTTATAACCAAGGTGTAACATTAATGTACACCGACATCAAATCGGTAAAGTTTTGGAGTATCATTTTCGTTACACGCCACGTTGATTTCATATGGGGAACGAGTTTCTATGGTCTAGAGCTAAACCCTGATATATAGAGTTTTGGCCTGCTTCTTCACATAAGGTGAAATTACGAGATAAGAAAAGCGAATTTTTATAACGGTTCTTTGGGTAAATGAAACAATATATTTAGTCGTTCGAATACGTTTATTACCTAATTTAGAAATAACTAAAAGCAAACTTATGAAAAAAACTACAGTATCTTACAATTAGTTACAGTAATAGTCCAGGCGTTAGAGGTCTAAAATCAGTCGATTTTTCGAACAATTCCTACCCGAGATTTTTTTTCTAATGCTTCTTTTCATGTTTAAGTAGACAAATATCAAAAATGGGCATCAAAATTCGGTCGGCAACATATTGTATAAACAACTGAAAGGGTAGATTTGAGTGTTTTTTGCACATATCTCCGAAAATATTTATTCTACGAAAAAATGGTAGGGAACTAAATTGTTCGGCACTAAATTCTCCACAAAAAAAGTATCTATATTTTCTTCAATCGGAGCAATAGTTTCAAAGATATAACCCTGCGAAAGAGAGAGGCCGCTCGTCCGACTCAGTAACTCTCGCGCCGCGTGGGCTCCGAAACCTCCTAGAAATCGCTGGGGAAAAATTTATTATTGCTTTATATGGAGCACGAACCAAAGATAGGTATTACTTGGATGAATAGAGATTTTTGTGCTTCAAAAATGCAGTATCCAAAAAATCATTCAATCTATCTTCTTTGCCATCTACTCGGGCAGTAGCACGGCAACATTTATATAACCGCACTGTCGGCAGCACTTGTTAATGCATAATACAATTTTATATGTAGAAAAATAATTTGATTTTAGTTTTCAACTACAGAATCTATTAAAACTAAAATAAATTGGGATAAAGCCAGTCGGGAAGGCTCGAGTGTCTACCAACCCATCAAAAAAGGGACAGGTGTTCGAATTGTTATACCAACGGCCCAATTATTATACCAATTTTCTGACAGTTGAACTATCGGATAAGGAGAATGAAGAGGCAGAAGAATCTCAAGAAACTGGAAACACTGAAGGAATTGAGAATGAAAATGGAGACAGTGAAGATGACGAACTACCAACGCCACATTACCTTCATGATGGTCCAAAACGTAAAAATCGGAGATTGATTTAATATAGAGAATAATTTATGTAATAAAAATTTGAATAAATAAAAATTTCCATATTTAACTTCATTTCTTTCAGTTATAATTTCTTCCCAGAATCTGTTCTATGACATCTGTACGTCATATATTTCAATGATTTCGACATTGTTGTAATTTTTTTCACAATAAATATTGTTTGATTATTTTTCGACTTTCATTCTAAACGATCAATGTATTCTCTTGTACTGGTCCGATGCGTAAGATGCAGTGTTGCCAGACACTCATCCGATCGAAGCACTCTCCTCCACTGGCGTAATGCAAGAATTCGAGCGCCGCATGCTTCTTTCGCAGGGTTATATTTTTAAAACTATTGCTCCGATTGAAGAAAATGTAAATACTTTGTTGTGTAGAACTTAGTGCCGAACAATTTAGTTCCCTACCATTTTTATCGTAGAGGAATATTTTCGGAGATATGTGCAAAAAATACTAAAATCTACCCTTTCAGTTGTTTAAACAATATGTTGCCGACCGAATTTTGGTGCCCATTTTTTATATTTGTCTACTTAAACATGAAAAGAAGCGATAGAAAAAAAATCTCACAGGTAGGAATTTTTCGGTCACAAGATTCTAAAACATATAAAAATAAAATGAAGTGAACTAATGTTTTTAATTGAAACACGGTTTGCAGTAGTGAGGGTGTCCTGCACAAGTGTCACAAGCGTTCCAAACTAGGGAGGCCCATCTTCTTTTCCCATTTATTACGACCCCTTGTTTTCCATACCTTTTGTAGCACTCAATACATCTGGCTCTCCTTTTATCTGGATGTTGAATGAGACGATGAACGTTTGCCGATGTCACTGTCGACGTTCTGCGTTGTACCTTTGGAGGCTCATCATCTGGAATTTCATATTCCACAAGCGACTTGATATGATCGAAATTTTGAAATCTGTAGTTGTAAGCTTACGTGCATTCACCGAATTTTTGTTATATAAGTGATATGCATTTACAAAGCTCATACCCCAGACTATTTCAATCATCAGCTTTCTGTACCATTTCATACATCTGCGAAGTGCCGTATTGAAGGAGGTTGATCGCTCACATCCACCGAAAATTTCCCTTGGTCGTTGTTTGGGAATCGTGCGATCGTTGGTAGATCTCCGCGGGGTCGTAAATCCCGCAGACACTCGTTCGTGACACGGCTACTGGCCAAACATACCGCAAGGCGGATTTTGAGGTTCCACGGTGATTGATTTCGAACGCGTGAAGAGAAGGAGTTAAACCGGGCGATTAATTGAACGATTAGACACTGCACTCACTGTATTACGATTAATATATTTAAATTAAAGAGATACAATAACATTGCAGATTAACCGTGGTATATAATTAACTGTTCCGAATGCACTGTATGCGATACACTACACTGGATGCCTCGGTTGGCAAGTTAACTGGTTAGTCACGTAAGAATAGCGGATGTACACTTTGGAGGTGAAATGAATGATAAGTTGAAGGACTTACAACCTGAATGCGCTGGATAGACTGGCAGACTGAGGCACTGATCACTTATGCTGACTGAGGCACATTTGCACATTAAAGAAGATATATTAGGTAGCGATTTATATACATTGCAACTAATAGCTAGTGGGGCTGGCGTGGGTAATGTGGTGCGCTCTGATTGGTTGAAAAGGTGATGCTAGAAATAGTGGGGGGTTGATGAGTGCGCCCTAATTGGCTAAGAAGGTGGTTAACTCCCCTGGCGAGAAAGGTACAACCTCTTAGCGTTCCGAAAGGGGCGAGGAAGTTTCCGAAGAAGTGTAGGTGCGTTCTGTACTTGGAACTCCGTGACGTATTACATACCGTTAGAGGAAATAAGTTGATGGCTCAAGGATAATCCTCTTCTCGGAATGCATCGAGGTTCGAGGGTCCCTAAAGGCCCGGTAATTAAGCTGTACCTGACTACGGTCGACGAATGCCATTAAGGCCTGATAATTAGTGAAGAAATAGCAATCTATTTACGGAACATATCGTTCGCCTTGTCACCGTAAATTACCCTCGATTCGCGGTAATACTAACTGCTAGGAACTGATATTGATGCTTCTAACTTCCGACCAACGTTTGTCGGAACAGTCGTAATCCAGAACACACACTGGCTTCTCTATTTCTTTTTGTCTAACTTTTACTTGTTTTGTTTAACTTCCTAGGTGGCGGGTAGTCAGCATTAGAACGTCACGCTGGTCCCGCCATTTCACAATAGTTAGTCCCTCTGAAGTTTCTTTTGCAATTATTTCGCCTTTCTTCAGTTTTTCAGATTTTATCTCTTGAGGTATGTATTTTCGATTTGACCTAAGTGTTCCTACTAGATGGGTGTTCTGATCAAGCAGTTTAAATACTAGTAGTACTCCAATATAAAAATTATCAACATACAGAGTTCTGCCTTCGTTTACCAAATTTTGAATTAGTTTCATAACAACAGTTTCGGTTGCTGAAGTATCCATCGAATCTTTGTCTTTTCCAACATATACAGATATGTTCCATGTAACATACCCTCTATCAGCACACAGTTTGTATAGTTTTATACCATAACGATGTCTCTTTTTTGGTAGGTACTGACGGAACAGAAGACGTCCTCGCCAAGAAACAACTGACTCATCAATGCAAATGTTTTCATCTGGAGCATATGAGCTTTGGAAGTTTCGTATAAACTGATTGATAACATTTTCAACGTTGTATAGACGGTTTCCTTCAGGAGCTTCTTCGTTATTCGAAAAACGCCAGAAACGGAATAAAAGTTCAAATCTGTTTCGAGGCATCATTTTTTTAGGCAATGGCAAAAGAAAAATAGTCATTTTTGCTCCAATAGTCTGATAAACGCGGTACTTTCACTAGTCCCATCCATCCAAGAAGCCTAATGAATCTTTTCATTTCCCCGGCACAAGTTGGGTACCATCTACGAAGTCGAGATTTGCGGGGAGCGTCTGATTTTAGTAAAATTTATGTAGCATACAAGTTAGTCTATTCTACCATCAAATTTATAACGTCATGGCTCAAAAACAAAGTAGGGAGCGGGAGGCAGTCGTGGACAGGGGCGCAAGTGGACAATTTAAATTACCCGCGTTAAATTCATTTTAGGAGGTTCACCTCATGATCACTAGATGACATTAGAATGATTTATCTGTGGAAGATCCAATAGTACGTTTGGCAACTGTTTATCCTTGACTATGATTGTGAATCTACGAAACCTTTGAAAAGTAAACTTTTTTCTTAACGAAACTACGCGGCAAATGATCTACAGCTACTTTAGATTATTCTCTACTGTTGTGCTATTTTTACTTGTGATATCTGCTGCAGGTGAATTACACAATAAATAATATCTACTTAACCTAAACATTTTTAAAAGCAATTTTGTTCTCTAAGTACCTACGGGGCACATGTGGACATGTGTCTGAGGTACAAGTGGACACTGTCCACATGTACCCCAACTGTTGTAATAGTCTTAACTAAGTATTTAATTTTGGTTTGCAGAATATAATGGTAAGGCATTATATTAAGAAAACTGCCAGGGCGAATATTCCCAAAGAAAGAATTGTGCAGGCGCTTCGAGATATAAGTAATAGCAGCGGTTCTATTAGGGCAGTAGCACAAAAATATGGGGTTTTAAAAAATCCACGTTACACAAAAGATTAAAGAAACTGGGGGACCAAAATTTGCTTGATATAGATATTAGAGTAAATAAATATAGCTCAAAATACTCAACCCAACAAATTTTTACAAGTGAAGAAGAGGTCGACTTGGAGAAATACCGTATGTCCTAGGAGAATTCGAGCAAGTGCCGATACCTATGGCCGATAACTTGAAATTTGACTTCAGCAGTGTTTGCCGACGGTCGAGAATTTGATAGTTAGAGTTGGCTTGAGAAGAGTGCGCTGTGTGTGCTGCGTGAGAGCGAAAAGTGTCAAACGTCTGATTTCCGGATAGCTGTCAATTCGGGAGATCGAAGTGTTTCGTCTATTATTCAATACTTCGGTTCTGTGATAGTCCCAGTCGAGATTTAGGACTCCATTCCAATGTTTGGAAGGTATTCAAGACCTAAACAGCTACCCTCCAATTAAACAGGTCGCTTGAGAAATTGTCCCGGGTCTAGTTCCAAAAAATGGTCATTTTAACCCCTAAATGACCTTGAAATCTCGTTTTCCTGACGTGATGGGGCTCAGATGACCTCGGGATCAGATTCAGGACGCAAAAATACCTCGGAATACCATGGTCCGGTCAAATAGTCCGGACTTTTTTTTTTGTGAACCTGTGTAATAGAAAGCTAACACCCGAAACAATTAGTTATTATAATAAGACTAAATTTCGCGTCGATATGGTTCACCTAATGGCGCGAAAATATAGCGTAAAATCAAAATGCAATAGATGGCCTGTACACGTATTTTTGAATATCCTGGATTTCGCTGAAATCAATGCATGGATACTCTATCAAGCAACAACTGGAATAAAGATACCAAGATAGCGTTTCCTGTTACAATTGAGGGGCCTGGAAGTAAAAGGGTTTAAATGAATTTTTGGTAGGTCTGAAATAATTGGTTTTAAAGTTAACTTGAATTAAAAAATTCCAGCAATAAATTTAGAAAACTGTGTAAATATTTTAATAATTGAAGTGCAGATAATTGCAGATGAACTCGTCACAGACTATTACGAATTCCTTGAAGAAGAAAAGGAAAACCTACAAGAAGGAACATCAAGCAGCCCAAGCAATAATTCCCAATCACGAAGAAAATGCCAAATAAGATTGTAGGTACATGGATAATAAAACCACTCAAACTTGCATAATTTGTAAAAAATTTGTCTGCGGAAAATGCATGAAAGAGAAACCAGTCATATATGTAAAAAGTGTAATTAATTGATTATTTCATTTATAAAAATAAAAATATAGATTGAATTATTTTATTAACCCTTTTGCATTCGAAAGTTAACTCTCGAGACCGCACCGCGCCCGTCAAAAAGTAAACGAAACTAGTCAGGCACGGTGCGGCCTCGGTGCGGTGCTGTCGGCGCGGTTAGGTAGGGACTAGTCGGTTCTGTTTCGTTGTGTACGTACGACGCATCTCCAACACACGGCCAAAAACACGGTGCAGGCGCGGCGCGGCTATTAGTACACGTAGATTAGACGTATAAACATGGAATAGGAGAAATAATTTATAAAGTTTTCATATTACGTATACATTTTCCTAATGGGATTAGGAACAAAACCCTACAAAGTTCCCAATTGTCCAGTGTCCGCAACATCCCTTATTTTGCAAAAAACCACCCCCGGATCGTACATTATGTCGGTTTTTCTCAATTTCCTCGTAAACCGTTGTTCAAACGTAAAAAATGTATAGAACCATAAATGTTTGCCATTAAATTCTACACAAAAATTGTTCTATAAATATGTCAGCTAATCCTTACTGAATTCTCGAAAAATACGTTTAAATTTAAGGATAGTTTTTAGCAAGCCGTTAAAATATGGCAAGTTCAGCGAGGCGTCAACGCACTTGTGACACAAACTTGTGGTATGCGTTACGGTGGATTATTTACGGATTTTAGTCAGTGTTAAAAATGTGTATTATTGTTATTATTATTTTATCCTTGTACGAAATTTTTAACAAAGTTCCAGAACGAACTGCCGACTTGAGCGATCATTGCGAATTTGTAGTGGATGGTGGTAATTTGATTCACCGTGTGGCATGGCCAAAACAGGGTACATTTCGTGACATTTACTCGGCCTATGTTAACTTTATACGTAAACACTATGGTCACTATGTAACTTATTACAAAGTCTTGAACGACAAAAACGACTCCCGAAGCGCACTTCGGCTACAATTGCATTCAGTGAAAACACACCAATACACGATCAATAAAAGATATTGTTAAGTAATATAGCTAACAAAGATCGTTTAATTTCTAAGCTTGTCGAGAGGCTAAATTCTGAGAATATTAATACTCTTACTGCTTTAGACGATGCTGACTTACTAATCGTTACAACCGCCATCGATCTATCAAGTCAACACGACACTGTGGTTGTAGTTGGTCAGGATGTCGATCTTCTTTCTCTTATATTGCTCTTGATCCTCAAGATAAGGATATTTTGTTTTTGAAACCAGCCCAAGGAAATATAAAGAAAAGGATTTATAGATCTTCTGATATGCAATCATCCAATGTTAGTAAAAATATTAAAGAAACTGTTCTTTTTGCACATGAGTTTAGTGGTTGTGATACCACTTTTGCGTTTTTCTGAAAAGGCAAATCTCAAATCGTAAACATATTAAACAAGAGAAAGGATTTGGAAGATGTATATATTTTCAATAGTTCTCAATCTACGAAAGAGCAGATTGAAAGTGCTGGTGAGAAATTCACACTTGCGTTATATAAAGCTGAACGGAAAGAAACTTCTTTGAATAGCTACAGATTTATTTATTTTAATAAGTTGGTTGGCCAATCCAATCATGCCGTAATTTTGTCTAGATTGCCACCAACATCTGCAGCATTAAAACAACATTCTTACCGAGTATTTCACCAAATTCAATCTTGGCGAGGAAAAGATATACAGCCAACGCGCAGTGGGGTTGGAAAAAAATGGGCAACATTTTATCACCAGTTTTTACTACCGTGGCGCCGGCTCCGATTTCTGTTCTGAAAGTTATATCGTGCAGCTGTAAAAAGGGTTGTGGTAAGCGATGTGCATGTCTTAGACTTGGATTATATTGTTCAAACATGTGCTCCAACTGCCATGGACAGGGTTGGTTCAATGCAGCACCTGACGAGATATTTTATATATATTAAGAAGATATTAAATGAAGAGGACCTAACAAATGAATTTAAAAAAACATGTTAGTGGATTAGGCCTATTGGGGACACCATTTAAAAATAACGCTCCGGGAGTTCTACCTCATGGGTGGTGTGGAAACGAGCTCAAATTAGAAAATGCATAGTTATAATGCTCTAAAATCCCTTTCAAATTTTAAAATTTGACTTAGATAATACTTATGTAGCGATATTATAGCACTACAAAAACTATGAAAATCACTACAATTAAAGCCACATTTTACATGCTAAAACTACACCTAACTTTGAACGTTATTTGCGGAAATTCAGAGAGGATTAGCTAAAATGGTTATACAACAGTTTTTGTGTAGAATTTAATGGCGAACATTTTTGGTTCTATACATTTTTTACGTTTGAATAACAGTTTACGAGGAAATTGAGAAGAACCGGCACGATGTACCATCCGGGGGTGGTTTTTTGCAAAATAATAGTCCAAGAGCTGGCGTACAAAATGTGCAAGAGTTTTCTCCTATCTGGTACAATTCTAGTGAATTACAATTGGGCTGTAAAACGTCACTGTACAGTTAGCCGGTCTGGTTTTGGGACACCTGGCGTTCGCGCGCCACCAAAGGTGTCAGAATAATTAGCTTCGTGCAACTGTTTTCTACTAGCTCCAAATTAATTTATAATTAGTTTATGCAATAAAAAACTCAAAACAAACAGTCAGCCAGCAAAAGAGTGGGACACGGCCAGTCAGCATTACTGTAAAGTTGTAGAAAAAATTAAGTTCATGCAAGTGTTTTCTCCAAACTCAAAATTTTAAATATGTTAATTAATTCAATAACAACTATAAATCAATCAGTCAGACCTCATTTATATAGAACCCACTCAGTCAGCAGTTCAGAGAAGTTGCGATAATAAGTACGCGCGACTTCTCAATAACAATCATAAGAATCATAATTTTACTGGAAATACTGTACTCATATCCAAAAAACATCATAAAAAATATGATAATTTAAACAAAATGAAAATTAACGATTACAATCAAGACATAAACAATGATTACACCAAAAGTAATGAAGGAAGGTGTAATGAAAGAAGAGGGATAACAACTATTCAATTTTCTTTTATTATTTCTTTTATTCAAATTTCAATTTTATGGTAAATGTACTCAAATAATACAGAAATCGCTTCAATGATTTTGACAACAGCAAAAAAATAATTGCGGGCCCCGTCAGGAAAGTGTATTAATAATATAGAGTCTAATTGACTTACCTCTTTTCAGATATATTAATTCTATCCCGCAGGACTTCTCTCACTTTCTTGCTCAAAGCCGTAAATTTTCTATAACATGGCACATGATAACCATCGATGTTATTGGGAACTGATGGCAGCACTACATTATTAAACGATAAACTATTATCTCGACGAATTTTTAAAAATGATTGGCATTTTGCAATACTACTTTCTGTTAAGGGCAGTATATTGTCTCCTTTTTTCAAACAAAATACACAATGAACCACACATTTCTCCATAATATTTGCTTCACAACGCACGAATGAAGTGTCATCTGTCACGTACCGAAAATTTTAATTCGTTTCTCCCCAACTAACACACAAATACATGCACCAGAGCCTTACACCTCGAATCCGCCCTGGCCCGAGAAAAACTGGGGAAACGTTTCTTTCTCTACAGCAGTGCTGGCAAAGATTCTTTATTCATTGTTCTCCGCTTCTCCGATTCTCGAGATACAGTTGGTCGCCAGATGCCTTAACTACGTAGTCTCTTGTTTTAGAGCAAGGGTCATCCCTTGCGCGGATGATTGTTTTTGAGAAGTCGCGCGTACTTATTATCGCAACTTCTCTGAACTGCTGACTGTGTGGGTTCTATATAAATGAGATCTGACTGGTTGATTTATAGTTGTTATTGAATGAATTAACATATTGAAAAATTTGAGTTTGGAGAAAACACTTGCATGAACTTAATTTTTTCTACAACTTTACAGTAATGCTGACTGGCCGTGTCCCACTCTTTTGCTGGCTGACTGTTTGTTTTCAGTTTTTTATTGCATAGACTAATTACAAATGAATTTGGAGCTAGTAGAAAACAGTTGCACGAACCTAATTATTCTGACACCTTTGGTGGCGCGCGAATGCCAGGTGTCCCAAAACCAGACCGGCTAACTGTACAGTGACGTTTTACAGCCCAATTGTAATTCACTAGAATTGTACCAGATAGGACAAAACTCTTGCACATTTTGTACGCCAGCTCTCCGACTATAAGGGATGTTGCGGACATCGGCCACGTGGGAACTTTTTGGGGATTTATTCCTACTCCCATTATAGGAACATAATTTACGTAATATGAAAACTTTATAAATTATTTCTTCTAAAAAGTACTATTTGCGTGTACTATATGTGGGCACCGGCTTTTCGCGTCACCGTCACCGACAGTTGACCGACACACGGCCAACAGTCGCTGCGGGCGCGGTGCGGCCATGTCTGTCTCGGCCTTAAACCGTTCATCCGATTGCGATGAAACTTTGGGGAATGGTTGGACGCATGCCCGCGATGGTTTCAGAGTTAGTAAATCTTATACAGGGTGTTCAAAAAGTCCCGGTACGGCTGAATATCTCAGCGGGAAATCATTTTAGAGAAAAATCTATATATGGGGCATTTCACAAGAAAACGACAAAGCGAAACCCATGGGGTCGGGAATTTACTTCATATATTTTTTTTCTTAAAGGCTTTTGGGTTCTAAACATACTCCCAAGAGGATTTTTTTTATTGCCTTTGTTTAAACGGGATATCTCTCGACAATATTGAAAAATGTGATTTTCAGGGCTAATTTTCGAATAGAAGAAATTATAATTACAAAAAACTTCAAATACAAAAAGGTTTTGTTTTTGAACGTATTTTCTGGAAAAAAATATGCGGTATTATTAGTACCGGCAGAAACGACAATAACCACTATTTTTTCGCCTCCTGAAAATACGCCATTTTTTATTTCAAGAAAAAAAATTTTAAATTAATCTTCAAAGAATTACAAATTTTTTAAGCCGTCAAACGCCACGGAGTGTCGATTTTTCAATGTTTTATGCACTATTTTAGGAAAAAAAAATTCAAGAAAAATTTTTTTTTCACACATTAGCAATATCTGCTGAAACTTAATTAGGAGAAAAATTAACCGTTGAGCAAGTTATTTACCAAAAATCGCGATAAGGAGAGCGAAATGTAGGACAAAATTGTGAAAAATCGACTCATATTATTTATAATGAATTATGATGTTATTGATATTTATTAAGTGTTTTATTTAATAAAATTTGACATAACATCTCACTGTTTTTTCAATATATCGAGGACTTGATAGTCTGGCGAAAATGAATATCTTTTTGTTCTCATTTTTCCATTTTCATCAGGAATAATGCAGTGAGAGCGCAAGGTATCACGGATGGGCTTTGCGCGACAGAAACGATCTGATAATTCCGATTTTACCACATCATAATTCGTAGCGTCCCAGTAACGAAATGTTAGTGACGGTAGGTTATCCGGCTTAAATGCCCATTCATAGAGAGCCATTGGAGTCATTATTTGTTCATGTGCTGGCAATTGCAGACTTGCTCGAGCAGCTAATCGCTTAACAGTTCCCCCAAAACCATCGGAAGGGCCCTTGCCATGCGCTGTGGCAAAAAATGCCATTCAGCAGCGACGCCAAAATCTTCAAAATGATAATAAATATTACAGAATTTTTTATAATTTTTAAATTGCTGTGGCGCCCCGTCTGAGAAGTAAATCATCTTTGATGGCATTGGTATGAACAATTTAACAAAATCATTGATGATTCTAGAAAAAGCGTAAACTGTGTACGAGTCGTGATGTAAGCAATTTGACATAATGCAAAGACTTTTGTGATTCAAAACTCCATTTTCTTTAAAATATATTACAACGGGATAAATCGTAGTCTGACTGTTGTTCCAATGGTATCCGGGTGCGGCGTTTTGCACGACGAAAGCATAGTTCTCTGCGAAATCGCAAAGAACTATGCAATCAGAGTCACACAATTTCTCTTTCACGAATCTCAAATAATTTGACTGCTGTTTAGCAATAAATGAGTGCGCTAGCAGAGTTGTGGCTTGATCGATAAAATTAATCAGAAAATTTTCAGAGTACTACAATTTATCTTCTGAAGGGTACAATACGGTTTTGAAACCCAAGTAAGGTAAGACACTGTCTCAACTCTATTTTTACTCAGAAACCATGATAATTTGCAACGTAAACGTTCCATTTTCGGACAGGCGTCACATTCGCCTAGATAACACGCCGGAGTAAACTCATCACATACAAGGAGTCTCAAAACGTCTTCATATGATTGGTACGAAGGATCTTCATTCGTAGGGGATAGGAACATACATCCCCTGTGTGAAATAATTGAATTATTTTTATATAAATGCACAGATGGCGAATAGAATAATTAAATAGCAATGGCGAGAATAATATTCAATTTACCTTTAAGCATAAGCTTAAAATTTGGATGAATAGGACAAACGCATACAGTATGCGTTCCTGTAGATCCCGCCAAAACACAATATTGGGGCGTAAGGTCATGAATTTTGTGAAGCCAATCAGTATGTGAGGATGTTCTTCTTTGAATTTATAATAAATCTCTCATGTTACCGAGGTAACTTAAGTCTCTTTTGATGTTCCTTTTTTCTCCTTTTTCATCGACAATCTTCACATAGTCTTTACTTCCTGGCATAACTGCACTTATCATATCTTTCCTCGATAAGATGTACCAGGAGCATGGAATTCATGTTTTAGATGTGACAACGTTTCAGAGAAATCGTGGATGTAGTGGTCGCTCTCAGTGTATTAGGCTTCAATTGTTTGCTTCAATCCGTGACAGAGAACTATGCTTTCGTCGTGCAAAACGCCGCATCCGGATACCATTGGAACAACAGTCAGACTACGATTTATCCCGTTGTAATATATTTTAAAGAAAATGGAGCTTTGAATCACAAAAGTCTTTGCATTATGTCAAATTGCTTGCATCACGACTCGTACACGGTTTACGCTTTTTCTAGAATCATCAATGATTTTGTTAAATCGTTTATACGAATGCCATCAAAGATGATTTACTTCTCAGACGGGGCGCCACAGCAATTTAAAAATTATAAAAATTTCTGTAATATTTATTATCATTTTGAAGATTTTGGCGTCGCTGCTGAATGGCATTTTTTTTGCCACAGTGCACGGCAAGGGCCCTTCCGATGGTATTGGGGGAACTGTTAAGCGATTAGCTGTTCGAGCAAGTCTGCAAT
Source organism: Xiphydria camelus (assembly GCA_963678675.1). Classification (NCBI taxonomy): domain Eukaryota; kingdom Metazoa; phylum Arthropoda; class Insecta; order Hymenoptera; family Xiphydriidae; genus Xiphydria; species Xiphydria camelus. The sequence goes on from OY783191.1 coordinate 21,317,243, forward strand.
TGCCAGCACATGAACAAATAATGACTCCAATGGCTCTCTATGAATGGGCATTTAAGCCGGATAACCTACCGTCACTAACATTTCGTTACTGGGACGCTACGAATTATGATGTGGTAAAATCGGAATTATCAGATCGTTTCTGTCGCGCAAAGCCCATCCGTGATACCTTGCGCTCTCACTGCATTATTCCTGATGAAAATGGAAAAATGAGAACAAAAAGATATTCATTTTCGCCAGACTATCAAGTCCTCGATATATTGAAAAAACAGTGAGATGTTATGTCAAATTTTATCAAATAAAACACTTAATAAATATCAATACCATCATAATTCATTATAAATAATATATGAGTCGATTTTTCACAATGTTGTCCTACATTTCGCTCTCCTTATCGCGATTTTTGGTAAATAACTTACTCAACGGTTAATTTTTTTCCTAATTAAGTTTCAGCACATATTGCTAATGCAAAAAAAAAATTTGCTTGAATTTTTTTTTCCTAAAATAGTGCATAAAACATTGAAAAATCGATACTCCGTGGCGTTTGACGGCTTAAAAAATTTGTAATTCTTTGAAGAGATTAATTTAAAATTTTTTTCTTGATATCAAAAATGGCGTATTTTCAGGAGGCGAAAAAATAGTGGTTATTCTCGTTTCTGCCGGTATTGATAATACCGCATATTTTTTTCCAGAAAATACGTTCAAAAACAAAACCTTTTTGTATTTGAAGTTTTTTGAAATTATCATTTCTTCTATTCGAAAATTAGCCCTGAAAATCACATTTTTCAATATTGTCGAGAGATATCCCGATTAAACAAAGGCAATAAAAAAAATCCTCTTGGGAGTATGTTTAGAACCCAAAAGCCTTTAAGAAAAAAAATATATGAAGTAAATTCCCGACCCCATGGGTTTCGCTTTGTCGTTTTCTTGTGAAATGCCCCATATATAAAAATGAATGTTTGTCTGTATGTCTGTATGTCTCTTATGCCTTCCTAAACCGTTCATCCGATTGCGATGAACCTTTGGGAAATGGTTGGACGCATGCCCGCGATGGTTTCTCAGTTAGTAAATCTTATACAGGGTGTTCAAAAAGTCCTGGTACGCCTGATTATCTCAGCGGGAAATCATTTTAGAGAAAAATCGATATATATATAAAAATGAATGTTTGTCTGTATGTCTGTATGTTTCTTATGCCTTCCTAAACCGTTCATCCGATTGCGATGAAACTTTGGGGAATGGTTGGACGCATGCCCGCGATGGTTTCTGAGTTAGTAAATCTTATACAGGGTGTTCAAAAAGTCCCGGTACGGCTGATTATCTCAGCGGGAAATCATTATAGAGAAAAATGTTTAATACAAAACTTTTAGGATTTTTCCCTGGCTACCCAATGGTCATATTGGATTTGAGCTTGGCCATGACCTTCAAGGTCTGTCTGTCTGTATGTGTCTTATGCCTTCCTAAACCGTTCATCCGATTGCGATGAAACTTTGGGGAATGGTTGGACGCATGCCTGCGAAGGTTTCTAAGTTAGTAAATCTTATACAGGGTGTTTAAAAAGTCCCGGTACGGCTGATTATCTCAGCGGGAAATCATTTTAGAGAAAAATGTTTAATACAAAACTTTTAAGATTTTTCCCTGGCTACCCAATGTTCATATTGGATATGACCTTGACCATGACCTTCAATATCTCTCTGTCTGTATGTCTGTTATGCCTTCCTAAACCGTTCATCTGATTTCGATTAAAATTTGGGGAATGGTTGGACGCATGCCCGCAAAGGATTCTGAGTTAGTAAATCTTATACATGGTGTTCAAAAAGTCCCGGTACGGCTCATTATCTCAGCGTGAAATCATTTTAGAGAAAAATGTTTAATACAAATCTTTTAGAATTTTTCCATGGCTACCCAATAGTCATATTGGATTTGACCTTGACCATGACCTTCATGTCTGTCTGTCTGTATGTCTCTTATGCCTTCCTAAACCGTTCATCCGATTGAGATGAAACTTTGGAGAATGGTTGGACGCATGCCCGCGAAGTTTCTGAGTTAGTAAATCTTATACAGGGTGTTCCCCTGATTACACGGTACGGCTGATTACTCCAAATAAAAAAATAAAAAACATTGTCTATTCGCTGGCCTTAAGATAAATTAATAAAAGAAATATACTTTCCAATTTAAATTAAATGTGTTTTTTTAGCGTAGCATGGCTCCCTACCTATAGATATCTGCTAAAAATTCGTCAAATGACGGCCAAAATCAATCCACGATCTACCCGTGCGAAGCAAAAAAAAATTGCTTTGTAATATCGCGGTAAATACACAATATGCTATTACATGATTATATACCTTTTTTCCATTGTAATACATAGCACTCATTATGGCTTACGTCTGCTCTCTCGGACAGTTCGAGTAATACTGAAGCAACTCGATATCGAATATACTTTCACGCGAAAAAAAAAGAAACTGAAAATCTTCAATAGTTTTTTAAAAATCGAGGAACGTTTCTTGTTTAACCGACTGTATATGGCAGGATCCCAATCAGATAGCGATGATTCTATACATGGGGCATTTCACAAGAAAACGACAAAGCGAAACCCATAGGGTCGGGAATTTACTTCATATATTTTTTTTCTTAAAGGTTTTTGGGTTCTAAACATACTCCCAAGTGGATTTTTTTTATTGCCTTTGTTTAAACGGGATATCTCTCGACAATATTGAAAAATACTATTTTCAGGTCTAATTTTCGAATAGAAGAAATGATAATTTCAAAAAACTTCAAATACAAAAAGGTTTTGTTTTTGAACGTATTTTCTGGAAAAAAATATCCCGTATTACACCAGTATCGGCAGGAACGAAAATAACCACTATTTTTTCGCCTCCTGAAAATACGCCATTTTTTATTTCAAGAAAAAACATTTTTAATTAATCCTCAAGGAATTACAAATTTTTTAAGCCGTCACTCACCATGGAATGGCGATTTTTCAATGTTTTATGCACTATTTTAGAAAAAAAAATTCAAGAATTTTTTTTCTTCAGTAATATTTGCTGAAGCTTAATCACAAAAAATTCGTCAAATGACGGCCAAAATCAATCCACGATCTACCCGTGCGAAGCCGGGACGGGCTGTGTGCTAGTAGTTTATATATTTCCTGTTCATTGTATTCGTAAAACAAAAAAAAATTGCTTTATAATATCGCGGTAAATACACAATATGCTATTACATGATTATATACCTTTTTTTCATTGTAATACATAGTTAATAACAATATCATTTATATATTTTTCGTATAATTTTCAATGTCCCCGATAGTTGCAAGGACTGCGAAATCTGTGAATTTTTAAATTAATTTTCACATGTTCAATACGAAAATTATCATGGCATTTGAAAATTAGTTCCAGTTTTTTAGAAAAAAAAAACAAGTTTCTTGCAAAAATTATCAAACCTCATAACGTTTTTCTATTCCTAACCAGAATTGCGACGTGGTTTTCTCGCTGCCTTCTTGTATTTTGCTTCTGTAACATCTCGACAAAGAGTCCAGCAATAAACCGCCAACATTGAAACAATCCACTTGCCCTGATATCGTTTTTCCATATTTACAATGTCCTGATGGAAGTGCTCTCCATGTTCATCGCTAAAATCCCCACAATTGTCCGGAAAGAAGTCCAAATGAGAATGTAAAAAGTGGATTTTTTCAGGGACATGTTAGAACCCACTCTTTGTGATATGATGATAACATATTTTCGATAAGTTCGGGATTATTCACACATTTTCGAGACATTTTGCTATAAAATATAACTGATTTTTTCACTTTTGACACTATTAATACTTAGTAATAAAAAACAAAGCACTGAAACACAATAATTTTTACAATCGATAGCAACTAACCAGGGAAATATCAATATTTTCAAATTAAATGAGGTTAGAATCGTTAAATTTGGAAGATGTCAGGTATCGTGAAAATGTAAACTAATAAATGACTTTTACTTATGAACTCGTATTCAGCATGGGTAGACAAGCAGAAATTAGTTCAAATTATTTCAGATACTTTTCCAGTGTAGACTAGTGTAATCAAACGTAAGAAAAGTAACCAAGATCGAAATGACAAATTACTATACCAAAGCTGGCCACCAATATTCAAAATAGTACTTGTGCAGGCCCGTGCCTGGAGAAATTAATATTCTCTTTGACGCAAATATGACAATAAGAGTAAATTAGATGCCGTGAGTTTTAAATATGATCAACTCTGGTTTCTTGGGCAAGTAATGTACATAATAAAGCAGTTGCCGATCTGTGCTAACTTTGTGGGGGAGGCAGGGCGAAACGGCGTTCAATTTTTGTCCGGGTTATTATCGATACAAAATTTGGAGTGGATACATTTTCGAAAGTACTTTTTTGGGGACAGAGGAGAAGGCGAAATGCGGCATGCATTTTTTGTTGGGCTTTTTAAAGTGAAGACAATTTCTGGTGTTTCAATTTTTTAAGGTGCTCCGCATGTCCTTGGCACATTAAAAAAATGTTTAACGTATTATGGGGGAAATCATTTGTTTTTTAAAAATCGGTTACAGCTTATGGATTATCATTTTTATATCCTCTGACAATTCAATATACTCGTACACTGCAATGACGGCATTTCACACACTCTCTGCCACTGTTATTTGATGTCTCATAATATCCATTCCAGTTTCAAAGTACAGCATGATTCATCTCCGAACTCCGTACATTTTTAACCATGTATATATATGTTTATTGTTTAAACAAATTATCGATTTGCACTGTTCGGTAATACCATCGCGACTGAAAATTCGATCTCCTATGAATTACTTTAAATTTTCGTCCATTTAGTCGTTCCCCTCACCGTTACCAAGATATCTGTAATTGTTTATAGCTTAAATAATTATCGGTATTGTTATGTGAACAAGAAATTTATTTAGACTACGAGTTACAGAGAATGAGTAGGTAGTGAAGAGAATTGATTAATTCTGTCTCGAGTTTAACGAAGAGAATTCTGCTTCGAGCTTCTTGAAGAGTAATATCTTTAACTTATTGAAAAATACTGTCTAATGTCTTGAGAAGAATATTATCTAGTTTAGTATAACACTGTCTCTGAAGTTGGATACTGTCTTGAGTTTTGAATAGTAATGTCTCTGAAGTTGGATACTGACTAAGGATCTGAATAGTAATGTCTGAGGAACTGAAGAGCTCAGTCTCTTATATGTCTAAGATAAGAGTGCTCCTCATTGGGCGCTTTCCGAATGTTCGTCGGACCCTGAACTTGAACTATAAGACTGGGGTGGAATCCTCTAGAAGCACGTATTTGGTTGCTCTATCTTGATTACACATGCGAAGGTCGACTCAGCGAGCGGACAGCACGAATATATAACAATATGTCTTATCTAATTTAAATGTTCGGAGGTCGTTTCGGGAGTGGATGATACGAATATATAACAGTTTACGCTACACGATTAACATCATAGCGAAAGTACGACCTCCTCTAAGAAATCCCAAGATTTTCTCCGTTTCGTTGTATCCCTCACCGTTTCCGAGATATTTGCAATTGTTCATTGATTAAATAATTATCGGTTCGCATTGTATGGCAACATCGTGGCAACTGAAAGTTCGAACCCCTTTAGGAAGCTCCAAAATGTTCTCCGTTTCGTTGGATCTCTCAGCGTTTCTAAGATATTTGCATTAATTTATTGTTTAAACACATTATTGACTCGAACTGTCCGGTAATAAAATCGTGGCTGAACATTTGACTTCCTATGCATCGTTCCAAAGTTTTCTCCGCTTCCTCATATCTCACAATTCCGAGATATTTCTATGAATTCATTGTTTAAACAAATAATCGACTCGCTCTGTTCGATAATACTATTGCGGTTAAAAGTTCGATTCCCTTCGTAACACCCCAACATTTGTTTCGTTGTCTCGTATCTCTTATCGTTTCCGAGATATTTGCAAAAGTTTATTATCTAAATGAATTATTAAATAATTTACCGACTCGCAGTGGGCGGTAATTTCATTAGAATAGAAAGTTCGACAAACTACGTAATACCCGTAAATTATCTCCGTTTCGCCGTATCTCTCACTGTTTTCGAGATATTTGCAATTGTTGATTATTTAAATAATTATCGGTTTGCGCTGCTCGATAATATCATAGCGACTGATAGTTCAACCTCGTCTAGAAAACCTATATTTTTTCTTCCATTCGTTATATCTTTCACCGTTTCCAAGATATTTGTATAAGTTAATTATTTAGGGCCGGTTTTACAAACACGATATAAACGTGGTATAGCGCTATACTGAGAATAACCAGCATGAAGCCTTATGGTTATTCTCAGTATAGCGCTATACCGCGTTTATACCTGTTTGTAAAACCGGCTCTTAAACAAATTTTCGATTCACTCTCTTTGGTAATATCATTATGGCTAAAAATTCGATCCCCTTCGTACCTCGAAATTTTCTACGCTTCCGAGATATTTGTAAAAGTTTATTATCTAAATAAATTGTTAAACAATTTATCAACTCACTATATGTGGTAATACCATCATGGCTGAAAGTTCAATCCCCTTCATAACTTCAAAATTTGCTCCTATCGACTCGCTATGCGTGGTACGTAGGTTATTTGAAAAGTTTCCGGCCTTTTTACAAAAAACACATATTTCAAGGTAAAAAAATTTATTTCTCAACATAGTCTCCTCGTAACTCGATACATTTAATTCATCGTTTCTCCCAACCCTTCAAGCCGTCCGAAAAAAATTCGTTTTGTCCACCTGAAAAATACCAGTCTACAGTGTTTTCCACCTCGGAATTTGTCCCAAACTTTTCCCCCCCAAGAAATTTTAGATCCAGGTTTCTTTGACCGTTATCAAACATCCCAAACATTCAGTTGGATTTTTTTTATACAGCTCAAGAGACACTCGCGCGATACGCTTTTCAACAAACACGGCACCCAGCGCGCGGATAATTTTCTCATACCCAAATCCTCTTTCAAAATCTTGTGCACCCGTTCATCTGATATCTTACAAGCCTCAGCAATCTCCTTCACGGTCAATCGACGATCTTCCATCACAGTTTCATGCACTAAGTAATCCACAATTTCATCAGTTGAAACAGTTTTTGTCGTATAGTGAGTCTAACTAGTCTTTTATTTTCTGAATTTTTTCCTTTTAAATAAAGTTCCTTTAGGAACTTGATCACTGCGGGATACTCGATTTTCTCCACTTTCGACAGAAAACATCTGTCAACTTTATAAAAGTGCCTTGATAGTCCAAGAGCTGGCGTACATAATGTGCAAGAGTTTTCTTCTATCTGGTACAATTGGGTTGTATCACATATTTTTTTACATCATAAATGGATTGAGCACGTAAAACAAGTTGGGACGTGTTTTTTTATTTTTTTTTCTGACGCGAAATTAAGCCGTAAAAGATTAATAAAGTTTGCACACTAAACTCCGCCCACTTGAAACAGCCGGTTGAGCGGCACGCCGCACCGTGACGTCACTAGCCATATAACGGTTCGCCTGCGCGCCTTCTAGTACAGTAGACGGGCCGAGAAAATCAACTCTGTTGTCTACTTTTCTTTACAAGTGTCCAAGTTTTTGTTTCTGATGATTTCAATATTTCATTACCTTTAAAACAAAACAAAAATCATCGAAAAATATCAATTTTTAGTGAAGTTAGAGGCATTTGATTACAAGAGCGCGCGGGCGCTACGGCGCGTATTTATGTACAAAATGCGATATCTCTAGAACCATTCATCGTAACAAAATAATATAAAAACCAATCGTTTAGTCTTGAAATTCTCTAAATTTCGAGACGAAACGATTGGTTTTTATCTCATTTTGTTACGATGAATGGTTCTCGAGATATCGCATTTTGTACCGTGAGTGCACCGGTATCCGTCCATGTAAGATTTTTTTTTAGCGGGAAATGTAATATTTAATTACCATGGCCAAATATAGAAAGAAGAGTAAATATAATACAACGGTGGACTCTTTTTCATCGATAGAAAAATTAAAAAGTTATGAAAGGGATTCATAATAATTAAATAATACAATTTTAAAGTGAATGGTTAAAAGGGTCAGTATCCGACCGTCTGTTTTCGCTCTGCGCTGGTACCGAATGACGTAATTTTATAATAATAAAATGTCTTTTTTAGCACCTCATAATTTTAATTTATATTACAATATATTATTCATCGATTTAAACATATTTTAATACGTTTATTACTTACATTTTGTCGTATCCATCTGAACTACTGATTTCCAATCCTAACCGACTCTTCTAACGAAATACATTCAAAGCATGATGTTAACGCCACGCATCGAAACAAATTAATTAATTTTAAATATTTAAAAATGTTAAATATTAAATATTTCCATAATCGACCTTCGGTGGATGGATACCCATACACGGGCGGATACCGGTGCACTCACGGTACATGAATACGCGCCGTAGCGCCCGCGCGCTCTTGTAATCAAATGCCTCTAACTTCACTAAAAATTGATATTTTTCGATGATTTTTGTTTTGTTTTAAAGGTAATGAAATATTGAAATCATCAGGAACACAAACTCGGACACTTGTAAAGAAAAGTGGACAACAGAGTTAATTTTCTCGGCCCGTCTACTGTACTAGAAGGCGCGCAGGCGAACCGTTATATGGCTAGTGATGTCACGGTGCGGCGTGCTGCTCAACCGGCTGTTTCAAGTGGGCGGAGTTTAGCGCAAACTTTATTAATCTTTCACGGCTTAATTTCGCGTCCGAAAAAAAAATTTTAAAAACACGTCCCAACTTGTTTTACGTGCTCAATCCATTTATGATGTAAAAAAATATGTGATACAACCCAATTGTACCAGATAGAAGAAAACTCTTGCACATTTTGTACGCCAGCTCTTGGACTATCAAGGCACTTTTATAAAGTTGACAGATGTTTTCTGTCGAAAATGGAGAAAATCGAGTGTCCCGTAGTGACCAAGTTTCTAAAAAGGAACTTTATTTAAAAGGAAAAAAATTCAGAAAATAAAAGACTAGTTAGACTCAGTATACGACAAAAACTGTTTCAACTGATGAAATTGTGGATTACTTATTGTCAGTGGCGAGAGCATGGCTCGCTCCCGTTTAGACCGGGATACCGCGTCGCGCGCGCGTTCCAAGTGTCTCCGGGATTGGCGTACGTCATGTCACCAATGCTTCGATAGCGCAACGGTTAAGTTGCCGGGCTGGGGGTCTCGATATCGCGGGTTCAATTCTTGTTGGGATTTTTTTTTTATTAACTTTTTTCATTCGATTACAACCTTTTCTTGTTATAGAAAGTGGTTTACATTATCGAATAAAATAAGAGTTTCAATTTTTTTCATAGTTTTACGTTATTTTCTTCCTCGTTGAGGTGAACCAATATTATTAGAAAGAACAGTTGGAAGCATCGTTGCATTTTTTATTCTTACATTTCGTCATGGGAATTTTTGGCTGCCGAAGATTTTATACACGATTTTTTGGATAATAATTGTCGAAAAAACATTTGAAGCACACCGTATTTTGACACCATGAACATTTGACGAATGGAACTTTGCCACACGCACATTTACACTTTAAAAGCGTTATGGGAAAGCAAATTTCATTGACATTTTCGAAAAACGGCCTGGTTGGCAATAATATTGGTTCACCTCAACGAGGAAGAAAAAATAACGTAAAACTATAAAAACAATTGAAACTTTTATTTTATTCGATAATGTAAACCACTTTCTATAACAAGAAGGGATTGTATAATCGAATGAAAAAAGTTAATAAAAAAAAACCCGACAAGACTTGAACCCGCGACATCGAGACTCCCAGCCCGGCAACTTAACCGTTGCGCTATCGAAGCATTGGTAACATTATGCACGCCAATCCCGAAGACACTTGGAACACGCGCGCGACGCTATTCCAAGAAGTTTTCAAGACAAAATCGATTTGACATCTGCCGGGGTCCCCTTGTGAGATACGCCCTTAAAGACCGACGATATTCTGCTATTCGTGGCGGAGACAAATCTGACAACCCCGCAGTCCGTACGTAGTGAAGACGCTAGATGGAAGCATTACTCGGCTGATAAAAGTAGACGAGTAATAGGTTTGAAATAAAGGTTTTCTGCAATGGGCTTTCAGAAATCTTTCGTGCAAAAGGTGGTAGTACCTTGTACAAGGTTTATTTTAGGGTCCCATAGAAGAATTCATTTCAATACTTCGATTGTTTCCGCGTTTACAACTTGCAAAATATAGGTATATTTGTGAGGTCGCCGATGGATTACAACAAAGAAATTTATTTATTTTTTTCTATAGGGCCCTAGATTTATGTTTTTTAAGTGTGGTGGCGAAAAGTACAAAAGGTTCTTATGCACCATGTTGGAATTATCGCTTTACAGCCGCGACAACTTTTCGGGCGTTTCCAGACGGGGTGTGTCGGCCTCTTAAACCAAAATTGGGCCGCTATAAAAAAATAGGGGTCTCTTATTTTTCGATAAACTTTAAATTTACGAAGTTTCATCAAGATCGGAAGCGGCGGCCTCGAAACGTTTCCTTGTTAGATGATTAACAATTTCTTACATGAATCCTATATGATCTTGAAAGGACAGAGTTGGAGTTACTAGTTATCGTGTAAGCCTCTTGTAGGAATCTAACATTACCCTATAATTATGATCTTACATAACCGAACTCATAACAACCGCCGCTGATGCAAGTCTCTTATAGGATTCTGACAGGTTCTTGCATTATCTTTGTGTGACCTTACAAGATTCTTTCATTGATCTAGTATGATCTTATAACATTCTTTCAAGATTCTACAATAAATCTTGTAGTTATTTTCGAGAGGGTAAGGACCTTCTCCATAAACGTTTGTTGGGCACTGCTTTACACATCATCGTCGAGATGCAGGCAGTATCTGATTGCCTATAGTCTACAAAGTACTATGTAGGTATATTGTCCTATAACTACCATCCCCGGAATCATACTGTATAATAAAATATTGTAATCGAATTACTTATTACTCGTTAGACAAAAGAAATACAGCTACCTCGATCCTTTTGATGTACTCCATTACACGCTGCTCATGGTCACTTCCCTTCGATTGGTGTAACAATCTCTTCGATGCTGTAGTTATATGCTGACCGCATAGTCTTGCAATACCAATATCTATATTTTCTCCAATTCTGGATCTTTCATTGATGGGATGAACATCTGCTCCCGGTCTTATTAACACTTCTGTATCCTTTGATCGCTTTTGTGAGAAGATGTTCCATAAAACGGATATTTCCACGTTATAAAGTGTATCCCATATCTGCTTTCGTATCTATTAAACAAACAAATTACTGTAGAAAGAAATAGGGCATAACCACAAAAAATTACTACGAATAACATGATTACATAGTGCACCAAACTAAATTTTCCTCTAAATTAAAGTATTAGGTGTACAACTTTGCTTCTGCCATTTTCCTATAGATGGCTTTAGCGGTAAATAGTAGTCGAAATAAATAGATCATAGACGTTATGCAATAAACTTGGGCATCTGTCAATATAACCCCATAAAAGCATTAAACGATTTATGTCTGCATCATAAAGTTATTCTCGATTGAAAATGTTAGTTTACGAGCCAAATTCTCGTCATTTGCGGGAGGTTTAAATTTTCTGCTTCTGTTCCGGCGGAATGTTAACGAGATCGCTGGATCGTAAAGGGATCAGACGGTGGTGAGATGGAATACAAAGGCGGGTTGCAGTTTCCGTGTGAAATCTTTAGTTATGCAAGCGAGAATTACAATATCGCGCGACTACGCGGCGAGTAGTCGGCGCACGTGGCGAATTACAATGGATGCGCAAGTGCGCGGCGCGTGTTGGGTGCACGTGGCGATTACTAGGGATGTGCGATTTAAATCGATTCTTCAAAAGATCGCTTTTTTTCGAAAAATTGCGATTTTTGGATCGATTCTTCAAAGTCGATTCTTTGTTTGGATCGATTCTTTACTGGCGAAATCGATCTACATTTTTGCCATTAAAAAAAGTTTATGTGATGTTGCTCTGGCTAACGAAATTGACGTTCATTTGAGACAATATATTAACAAAAGTGTGGAAAAATTCGAGAGAGATCCTATTAAGTAAGTACCGTATGTCCGCGATCAAATTTACCATAGGAAAATTGCGAGTTTTGCATGAGCACCCCCGTGGGTCTCCTCGTCCAATAGAATCACCGGAGAAGCGTGAATGCACATGCGTAGTCATCCGCGAGTGTTGGCGTGTCAGCAAGGTATTTCGATAACTGATCTGAACTTGCTGACACGCCAACACTCGCGGATGACTACGCATGCGCATTCACACTTCTCCGGTGATTCTAATGGACGAGGAGACCCACGGGGGTGCTCATGCAAAACTCGCAATTTTCCTATGGTAAATTTGATCGCGCACATACGGTACTGGCTGACCCAACAAAATAACTGTCCAAACCTTGCTGCATTAGCGTTAAAGTATTTGTCGACCATTAGTACTGAAGTGCCCTGCGAACGATTGTTTTCGATTGCAAACAACATTGTCCGTGACGAAAGAAACCGTTTAACTTGTGAACATATTGCTATGTTGACCTTCTTGAGATAGCTGAAGTTTCATCACTGGCACTTGGAGTAAACTGATTCTACTAAAGTTTAACATTTATACGACTCGATTTGTGTAATCGCATCTAAATAAATTTTGATAATCAAATAAGAATTTTTTATTTAAATTAAAATTTTTTTAGTTATTAAAGTTATATACTTGAAGTGTTTGAAAATTAACATTCTTCCATTCAATGTTTTTTTTTATTTAGAAAAAAATCGATTTATTTTTAATCGATTTTTTTGAAATCAATTCTTTTGTGTCGATTCAATTCAAAATTGCTCCATGAATGCTTCATTCGATTCAATCTCGAGAATCGATTCTTTTTGAAGAATCGCACATCCCTAGCGATTACCGGAAAACGCAAGTGCGCGGTGTATGCCGGCTATTCCGGAGCACGCTTCGATCGGAATCGGCGGATACAATAGATCGCGCAAGCACGCAATGCTCAACGATTGCGTCGGAACAATCTTCGCGCGGAATCGGTGCACAGTGGGCCAAAACGCCGAAAACCTGGACAAATGTCGAAAAGTTAACGGATTGCCCTGAATTCGGGTACTCGGGGGTTTTCGGGGTCGCTGATTACGAATCCGAGCCCAGAATTGCAAAATTCCTAGATGGCGCCGCAATACGGCGCATGCGCGGATCAAATCTGGACGTAAAATTGAATAATTATTCTGAATTCGGGTACCCGGGGGTTTTTGGGTTTGCTGATTACGAATCCGAGCCCAGAATTGCAAAATTCCTTGATGGCACCGCAATACGGCGCATGCGCGGATCAAATCTTGACGTAAAATTGAATAATTGCCCTGAATTTGGGTACCCGGGGGTTTTCGGGGTCGCTTATTATGAACCCGAGGCCAGAATCGCACAACTGAATTTATGAGAATGGTCCTAAAAAATGGAGATCGGGCTAGAATCCATCACAATTAATTTTTACGGAAACTTATTTACATATATATTTAGTACACATTTATATAACATTGTCTCTACCTACATAAGTAACATCTTTACAAAAAAAGGCTCTATTATCATCCGATAAATCCTCGAGTCCTTGAACACTTGAAGTACCTTGATAAATCGCGATCGGTGTCGGTTTCGTCTTCAAGGGTAATATCTTCACTTGTTTCTAGATGGCGGTAGTAATAAAGGATTCACATATCGTGACAACGATTTTAGTGGCTTTGCACGTAATTTACAACTAGAAATATATTGATCTGAAGCCACTAAAAATCTCCGGAAAACATCTTCCATATTTTCTTCTCGATGATTTTTCCGGGCGAATCTTTCCCGGTACTTTTTGAAATATTTGTTACACGCCTCTTGTACTTCCTCCGATATTCGTTCGATGGGTAGCAATGAATTACGTATTCGTAATTAGATCCATTTATTTCTAGTTACCGTAAATTACGTGCAAAGCCACTAAAATCGTTGTCACGAGATATGATTCCTTTACTATTACCGCCATCGATAGAACCAAGTGAAGATATTATCCTCGAAGATATGAAACCGACACCGATTCATCTATTTAAAGTGTCCAAGGGCTCGAGGATTTATCGAATGATGATGGAGCCTTTTTTTGTGAATATTTTACACATTTAGAGTCAATGTTATATACATGTATACTAGGATCATTCTCATAAATTCAGATAATAATCTCTGCCCCGTGTATTAGAATCTTGTGTACTGTAGTGAGCATGTAGTACCAACCGTACAACTCCACAAACTTTCTTGCCGTTTCCAATGTGTACTGCTTGAAATTAGGCATATGAATATCATATCCAGACGACATTGCTTGAAGTATGATGTAAAAACACAATATACATATGATATCTTCATTTAGCCCAGTTATTTCTGCAGATTGTTTATAGTTCTGAAAAAAATGCCGAGCGATGTTCCCGTCATTAGTACTGCCAATCCTAGTTTTGGTTCGTCGACAAATCAAGACCATCTTCTTCCTAAATCCTTCTTTAAAGGGGGGTGGGAGGGGGGGGGGGTCTAACGCGTGGAAAATAACTCTATTTTTACGAATTTTTTTAGAGCTATTGTTGAAGTAGATATATTCTAATGTTTCGCATGTTACAAAGCATCATTCGAACAACATTTTGTAATTTTTTTGTAGAAAAATATTGAGAAATAAGCCGGTGACGAAGCATTTTCGAGGACGCCTTTTAGAAAAGATGATTTGCGGTGAACACTATATTTCAGCGTAGAATTATCTCAAATCAAAAAATCAAAGCAATTTAGTTAAAAAACCGATGTTTTTCTAGACCCCTACGTTTTTCTTTAATTTTTTTTCCATTTTTTAATTTTTGGTGGTTGTTTGAAGTAAAAATTGCGATTTTTCACGAAAAAATCCGTCATTTTGTTGCTGTAAAACCGCCTTAATGTAAGAAAAAAGAAAAACGTAGGGGTCTGGTATTTTATATGTAGAAAGAGTGGGTACAAAATTTGAAAAGAATCGATGCAGTAGTTTTTAAATGACCACGGACTTTTAAAACTTGGTTTCAAGAAATAAGCGTTTAAAACGCCGAGTTCTTGCCGCTCCGCAGTATTAGAGGAGCGGAGACTTAAAGGTCTATGATTGGGAGTTTTGCTCCGATTGACTTGAAATTTGGACACAACATTCTTTAAATGTTCTACTATAAGGAAAGGCAATAAAAAAGAAATTGATTTTTAGACCTCCCCCCCTTAATTGCTGCTAAATCCTTCATAACTGCAGTCGCCATGTTGGATCCGCCATTTTGAAATTCGGTAAATTTAATAACTAATTCATAATCAGCGACCCAGAAAACCCCCGGATACCCGAATTCAGGGCAATTACTCAATTTTACGTCAAGATTTGACCAGCGCATGTGGCCGTATTGTGGCGCCATCTAGGCATTTTACAATTTTAGCCTCGGATTCGTAATCAGCGATCCAGAAAACCCCCGGATACCCGAATTCAGGGCAATTACTCAATTTCACTGCACATAGGTATACATAGCGAAGACTTTTCCGCAGTTAAATTCGAAAAAAATTCATAAAATGTCAGACTGCAGCTAACTGCTGCTGATTTTTGTTTTATTGATAGGCAACACTTTTATCTACGATGTCCAGCAGGTTTTGCGGCGGGGCTGGTGGGGCTTTTTACTTATTCATCGGAGAAGCCAAATTTTTTCCAATTTTCATCTTTCACAATTAAATGCACTAGTTGCTTTCCAGAATTTTTCCCCCCATAAAATAAAATCCAAACTAATCGTATTATTTTCTACTGACCTTCACGAGTAGGTTCCATTTTGTTTCACTCAAATCGGCCATGTTTTGCTCCTTCACCATCTATTACAATTCTCGGGTTTGTTTTCGTGCAAGGTACAGAAGACTTGCGACTCAGACATAGGCTATCTTTCGACTGGCATTCCCGAGGATATATAAGCAATGAGGACCTAACTCCTATGAATACACATACTTCAAGGGTCCCTGTAGCCAACGTGATGCAGGAAAATTCCCAACGAGAAACTTTTTTTTTTTACTTTTGTCCAGGTTTTCAGCGTTTTGGCCCACTGTGCGGTGTGTACACGGGATCGCGAAGTTACGCGATGCGCGGCGAATATACTGGTAGCACGGTTCCGATGCACGAGCGCGCACTAGAGACGCGAAGTTACGCGATTATCCGGAGCACGAGTCGACGCAGAACGAGTACGAATGAACGCGAATGTAACGCGACGTACCGCGATTAGGTCGTGCACGTGTCGGAAACTCGGGTCGAGCACTAGTGGTGCGCGTGACTGTCCGGAAGCAAGAGAGTGACACGAACACGCGGAACGAGAATTTGGAAGCTAGTTCTTCGCTGGAGGGGAAAAACTATGTGAGGCGAGACACGCGAAATGCCACGTAGGCCGCCGGCCCTCGTTACCGTGAATTTAACAAGTACTGATGCCGTTCGCGCAGCAGCGGCGCGAACAGCTTCAATATGAAAAAATCTGCGGCTGAGGCTCATCGAATGCTCTCAAATATTGGGTTGTCCGCAAAGTTCGTACCGATTTTGAAGGAAAATTGAAACGCAGAAGATTTAAATTGTATACATTTATTAAATTGTATACTATAACCTTTCTCCATCTTTTAGGCTACTTGAAAATTCCGTCGTTCAAGAATCTCTCAGATTTTTCAGCGAAAAACTTCTCTACGTGATTTTTTATCTCGACCAAAGAGTTGAAGTTTTTTCCATTAAGGGAATTTTGTAATGATCAAAATAGATGGAAATCAGAGGGCGCGAGGTCTGGTGAGTATAATGGATGGGGCAGAACATCCCAACCGAGTTTCAACAACTTTTGTCGAGTTATCAAAGACACATGCCTAAAATGCACTTTGTTTTCTTCTATATTCAAAGGTGTATAAAACTGACAAAAATTAACATATTGTAACCAAATTTTTTTCCAAATATGCCTCAAGTTTTTTTCCATCGTTCTGATATATTCAGACCTGTTCTTACGCCACCTACCAAAAATCATCACGAACTTTCCGGACAACCCAATACTTATGGTGAGGCCGCTATTAGTGAAAGAACGTGTCGTGAATGGTCAAACCGAATATTCACGGCTCCAAGGTCATGCTCTGTATTTGGTGGGACAAGCTCGGCGTAGTATATTATGAGCTGTTAAAACCGACTGAAACAATCACAGGCGATCGTTATCGAACGCAATCCATGCGTTTGAGCCGAGCATTGAAAGACAAACGGCCGCAATACAACGAGGGACACGATAAAATGATTTTGCAGCATGACAATACTCGACCCAATGTTGCGAAAGTTATCAAAATATACCTGGAAACGTTAAAATGGGAAGTCCTACCCTACTCGCTGTATTCTCCAGACATTGCTCCATCTGACTATCACTTGTTTCGATCAATGGCACACGGCCTGGCACTTTCGGTCTTATGAAGAAGTAAGAAATTGGATCGATTCGTGGATCGCTTCAAAAGATGACCAGTTTTTCAACGCGGGATTCGTACGCTGCCCGAAAGATGGGAAAGAAGTAGGCAAAGATAGATAATACTTTGAATCATAAATGCATAACCAGTTTTTTACAATAAAGCCTCGAATTTCGGAAAAAACGGCCGAAGCAAAGTTGTACACCTAATAACATAAATTAAACGAAAAGTATTAACGCGAAAAATACGTACGAAAACTTTATCAATTCGATACAAAGTCAGAACGAGAATGACGTATAGAGCGTATTTTCTACCAAGTAGTAACAGTGAGTGATCCAACGCAACAAGAGTTTCGCCTCTGATTTCTCCCTGCATTAGACTCAGTCTCGACTACATAGTCAAGAAATATCAGACTTACAGACATCTGATATTTCTCGGCCATCCTCGGCCACACCCGACTGTTTATATGATAAGCCAAAGGTCGATGCATTGCCCATATAGAGAAAGAGACAGGGAATCAGATGTAGGGGAAATTCGCCGGTGGTCGTTCAAACAGTTCTTATCCGACAGTAAATAAGCTCTGTGCACTATAGTGGTTATTCTCAAATAGACTCTGCATTGTTCGATTCTGAGTGCCTTCCATTTATGACACACTGAGAAAAATATGTGCTAAAAAAATGTGTTCTTCAATCAAAAATATGATATAATTCTAGGATCAAGCCATGGTTTTCTTCGTGCAAGAAGTATTTGATAGGCTCGAATAATTAATTTTTCGTGTAGCAAGAATTATTTGTCCAAACGAAAGTATTCTTTACGTTTGGAGTCCGGGGGTGGTCGATAAATCGACCTGCAGTCAGGTCGGGGCCTCCAAATAGGAAATTTATTGATTTTATTTATAAATTTCACGTCTAAAAAAAGTCGATTTTAACTGAAATTTCCCCGGACTCTAAATGCTAAATCAAGAATATATAAACCGTTGCATAACTTACTCGCCAGTGTAGCTGGTCCCATATCATAGGCGCACCCCGTCTGCTACGGATTCCTGTAATTTCGTGGTAATACCGGAAGCCGAGATTCGAACCAAATAGGATTCGAATTACCAGTCCCAGAAACATAGGTAATCCCATTAACAGTTAAAGTGACGTATGCTTCAATATATAGTTTCAATACTCGTTTGCGCTTTTTTGAATAATCGAAAACATAAACGTAAGTAATGCTATTTAGTTCGGATCTTGGCTACCGATATTACCATGAAATTACAGGAAACAACAGCAGACACTTACCGATACAGAACCAGCTACGCTGCCGAGTAAGTTATGCAACGATTTGTATATTCTTCGATCAAGAATCTGTACTTTAAGGAGGATCGTCAGAGAAATGACTTCTCAAAAACCGTAGTTGAAAATGTTTTAAAATACTTGTGAACTCATTTTAATAAGAGAAAAAAATTCAAACAATTTCACTCTACAGTTTTCTCGTAATTAATTTTTAAAACTTACGAGATTAGAGCATTGAGCCTTATGGGGAGCATATTTCAAATGCACAGAACTTGCGATTTTCAACCGAAAAAATTTTTGAAAATTGTGAAATACGTTTCAACACCACACGAACTTATTTTTACTAAATTATAAAGAATTTTTACTCTACAGTTTTTTAATATAAAGGAAAAACTGTCGAAAAATTCAAAAGTTTTCATGTATGTCCGCCATATGCAAAAACGTGGCAACATCTCACGACGTGACGTCACAAGCTATTGGCACGAAGCGTGCTCTTTCTCACTAATCAGTTTTCCAACTTGAGATTAAGGTTATAAACAGACGTCATGAACCGCTTCAACGCGTTATCCGTCGATAAGAATTCTGTTTAACCTACCGGTTTGTTACTGACTTACAAATACACTTTCTCACTAACCAGTTTTCCTTTCTATCGGAAAGTTTGAGCACGTGAAAAATTGTACATGTCTTGGAAGTTCTTTTACGCCTGTTTATATACTCGCTAACTTGAGATTGAAGTTATAAACAGACGTCATAAACCGCTTCAACGCGTTGTCCGTCGATAAGAATTCTGTTTAACCTACCAATTTGCTACCAACTTACGAGTATTAAAATGCAATGTTGCCACATTTTGCACACATTTTACATATTTAAAATAAATTAAGTTTGAAGTTATAAAATTGTTTTCGAATATTTATCTTATTTTTTAGGTTGAACATAACAAAAAGAAAAAAGAATTCAGCACTTATACTTATTATTGCAGTTTTTATAAAACTTGAAATTTTACTATTTGAAATTGGCAACACACGTCGGTTTCTTTGTTCTTTTTCCCCTTCTACCTCACCCCGAAGAGCACTGACGATCCTCCTTAAAACATTTTTAAGATCATACCTATGTTCTTGATTCTAGAAATATTTTTTATCCCGTAGTGGACACACCTCCTAAATATAACGCAGTGGCCACACTGGGTCCAATTGACCCCATTCAGAAAAACAGTTGCTATTTGCGTTCTTTTTAATGTATCGACTCAAACTTTAAACTGGAATTTAGTTTAAGGGTTCCTCTTTATAATCCAATAATTCTATTCTCCTTTTTTAAATTTGTTTATATTGAAAAAACGCGAGAAAAAAATTTGTCGAGAAATTTGCCTTTTTTCACCAAAATATTCATCAAAATTTCAATTTTTGAATTAGAGTAAAAAAAGTTCTTCAGTTCTACTCTCGAAATACTATACTTTTAAGAAAAAAAATAGAATTATATCGACCTTTTCAAAAAGTGTATTTATTTTGAAGTTTGAAGTTATCAATTCTAATGAATCTCGTGAAATGAGATAAATCAATTTTGAAGGTGTAAAATAAAGTGAACAAGTTTTTTAATTTGAAAGATTATATATTTTATGAAGTATAATATTGCAATAAAGTAAAAAATATATGAAATTTGGAAAATCAATCGTGTCCCGTGCAATCGGTACATAAGTATGTGAAATTATTTTCCGGCTAAAAAAAATATAACAATCCGTGCATTGGTACTTACAGCACACTTTGACGATAAAAAAGAATTTTTTAGCGCACGTTTTTTTTTTCACTTTCGCCACACTATGGTCACCTAGAATAGGTTCTAATTCATTCGTATCCATAAAAATATTTTAAAAAGGATAAACATATCGTCTAAAATATACTTCTTTGCGTCATTAGGTCGTATGTTTCACACAGTTCTACCAATTTTTAACCGTTTGAATACCTGGAATGAGGGACCTTAAATGAAAAGCTCCGACTGGCTTCGAACCGGCTTGAAGCCCGACATAGTTTGCTTAAATTCTATACGTGAGGTATTCCATGCAACCTCGACACTCATCTTTCCCTCACCTTCTTCGATTTCGTCGCTAATTTTTTTTCTAACAAGGTGTCCACTCAATTCCATTCACAAAATTTCTTGACTTTTCCCGGCATACCTGATTGAAATCACTAATTTTATCTGACTTTTTAATTTTCAAGACGGTGATAATATAGTTCATATACAACCCGGTGCATAACTTACAGGCTAGTGACGCTGGTTGCATATCGGTACCCCGTTCGCTGCAGCTTCCTGTAATTTCATGGTATTACCGATAACTCGGATCAGAACCAAGTGGATCGAGTCAAGCGAAAAACACATTTCCTCAACTATTTAGAAAGAACATGAACTAGAATTTTGAAGTCAACACAATTCTAGATCAGGAGTTAAATAGTCGATGTTTTTTTACTTGACTCGATCCACTTGGTTCTGATCCGAGCCATGAAATTACAGGAAGCTGCAGTAAAGGAGGTGCCCCAACCGATATGTAACCAGCGTCGCTGGCCTGTAAGTTGTGCACCAGGTTGTATGTATAGAAAAAAATGTTTACGTGTTTATCCTATTCAAAATATTTCATATTTTGTAACGACAATCAGGCGAAGGGTAAAATTGACATACTAAAATCATTATACATGTATAGTGAATAATTCTGAAATATGTTGATATTTATGTTATCACTTATCACGCAAGCGTTTATTTGAATTACATGAGTATGGACATAACATGAATGCACAGTTAGCTGTACTTATACATACATATAGATTATAATTTTTAAATACATGGATACGTTTACTCTGTATTTCAACAGCTTATTCATGTTCAGAATTAGGTTAATGTGATATGATAATTTTAATCAAAGTTACTACAAATTTAACATAAAATAATTGAAGAGAAGAATATCTAAAACCCACTGGATTTATTAAAAATTCCCTGACCACCAAAGAAATTCCCCGACATTTCCCTGACTTTTCCCAGATCGATCAAATTCCCTGACATTTCCCGGCTTTCTTGTTGAGTGGCTACCATGTCTTATTCTCTGAGCTTAAGCTATATATATTTAAATATATGTTCGATATTATTTTCAAAATTTAATTTTCCATAGTTTTCGAGATATGAATTTTTGAATGTTCATTTTAATAATCAATTTTAGCAGATAAGGGAGTATTCAACTCACCATAACTTTAAATCTATAAGGTGAATCGCTAAATATGAATCTACAGGAGTGTTCATTTTGAAACATAATTTTTCCTCACCCGTGCCCATTTCGAGGACTTTTCCAGTCTATTTTTAGACCGTAAGATGGCGTTTTTCCCGCGTGACACCGACTGGGAGTCCGTAGACTATTAAAAACACTTTACTCGGACTGATGCGAATACTTAGTCGAAGTGGGTCCTTTTTTCAAATTGACGAACGGAACGTGAAATGAACAGAGTATAGCTATCTCACTGGCTTATACTATAGATAGTGCACATTTGCTTGAAAATAATTACGACAAAATTTCAATGCTATTAAGTGGAGACTTCAATGCTAACTTCGTTTCCAAGGAAGCCCAACTTTTGGTTGACTTTTTATGTAATAAGTTAAATTTGAAAATGAACACCGATCTAGAAATACCTACCACGAGATCTGGGACTACAATTGATGTCGTGTTTTCACGATATTTAAGACAATTAAAATCAGTGGTTTATGTATCATATTTCATTTACCACAAACCTATTGTTTCTCTTATAAATTCTGAAGAAATAAACAGAACTGAATAAAATGTCATGGTATTACTATTGTTGATTACTTGTTTCGTTTTCTTTTCTACCCATCAGTATCGAAGTTTCACTTCTTCTGCGCGTAGCGGACACGGGTTTTTTTACTTTAAAATATGTGTTTTTCCTAAAAAGGCTGGAAACTTTTCAAATGATCCACGTAGGTCAGCCTCGTCTAGAGACTCGATCTAAATTTAGAAGTGTATATTCATTATTGTTTTAATTTCATAACGTCCCATATGGACATTATTTTTTCGCAACATTAAAAGCGTTTCATTATAAAAAGCATTATAAATCGGACCTAGTCGTCGCCCAAACTCAGACCGCTAACCGAATTTTGGTTTATCTTTCCTGAGCTAAACGCAATTATCATTCGAGAGAGAATGAGTGTACATATATGCCACCAGCTCTGAATAAATGCTCTAGTATACAGTTCTTGCACTTTCAGTCTGTGTTTTCTCTAGCACTTTCATACCTGTCCTTTAGTCTAAAAAACTTGGAAATACGCACCTTTCAGGACCATCCAACAAGAAAAATAGTACAGTAAATCTAGATCCAATTTACATGTGAATCCATAAATTAAGTTGCTTGAGATGATTTATGGATCAATCGAAGGGGAAAAATCTCGCGAACAATATTCTGACGAGGTAACAGAAAATTTGTGAATGCAAACTTGTTTTCGCAACGTTTTTGTTAAATAAACAAATTTGCATTCACAAATTTTCTGTTACTACATCAGAATATTGTTCGCAAGATTTTTCCCTTTCGATTGCCCCGGGGAAGTTTTCCCAACTTTCCCGGAACTACCAACGAAATAAAAAAGGTTATAAAGTGTTTAATAATTTGTTTAGACAATAAACTTATGCAAATATCTTAGTAACGGTTAGAGATACGACAGAACGAAAAAAATTGTAAGACTACGTAAAGGTCGTTATTAATATTACCATAGAAAGAGAATCGATAATTTGTTTAAACAATAAACTTATTCAAATATCTCAGAAATGGGAAGAGATAGAGCAAAACGAAGAAAATTTAAGGGTTCAATAAAGGGAGTCGAACTTTCAGTTGCGATTATATCAACAGAGCGAGTCGATAATTGTTGAAACAATAAGCTTTTTCAAATATATCGGAAATGGGTATATATGTCTGTGTGTAGTGCACACAAGCCCTGTAAAATTCCTATGCGCGTGCATTTATTGCAAGGTCAGTCACGCCCTAGTCGCTAGAGAGACTCCACTCGCTCCTACCGCCGATTGTGAAGTTCGCGGTGTTATTCGTTTTTTAACCGGAAAAAAATAAAAATGCGACTGAAATTCATCGTGAGTTGTGTAGCGTGTACGGTGAAGATGTTATGTCAAGGTCAATGGTTGCTCGTTGGCGCCAATCATTCATTGATGGGAGAAAAACATAGCACGATGAGAACAACGAAGCGGCCGGCCCTCAACTTTACGCATTCCGAGTGTTGCCGAGCATGTTCGAAGGATCTTGGATTCCGATTGGTGCCTTACGTTTGATGAAATTCTTTATCAACTGCCTCCGAATATTAAGGTAAGCCGTGCAATACTTCACAGGATCATTTCTGATGAAAACGAATAACACCACGAACTTCACAATCGGCGGTAAGAACGACGAGTGAAGTCTCCATGGCGACTGGGGCGTGACTGACCCTGCGATGAATGCACGCGCATAGGAATTTTAGAGGGCTTGCACTACACACAGAAAAATATTCCCTTCAAATTGCAAACGTTTCCCGCTAACTAAACGGGTTTAGAAAAAAATAGTGCAACTCACTTTTGAGCCACCCTTCGTATATTATTAAAAACACGGTTTATAAGCTTCATCAAAATTGTCTGTTCATAGTATGTTATTGTAATATTAAGTTAATACGGATACGAATTCATTAATATTCGACTTTTTTTTCAGAAACATGACCGAGTTTCTCAACGAATTGAAAGCAGACGTAGCAAGAACTATGAAGTCCAAGAAAAGCTAACTTAAGCAGATGAAGAAAGTGCTGAAAAAGCGGCGGAAAAAAGCTCCTACAACACCCGAAGGTTTACCGTTCAAGAAAATAAAAAAACTGTTAAATTTCAATGAGGCATCAGATGACGAGTGTAAGCAGATGATAATTATTATTTTACAAATGTAAATTACTTTAGGTGTTTCTATCAATATTTTCCCCTTGAATCCTTTAGTACCAATGCATAGGCGTCTTAAAATATAATAATATAAAATATTACAGGATGTTCCAGGTGCACCGGATATCATGGATAATAGTAAAGTCCTTACGAAAATCTCAGATGATAGTCGTGATAGAAAAATGTCGACTGAAGAATATTATTCAACTATACAGGGTGTGCCATTTGAAACAATCCACCTAAATATCTCCTGAGGAGGGCAAGTGATAGGATATTTTTAGTGACATAAATTGTAGGGTTTGAGGGGACATTTGATGCATGCGTTTTTTTTGGAGCTTTTAAGGCCGTGCTTGCAAGCTGCAAGCACAAGGAGCTTTTTTTCAAATGGCAATCGCATTTTTCACCCCAATGAAACTTGTCCGCCTTGATGAGTTGTTTTCAAATACCTCATCATTCATGTCAATTCCTTCGATTTTACTCGAAAAATGCGACGAAAATGAGTTCTGGTATCAAACTGAAGATTCACATACCCTTGATGCGTGTTGGCGTGGATGATTGTTCCGCTAATCCATTCACCAACCGTACTTATGGAATGTAAACAATGACAAAGAATTCCCCATTACCTCGAATATTCTGTTATTCGAAACAGTTTCAATTTAACCAGAATCGAGTTAGTATCGCCTGTAATTTCATTGAACACATTACGATGTACTCAGCGAGTGAAATTGTGGATATTTTACTCGTCTTAGGAGAGTGCTGAGGATTCTATCAAGCCGCTGCCCGGACATATCAAGAACCCTAATCGCCGACGTCATCCCACACATGTAGTAATTCGCAACATTGAACGAAATTGTAGGAGAGGACGAATTTATCGACGACGGCAACTACAACAACAAGGCATTAATCGTAATGATCCTCGAGCTGTTGCCATTCTCGCTATGATTCACATGAATCCGCACATCAGTTTGAGAGAAATCGAACGAGATTTAGGTGCACCACGGAGCACCGTCCAAAGAATCCTCCGATCTGGCCGTTACCATCCGTATCATATAACGTTGTCCACGCAAGACCGACGGAATCGTGTCGACTTTTGTAATTGGGCCTTGCAAAGACAATGAAGATCCGAATTTTTTCCAGTACATTCTCTTCAGTGACGAGGCAAATTGTCATTATTGGTCAAGGGAAAATCCTCGCTGGAGTCAACACATTGATCATCAGCATCATTGGAAAGTGAACGTGTGGTGCGGTATCGTCGATGAGCAAGTGATAGGTCCATACTTTTTCCCCGGCTAGTCCTTTCCCGAACTGCAGGGAAGATTCGCCAACGGCCCGCAGGACCTCGGGGGGAGTGTCATCGGGAGACTCCTACTCGATTATGAGGCTCGAATTTTGCCGGGGACACGCCCGAGCGGGGAGAGACGCCACCCACGACATCGGCAACGCACGAGAGGCCACCGGGAACTGAAGCTCCACCGTTACTGGCAACAGATGCTCCCTGGCTGCCCCGGTCGTCGACGGCTCCGACGAGGGTCACGGAATCGCTGCCACGTAAAATTGTCAGCGCGTACGTGAGAGAGCCTATCGTTCCTCCGATCGACACGACGATCGGAAGAATGGAAGTCCTGGACCGGAACGCAGGACCGCCGATACCGAGGCCCGACGCTCGGTCGACCGTCGCAGCGCAGGAGCTCTCTCCATCGGCCCCGAGGCCGAGGGTGCTCGCGGAACGGCCAGGACCCATGCCTCCCGAACAGGAGCCTATTGGATCTCGGGCGAATGTCTCGCGTACGGCCCGCGAAGACCTAGAAAGCGAGATCGGCCAGGCCGTCCGGCGCATACTGACGGCACATCTAGGGCCTCAAGAAAGGGGCGAGAGAGGGCGAGAGGACGCTTGTTCCCGACCGCCGATCGCCACTACCCAGGCCGCGAGACCACAGACGACCGTTTCTCCGCGTCCCGTGGAGCGACTGAGACTCAGTGAAGAAGCTTCTCGGCGAGACGGAGCGGTGGCTTTCGCGCGGAATAGCTCCCCGATGCGACACCACGTCACCCCGCCAGACTTCCCCGGTTCGGGAATCGTACAGAACACACCCGAGCACGACCGGACTCAGCACGGGACTGCCTACTCCGCACCGAGAGATCCGACCACCATCGTCCATCGATGGAGACTAAGTTACGCCGGCCGACGCGATGGAAGTGCGGAGGACTTTATCGAAAAGGTGGAAGATCGAGCGGAATTCGCCCGTCTCGATCTCAACAGTCTCCTCGCCGCCATGCCTTCGATCCTGGATGACTTGTCTCGACAGTGGGCCCACCAGCGAAAGGGGCAGTGGTCCACCTGGGCCGAGTTCCGACGGGATTTCCTCGTACGATTCGGAACACGCGACTTGGAATGAACGCTAGACGACTTTCTGCGTAAGCGTACGCAGGGGGAACAGGAGACCGCCGTCGAATTTATAACCTGCCTCGAATCTAGCGCCGCGCGGATGAGACGTCCCCCTCACCCCGAGGACCTGGCTCGTCTCGCGCTCCGCAACATGCGCCCGGAATACCAACGGGAAATCCGCAGGGAGGATGTCGCCTCCCTGGAAGATTTAATCGACTTGGCCACTGCGCGGGAAGAAATCTGGGCTACCATCCGTCGATTCCAACCCCCGCCCCCGAATGAGGAGGTCACCGGTGCTTTTCCGTACCGGACCGAACGAGCTGGCCGTAATCGACGGGGAGCACCCGCGGTGCATGCGGTGACCTCGACGGAGGGAACAACCGCCGCACGAGCACCGAGGTCAGCTCCCCCGTCGCAACCAGCGAAAGGCACGACAACGTCTCGAACGTCGAAGTCTTCCGCAGGTGGACAGAAGACGGCGGGAGAGGTCGACCGGACCACCGACAGGGACGTACGGTGTTGGAACTGCTCCAGTCCAGACCACCGTTTGCGTCGATGCTCGGAACCGCGTGTAAAGGACTACTGCTACCGGTGCAATAAAGGAACCCCGGATCCCCGCTGCCGATGATGCCAGGGAAACGGGAAAGTGGGAGAGCACGCGTAAACGAATCGACTCCCCCCACTTTCGACGAGACGACGCCTCATCATCCTGCCGAAATCCCCGCCTCGCCCACGGAATCGCCGAACGAACCGAAGATAACCCCGGACGCGCGCCCGTCGACTCGCCTAGGAGGTCGCGGCGAATCCCGGCGAAAAAACGGAGGTCTACGATCGGGGCGTCCTCGGAAACACCGAGGCCCCCGAATACAACCCCGAAGGAAACGCTGGGCTCCTCAACGCCAGCTCCGCCGTACGAAAGGCCGAAGGAACGGAGGTCGACACGCGAGTCATCTTCGGAAACACCGAACGACTCGAAACGGACCTCAACGACGGAAACCGTTCCGCCTTCGGCAACGCCACGTGCCGCGAGCGAAGGAGTAACGGCAAGATCCGACCGAACGGAAGAAGCGTATTCCGAATGTCGGAACGCTACTCCACTCGTTTCGCCAACGGTGCCGCGGGTCGCGGTCCCGGATCCATACGATGTCATTGAGGAATACGATCCTCCGGAACCCTCGCGGGCGCTGATATGTGAGTGGAGGCCGCTGACGAAAGCGGATACGTTTTTCGACGGTGACATCCCGACGGAAACGCAAGCCTTGGTACATGTCGACGACATCCTCACGGTGGAGGGCGACGCGCACCCTTTGATACGGGTCCTCGTCAATGGACACCAACTTAACGCCTTGCTCGACACGGGATCCACAAGAACATACATGGGAGCAGTCGGCCTCCAACCGCAATTCCGCGAAGGGATACCGATCCAAACACCAAGAGCGGGTTGCATCAAAACGGCAAACGGTAGCCTAGAGGTAGTACGGGAAGAATTGACTCTACCTCTGCGGATTGACAACCTCGAACTCGACCACGACATTCGAATCGTCCCGAGTTTAGCCATCGATATGATCCTCGGAATGGACTTCATCACCCGCTTCGGAGTCTCCATCGACGGATCAGCGAATTCGTGGACTTCGAATCGGACGGGCAGAACGTATTCGTTTCTCGGTCCCGACGACCTTGACGAACGCAGCGAAGAGTCATGTTACGGGATCGCAGAGCTTTCTCCGGACGAGGCGAAGGAGCTCGACGGCCTCTTGCAACGCGAGCTCCCACAGGTCTCGGGAAAAACCGGGTGCACGGGGTTAATCGAACACCGCATCGACGTTCAAGGGCACGCGGCCATCAAGCAGCGGTACTACCTCGTGTCACCACCCGTACGAGAGGCAATGTATGCAGAAGTCGATTGCATGCTTGCCGAGGGAATCATCGAGCCGTCGAACAGCGAATGGTCCTCGCCGATCGTGATGGTAAGAAAACCAAGTAGAAAATATCGATTCTGCTTGGATTTTCGAAAGGTCAATGCGGTATCGAAGAAGGATGCCTATCCATTACCGTACATGGAGGGCATCCTGACCAAACTGCGGGCCGCCCGATACATCTCGACGATCGACTTGAGCCAGGCGTAGCACCAAATCCCGCTGGAAGAGTCCAGCAAGGAAGTGACGGCGTTCACTGTTCCGGGAAGAGGACTCTTCCAGTTTCGCCGGATGCCATTTGGACTCTCGGGTGCGCCGGCGACGTTCCAGCGTTTACTCGACCGGCTAATCGGGTCGGAAATGGAACCGTACGCCTTCGCTTACCTCGATGATATCATCGTTGTCACCCCCACGTTCGAGGAACACCTAAATTGGTTGCAGACCGTATTGCAGAAAATCGAAAGGGCCGGATTAACAATCAACCCGGAAAAATGCGAGTTCTGCCACGACGAGGTTCGATATCTCGGATTCCGCGTCAACCGACACGGGTTACAAACGGATCCCGAGAAGGTGGAGCAGATTCGATTATATCTACCACCGAAGAACCTCCGCCAACTGCGATGGTTCCTGGGGATGACATCGTGGTATCGCCGATTCATACCGAACTTCGCGGAGAGATCGACGCCGCTCACGAGTTTGCTAAAGAAGAACGTGCGTTGGCAATGGCGGATCGAGCAGGAGAAAGCATTTGGCGACATGAAGAACGCTATCGCGACGGCACGTATCCTGTCGACGCTGGATTTCTCGATTCCCTTCGTGCTACAAACGGACGCGAGCGATTACGGTATCGGGGCAGTGCTAACGCAAACTGTCGAGGACATCGAGCACGTCATTGCGTTCGCGAGTCGAACCCTGTCAAACGCAGAACGGAATGACAGCACGACCGAAAAGGAGTGCCTCGGCGTCGTTTGGGCCATCCGAAAGTTCCGTCCATACGTCGAGGGATTCAAATTCACGGTGGTCACGGATCACAGCAGCTTACGGTGGTTGCATAATTTGAAAAGCCGGACGGAAGACTCGCGCGATGGGCCCTCGAGCTTCTGCAGTACGACTATGACATCGTCCATCGAAAAGGAGCGTGGCACCACGTACCGGATGCATTGTCGCGCATGTTCGAACCGGAAGCACCGGCGGTCTTTGCAACGATCGATGAAGAACTCGTACCACCGTAGCCCACGGTACAATAGAAATGGTACGACCGACGTATCGAACACGTTCGACGGTTTCCAACGAACAACGGCGCATGGAAGGTCGAGAACGATCAACTTTATCGATACTGTCCGAACGCCTTCGTGGATCTGATCGTACCAGATCTAAACGCCTGGAAACTGGTCGTGCCACCGAATCAAAGAAAGGACGTCCTCGAGGAGGTACACGATGACCCGCAAGCCAGCCATCTCGGAGCAGCGAAATCGTATCTGCGGGCTCGAAAGAATTACTACTGGCCCGGAATGCACCAGGACGTCTTCGAATATGTACAACGGTGCATTCCCTGCCAGAAGACGAAGGTCGAGCAACGGCCACCGCCAGGATTAATGGGTCAACGCAGCCTACATGGCCCCTGGAAAGTCGTAGCGGCCGACGTCATGGGTGCACTGCCAAGGAGTCCGAACGGCTACAAATACGTACTCGTATTTCTTGATTTGCACAGCAAATGGATCGAGTGTATTCCTCTGCGCGCCGCGACGGGGAAGCTCGTCCTCAGGGCTTTCGAACGGGAGATCGTCTACCGCTGAGGCTGTCTGGACACGTTCTGGACGGATAACGGGACGGAATTCGTTAATAAACAGATCAAGACGTACTTAAAGGGTGCGGAATACACTTCGCGACACTCCCGACGTACCACCCCCAAGCGAATCCCGTTGAGCGAATCAATCGAACGCTCAAGACCATGATCACCGCGTACGTGGACAATCATCGACACTGGGACGACCATCTACACCAGTTACAATTCGCGTA
Organism: Xiphydria camelus; assembly: GCA_963678675.1. Classification (NCBI taxonomy): domain Eukaryota; kingdom Metazoa; phylum Arthropoda; class Insecta; order Hymenoptera; family Xiphydriidae; genus Xiphydria; species Xiphydria camelus. The sequence continues at coordinate 21,348,296 of OY783191.1, forward strand.
CAACACGGCGGTGCATAGTACCCTGAAGACGAGCCCGGCATTCGTGAATTTCGGACGTATACCCGCACCACTTCGTTTCGCTCGGCGGCTGTGATCGAGGGGAAAATCGTTCCCCCGACTCAAAATCCACACGAATGGGTGGAAAGGATGCTTCGGATGTCCGAGATACACGATCTCGTTTTGGAATACCTCGAGGAAGCACACGAGAAGCAATCGAGTTATTATAACCGTGGTCGCCGGGATGTCACGTACACGGAGGGTGACGTCGCCTGGGAACGATCGCACGTGCTATCGTCGGGAGCACTCGGGATCGCATCGAAACTCGCGCCGAAATTCGAAGGACCGTACCGAGTCGCGAAGGTCCTATCGCGTCGGACATGCTAACTCGTCGATCTAAGCGGCAAGTCGGTCGGAAAGCAACACGTGTCGGATCTAAAACCCGCGCGTATCGATAGCGACCAGACATATCAGCGACTAGCCGCGAACACGTGATATAAGAACGATGCACCCGCGCCTTAAGTGTTAGGGAATAACGATTCGTTCCTACCACACAGGACGATGGACGACTGGACGAGGGTGGCGGACGCCATCGGGGAGGCGGAAGACGAGGGACAATTGATCGACCTGGAGATAACCTCCAATCGGCCACCAGTACCGACGGTGTCCCTGCGACTTCGCGTTCCGCGCGCCTACCTGTGGCGCCGATTGGTTGGGAACGCAGAGCGAGCGCCGCCACGTCTGCAGGACACCGCCACCCAGACGTCGCCGCCAACACCCCGACGAATGGTTGACTACCTTACAGAGGTAGAAATGAAACCGACGGAAAGGGTGATCGTCTCGACGAAGTATCAAGGGAAAAATAAGAAACTATACCGGGCGGATGCGGGAATTGCTTCGAGATGGGGCATGCGTGGAGGCATTGCCCGAAGCCCCTGCGCGATAATTTCTGCCGGCGCTGCTGCTGGCAGAATTTGACGAACCGAGGCTGTGCAAGCTGCGGATACCCGAACAAATAAAGACAACTACCGAAAGCCACATCGAATTGGTATATATACAGTATTATGCGAATTAATGTGAACACGGCATAATATTGTCAATTCTGCAAGTTATTTCCACGTGAATTACATATTACATAACCTCTACTCAGTATTTCATTTGTGTTAATGCGAGTTACATATCTTCAGATTATTTTGAGTCGTTTTTTTTGTCTTTTTGTTAATTTTAAAAGAAACTAGCAGCCCGTCCCGGCTTCGCACGGGTAGATTGTGGATTGATTTTGTCCGTCCACCATTGTTTAAATACATTTTTAATACAAAACTTTTAGTATTTTTCCCGGGCTACGCAATGGTCACAATCATTGATCGTTGCCCCCTACGATCAACAATTCGTACAAGGTAAATGCTTTGAAAGAAGTAAAAGTTACTTAGAGCAGGAATAGTTGAAACGAAAATCGCATATTGCAATGAAAGTACTATGGGTGAAAGGCGCTCGATGACAAGCCTGACATTCTCCGATCCATCGAGTCATCTTTTTACGGACAGGACATGAGCTAGATCCTCTTCGGTTGCACCTGTACGAGATGACATGTCAGAAAATCGTGAGTCTTCATGAAAATCTTCTAACCTACTCGTTCTGCAATAATACTTAATAATAAAAAGCTATTCTCCTACATGTACATATTCTCCTGATGAATAAATTCCAAAAAAAGTAGTGAAATCTCTCCACAAAAACAGATTCTCTGTAAAAAAAGGCGGCATGTTCATTCAGTGCCAACAAAAATTAATACGTAAAATACTCTCCAAAGAAGATTTGAAATCAATTAAGATCGCCATGTTCAAGAGTTATATATAAAAAGTAAAAGGCATCATTTGAAAGGGAAATTATTGTAAATCAAGTGACTACAAAATTCGACTAAAAAAATTTATAAAAAAATTTTAATAAAAAAGAACTTGCCGGGTTTTTTTCCTTCAAAATAAAAAATTCAAACAGAATTATACTCGATGTTTATGCACTTATGATTTTAAATAAATTCATACACTTATATGATACCACCAGTATACCGAATGTCGCACGAGAAACCGATCAGGCGGGGGCCTTCTGAATTTCTTTAAATTTGACTTCGGCAGTGCAATTTATGAATCACTCTAGCACCTTCCAAGCACTGCCAATTATTCGGTATAGTGGACAAAATATGAAAACTTAAGCGCCGCAAGTTCTTTCTTATTAAAATTTTTTTAATAAATTTTTTTAGTCGAATTTTGTAGTCACTTGATTTACAATAATTTCCCTTTCAAATGATGCCTTTTACTCTTTTTATATATAACTCTTGAACATGGCGATCTTAATTGATTTCAAACCTTTTTTGGAGAGTATTTTACGTATCAATTTTTGTTGGTTTCCTTATACGAATAAAACTCTTTGTCTGTCATAGTCTCGCCGGCTTATCTTTCTTTTTCGCGTCTCCGTCCACGAGTCCCGTCCTTCCGGATCCCAGCCCGCGTATCACGAACCGCCTCTCTGCCATTAGCTGGGGATAGCCGAGTCCGATCGAGATCGGACCGTCTCCGATCTCCCGTCTATCGGTCCTCGTATGTAGGAGAGTTCGATTGTCTCTCCACGTGGTGCGGCCGTGTCCGCACCTGGCGCCCATCGTTTCCCATTCCGCGTGTGGCATCGTAGCCACCGTTTAGTGACGTAGCGGAGGGCATTGCGGGCCCTTAGCGAAACGCTACGTCATAGCACATTGTAACATGACCGCAAAAAACAAACTAAGCGGAAAGTTCATATTTGTATGTTATGATTTTTTTTCATAATAAGGGGGTTTATGAAAATAACATTGAAAACCAAAGGTCTCAGTGATTATAATTGATTTATATGTCGACTCAATCAAGCAAGTTTTAAGTAAAAAATGCAGATTTTCCAAGGCAGCAAGTTATTCAGATTCGATATCACTTTCGTCGTCTTCGTTCTCGCTGCTGTTTACATGGGGTTCCTTTAGCAATTGGATCACCTCTTCACTTAGACTGCCACTGAATTTAGTTGGCATTTTTCTCAAGGAAGAAATCACGGGATCGGAGCTAACTAGCACATTAAGTGAAGAATATCTTCATTTGCTACTTTTCTGGAGAGCTTTCTTGAGCGGTTTCTTCGGTAGTGCCGAAAATTTTTATTGCGGGCTTCCTGAGCCTCCTCGCTAAGCATTCCGATAGGGAGCGGGCTTGCTTCTGTAACATCTGATCCGTGAATAAGTATCTGCAATTAAGAATGAACTGTTTGTAACTTGTATCGCTTTTAAGGAACTGAAATGAAGAAAATAACATGTAATTTTGTTAGTATGTTTACCTTACGAACAGATGACGGCATACAACGAAACGTAAAATTTAGCAGTCTCCAGGGTGTATTTCTTGAATAGATCGGTGTCAATCTCGTATCCGGAAGCCATTGTCCGTAAAATTATATCGCAATGCACAATTAGAGACTCCTCTATTTCTGTTATTTATGATAGGACTTTTCTTTTATTTATGTACTGGTAGGACTCCTGAAAAATCTGCGGGCTGTGTTGCCATCATTAGTTGTACCTGTACCTTCTTTTACTATGTCAACAAGGAGACCAACCGCCTTGAAATCGTTTTGGAATTTCTGCTTCCGTTCAGATACATCACGTTCAGATTCTTCTTTCACGTCTTTTGTGACTGCCCATTTCTTCACCTTTAATCTATATGAAAGGTGCAAGAGCCATTCCATAAACCTAATGTAGGCGTATTTTGTTGAAAGACCGTGTTCAAATGCCTCTTTATTGACCGGCCTCTTCGTGATATTGTCGATGTCGTTCATTATGCTTGGTAATGCACCACAGAGGGTACACGCTTGGATTGATTTAGTTTCTGTTAATATTTGGCAAACTTTTCCATCGATCATACTCATGCATAATTTGTGTTTGACAGCTGCTTCAAATTTTTCTTCTACATTTTCAATTAAAACCTGGGTCTCCACAAGATTCTTCATCTCATCCACGATTTCTTTCCTTTCTCACTGGAGCATGTGTTTCTTTGGTAAATTCGTATTTCAACGGCCTGCAATATCTAGTGGACGAGGGCCGCTATCCGAATTCCGAATTATTAGGTGTGCAACTTTACCTACTAGAATTTATATAACGTAGAAAATTGCAAATAGTTGCGGTTAAAATGTTTAGGTCGCTTAGACAAAGCCTTAAGGTATACGAAAATGCCCGAAACGAGGTGGGGTAAAGTGAGTTAATTTTTGTAGGTCAAATTTCCGAGATTTTTTTAATGTGCATGTTTTTCTAAAAGTGTACATCATATTATTTTAAAAAGAGTATATACACTTTGAACAGTGACCAAAGTGCTTATAAAGGACCCAAGTCAAGCTGGATAAAAGGGAAAAGTTGTACTTCTACCCTAACAATGTTTAGACCACAAACGTTCAAACTTTGCTCAAATGTGAGACATTCTTGTGACAAAACTGCATTTGGGCAATTTGGTACTCAATGGCCGACTCCTAAAGCCACTAAATAGTGCTATTCATGTTCATTATAATGCCCTGGGTATATATCAGTTAAAGTAACTTTTCAATAGAGCCTGAAACAAACTTTCATTTTTTAAAAATTTTGGCCAAGAAAACTGGTCTTTGGTCACACTGTGCGGCGTAGCAGGACGCGAGAGATAGCAGAAAAACTCAACATATCAAGTTCAAGCGTTTCCTTGCATTTACAACAGCTGGGATACGTAACAAACTTGATGTTTGGATTCCTCACGAGTTGCAAGAAATTCATCTCTCTAAACGAATTAACATCTACGATTCATTGCTGAAACGTAACAAAAATGACCCATTTTTTAAGCGAATCATAACGGGCGATGAAAAGTGGATTGTTTACGATAATGTCGTGCGAAAATGATCGTGGTGCAAACGAGATGAGCCAGCACAATCAACATCAAAGGCTGATATTCATCAAAAGAAGGTTTTGGTGTATGTTTGATGGGATTACGAGTATAAAAGTATTATTTTTTCTCGAACAACTCCAAAGGAACCAAACTATTAATTCAGAAGTGTATTGTCATCAGCTAATGCAATTCAATCAAGAAGTGAAGAAAAAACGGCCAAAACTGGCAAGTCGTGAAGACGTTATTTTCCATCACGATAACGCCAGACCACACACATCTTTGGTCACTTGCCAAAAATTGTTGGAGCTAAACTGGGAAGTAATGCCTCATCCACCGTATAGCCCGGACCTTACACCATCACAGATTACTATTTATTCCGCTTTAAATCCATTTAAATGGAAAGATACTCGATTAAGATGAGGCTATCAAAAATGAGTTGACTCAGTTTTTGCCTCTAAAGACCAAACTTTCTTCGAATTACGCAGCTGCCTAATAGCTGGGGAAAAGTCATCCAATAAAATGGTCAATATATCATTGATTGATGTTTGTTATTTATATTAATAAAATCACTGAAATTCATGAAATAAACGATATTACTTTTCGAACTCAATATTTTAGATATTTTCAGTTTAATCCCAGACAATACAAAACTCCAACAAATATCTCTAAGAGCTTGTAAAAGTCTTTAATGTATATGAGATCTTCATGAGCTTTTGACCCTTTGGTAGGCGCGTGGGGCGTATCCTACATCCCAGCCAACTTCTTTTCACTACCAAAGCCAGATAACATTTTTTTAAACTTGCCAAAAATTGCTGCAAAAATTGAGGCAAGCGTTGCTGCCTCTCGAAAACTAGTTTGAACAGCTGATCCACTCATTTCCGTACATATATCTGCACTGTGGTCATTGTAATACCTGTGTGAAAGTGATTGGGGTGTCACTTATATCCCACGTGATTATTTGCGTAATATTTTTTTGTCGTCGGGAGATTGTAGGCCGATCGAAAGTAGTAAAGTATATCGTCGGCTTACTATCAAAACCTCCTAAGTTTGGTTATTGAGACATTGGGGTTTTTGAACTATTCATATTCTTAAAAAGCTGACACATTTTACCAGCTTATGTGTCAGCCTTTTAAGAATATTATGAATAGTCGAAAAACCCCAATGTCTCAAAAACCAGACTTAGGAAGTTTCGATAGTAAGCCGACGATATATTCATGAAGCAGTACTTTTTAGCAATGAAACAATGATAAACTAGTAGTCAAACCTAACCTAACTCCATCCAGATTAAGTAAACGAAATAACTAATAAAATTATTATGTAATCACTGGGAGGAAAAACTTAATTTATAAAAGTTTAATTTAATTTATAAAAGTGTTTGAATAATGGTATGTTTTTTTAGCATACAGAAGTCATGTAATTTAGATGAAAATATACTATTACAGTAGACTCTCGATTATCCGAGGTAATTGGGACCGAGAGTAGCTCGGTTAAAAATAAAACTCGGATAATCCGAAGTTCTTTTAAATTGCTCGTGGATGACGAAGAAAAATCCAAAAGGTACATTCTACAGTTTTATGTTTACTTACATATTATGTATTTTATCTTAGGCTGCGTCCACATTTGTGACATTTAACCGTGACATGTCTCCGTGACCGTGTCAGTAAAGGTGTGTCCACAATTGTGCGTGACATTGTGTCGGACAGGGCTGCGTGGCATCGCGATAGGACTTGTTACGCTAAATGTGGACGGTTTCGGTACTGACACGCGTTGCTGACACGGTCACGGAACCTTGTCACGATTAAATGTCACGATGAGAGTGGATCGGCTCGTGGCATGTGTCATTAATGCGTGACAGTACACGACCAGCGTCCACATTTGTGACATTTAATCGTGACATTTCTCCGTGACCGTGTCAGCAACACGTGTCAGTACCGAGACCATCCACATTTAGCGTAACAAGTCCTATCGCGATGCCACGCAGCCCTGTCCGACACAGTGTCACGCACAATTGTGGATGCCCCTTTACTGACACGGTCACGGAAACATGTCACAGTTAAGGGGGGCGCCCAGTGTGGAAGGTCGAAAAACAACGCTTTTTTCATTCGTATCATTTTCAGATATTTTATTTTTTCGCATATCAATTATGGTGATCTGAAAGTACATGTATTAAACAACTCAAAAATATTTTTTTAGATTAAAAAAACAATGGTGGATTTGTAAACATTGAAACAGGACGTCTCGAAATGGCGGTGTTGAATTTGTGGGAGTTCTACTGTCCTTTATAGTAAACTTGCAACATGTGGAAAAAAATTTTCTCGTTAATAACATTTATAATTCGTCGGTAAACCAATAATATATGGAAAAACATGAAAAAGAAAAATTAGATTGAGGTTTGATGTAAAAGTCCGATTTTCTTGCTAAAATGTCGAGTTATAAACATTTATAAACCATTTTTATAACAATTATTTTACAAACAAGTTGGTTTAACTACGATCTATAACTATTTTGTATAACTGGTTAAAATTTCAGGCAAAAATCTTAAATAGTTCTCGAGATATCATTCACACAAATTTCGAAAACCATGTTTCGAGAAAAACGTTCAACTGCGCGCAAAGTGGCTGTACAGCTGTGAGAAGCGTTTACGCTTAGACGGCTGTAACTCGAAAACTAATATGAATATCGTTCTAAAACCTTTCTAGGAATATTCTACATAGCATTGGGGAATTTTTAAAGCAATAAAAACAAATCAATTTTTTCGACCTTCTACACTGGGCGCCCCCTTTAAATGTCGCAAATGTGGACGCAGCCTTACAAAGAGGTCTTTGATGGATTTTTGAGTAAATGTTTTGCCTCTCTTGGAAGCGGCAATGTTGCGCCAACGTTGAAGAAACAGTAGATCATGCGGCGAGAGAGCTCTCGGTTAATCCCGAGCCTCGGTTAACCGGGATTCGGATAACCGCGAGTCTACTGTACTTTAGGGGGGGGGGGGGGGGGGGGGTCTAACGCGTGGAAAATAACTATTTTTACGAATTTCTTTTAGAGCTATTGTTCAAGTAGATATATTCTAATGTTTCGCATGTTACAAAGCATCATTCGAATATTTTGTAATTTTTTTTTGTAGAAAAATATTGAGAAATAAGCCGGTGACGAAGCATTTTCGAGGACGCCTTTTAGAAAAGATGATTTGCGGTGGACACTATATTTCAGCGTAGAATTATCTCAAATCAAAAAATCAAAGCAATTTAGTTAAAACGGAGGTTTTTCTAGACCCAAACGTTTTTCTTTAATTTGTTTTCCATTTTTAAATGTGGTGGTTGTTTGAAGTAAAAATTGCGATTTTTCACACAAAAATCCGCCATTTTGTTGCTATAAAACCCCCGTAATGTAACAAAAAAAGAAAAAGAAAACGCAGGGGTCTGGTATTTTATATGTAGAAAGTGTGTACAAAATTTGCGAAGAATCGGTGCAGTAGTTTTTAAATGACAATGTCCATGGACTTTTAAAACTTGGTTCCGAGAAACAAGCGTTTAAAGATGTTATTGCGGGGTAGGCATGTAGGAGGTGAGACGCAGGGGATTCTATTGTTTTCCTGCAGAGATCCAATCCCTGAACACAAAAAAATTGTTTTCTAATAATAAATTCGACCATATTTGAAGAGTGGAAGTGTAAAACCGGCTAAGTGCCAATTTTTCATATTTCGATTTTTTTGCATAAATATAGTCTATATTCAATTGCCAATGTCCCCTAAAAATGGCGACGTGCCAGACACATAGGATATGCTTTTAATTTGAAGCGGAAAATAATGGGATGTATAAGTCCATTGCATATGAAGGGTCCAGTGGAAAAACGATGAGGGTCCATTTTTTTCGAAATCGATATTTTAGCGACATCTGTTAGCTTGTAACATGAAGTATCAACATATCAAACCTTACAGGGGACGAAAACTGAGATTCCACTAAAAACTGTGGTTGAAAATAGGCGGCACAGTGGACTCCCGTGCGTTGTGAAACTTTAAATGTCATGTTTCTCAACTTTTAGAAATATGGACCCTCATCGTTTTTCCACTGGACCCTTCATATTTATCCGAAAGTAGGCTAAGTGCCAATGCCATAAAATCTTATTTCGTCATTTAGCGATCAGGGTTCCGTCGCATTATAGACAGAATTCTGCATATCGGTTCTTACCGCTCAGTATCATTGCAATCTAAAAGACGATCTAATGTAGAGCTAATCTCGCCATTAGTCGCAATCGCAAAGTGGGCGGTACGTTTCGGCGGATCTAGGCTGCAAATGAGCTCGTAATAATTAACGAGTAATTTTATTATCAGAGACGAGTAATCGGTATTCTTGCTTATTTTAGGTATGGAATTCGAGAAATAACAAGCGTCATCTTTTGTTCTTCCGTTATTCCTCCTCCAGCCAATCAAGGAGCGTTGCATCAGACCACGCTATCCCTACCGTTTTTTAATTGCTATTAGATGTAGGCTATTGGGACCGTGCAACACCCGTCCAGTGACACCTGGTGGCAGTAGTCGGCGAAAAATCGGCACTTTTATACAGTACCAAATACGATAAGAATATAGAAATCCTCGGCAAAACCAATTAGTGACCAACAATAGGAATGTTTTTCATCAGGTGTATTTTATAGCAATTATTTATATGTATAGAATTGCAATAAACAGTAAGTATAACATTTAGGGCCGGTTTATTCACCTTCAGACGCGTTCACTGCCATATAATGTACTTTAACCCGGCAGCGGTGGTAGCTGGCAGTCAACGTGTTACAGGTATGGAGAGACGTGCCGACTAACTTCAAGCCTTCACCACTAGTTGCGCACGATCGTTCGCCGTATCCCCTCCAAGCAGTTGCACGGTCCCAATATAAGCCGAAACTAAATGCGCATTTGTCAATGCATATAACGAAATATACGACGAAACGTGTACAGTGCATTAAGTGTGCAAGCGCTCTAACTTAAGTGCAGTGTTAAATCATATTTTGAACTAGCCGCTAAGTTTAAACCCACCTCATCACACGTATTTAATGAACAACCGAGAGCTAACATTGATCGTACGGCGACCGAACAGTCAATAGTTAGTTTTTTGATATATTTGTCAAAATGAATCCACAACGGGATAGTGTGAGTTATGTTGCAAAAAGAAAAGCAGGTTCAAGTGTGTATATGCGTAAACAGAGAAGGCTTAAAATTGCTGGAAAAGCTTACAAAACAGCTGAAAATAAAGACAGATCAGCTAGAAATCCACCGCCCAAAGAAGTTAGTAAATAAATCTAATAGCTGTGCTTGTTGCTATAACGTTGTTACATCGTTGCTATATCGTTGTTATTTCTCCATAGGTATCATGCAAATCTCGTAACAATTGCAAGATGTTAACAGCAGAACATAAAGCTGATTTGTTTACAAAATTTTACGCTTGTGATGAAGTGGCTCAAAAAAATTATCTGATGGGGCGTATAGAAATACTGGAAATCCAGCGGCGCCGGCACGGGACTTACGATGATCCGAAGGAAAGTCGAAAACAAGCAACTGCTGTGTATAATGTACCAAATGGAACCGGTTTAAATGTTAAGGTTTGTCGTAAAACGTTTCTCGAAATTTTTGGTATACAAAAAATATTGTTTCGACTATCATTAAAAGAAAGAAAATGGGGGCGGTGTCCTATTCAGAGACCCGAGGAAAGTTTGAGAAGCCTAAGAAGTTTTCTGATGAAGTTAGGATGCAAATTATTGATCATGTTAACAGTATTCCGAGGTGTGAAAGCCACTATTCACGTTCAAAAACAAAAAAAAGAATATCTAAGCCCCGACCTGAATATAAATCGATTATACCATGCTTTCAAAGATGCCAATCCTGAATTATTGGTTTCATACAAGCTATATTCAGGGACATTTCATAAGAACTTTCCAAAGGGTATAGCCGGATAAGCATATGAAATCAGGCCCGGCCTGATTTTTTTCCCCATTCAGGTATATTTTGTGTTTATACATAAGTAAGCTCTCTCTAAATTTTTAGACCAAAATATTGATTTAATCAAAAGTTATCGTCAAAAAACCAAAAAACGAAAATATTGTTTATCTCGAGAACTACTCGACCGATTTTACGCAACAAAATATATTATGCACCGCCATGTAGCTAAATTATAAAAAAAGTATTGGATTGTTTCGCCCATAAATAAAGAAAAACAACAAGTTTGAATTTTTCAATAATTTTTATTTTGCATATGAAAAATAACACCCCCGCCTTTTTTATACACTCAGGCATGACTAAACTATGATAGGGGAGAGTGATGTACCTTGGGCCACTATTCAAATTTTAATAATTTTTTTCGACATTTTTAAAAATGAATTAATCTAATCGTGACTGGCGTACTTAGTGTTATTTCAAGTATTCAGAACAAAATTTGCAAAAGGTTAATTTTATATTATCATACTGATAACTGAAAGGACATTTTTACTTGCAAATTGTCCCAAGGTACAACCGGGACTTGAACCTTGGGACAATTTTAATTGTACCTTGGGACAACAGTAATTGTATATCCGGTTAAGAAATAAATAAATACAAAAACATCCAAAGTATTCATAACATATTTATTAATACATATTAAAAGATATGAAGTCTACTGGAAAGCAGAGTTGTTCCATTAGTCGTTCTGACCTCCAACCACTGTTGGTTTTGGTAATTTTCTCAAAATATTCGACTCGCTGATTTCATATAACACAGGCACACAAAAAAAAAGCTCCTGTTCCCGGAACCAGACCAGTATATCTTTATGTTTTTGAGGTTGCTGAATCCGAATCCGATGTCCGTTTGTCTCCATCACGTCACGTTCAAGATCATTTCAAGGTCAAATCCTGGAAAAATAGTCAAATCGATTCAAATTATTATTCCTATATATTTTTGAGGACGCTGAATCCAAATCCGATGTCCGTTTGATCCGACAAGGTCAAATTCAAGGTCAAATCTAGCAAAAATGTTCTAATCTAAAGTCCAAGCTGACCCCCTCCATAGGAGTGCCGGTCGACATGTTTCCACTCATAGGGCGCCGGGTCGCGCGTGGAGCGGATAGCGGAGCTTTGATCGCGCCGGCTCAGGTCTGTAGTAAGAGAGGCCGTGACGGAGCGGTCAGTCGGAAGGGTGTCGCCTATGGCGGTTTCCTAGCTCTCTCGTGTCTTCAATGCATTACCGCGGATCGGCGTCTATGACCGAATGATCCGTTGAGCGGTACACGTCTTTGACGTTTAAAAGACGCGGAGGTCTGTTTGGAGATCTGCCAAGTTTTGTTTTCCATGCATCAACTCACTCAGTTCCGAGCGAGAATAAATCTGTTCTCGTACCGCAAAATAAATTTTGAAATCCATTCACGTGATCTCTCAATTCAAGTGAATTGGAGCTCATCGTTGTAAATTTGATACAGCGAATATGTGTGGTATGCCTGCACCAAGGGTACCTCCACGCGGTGACGGCGGGCAACGGTTTTTTATTGTTCATTTTTCCGGCAAAATCCCTGGATGAAGGTGTCCAAGCCGTCATGGCAGGCACACGGAAATGTGTTACGATACAGGGGTTCTCACAAGGAACACCAGTATCGGCAGTTGGTCTGGGTAAGCAAGCGGGCCCGCAATCGTCGTCATCAAGCGACCGCAGCTCTGCATTGGTGGAAAACTTGGCTACTGTAGAGTCTATCACTACAAGTTCGGATCACATATGCAATAAGGATCCAGATTCATTTTGCTATGTTTGTGGTAAGTATGAAGCATCAAAGAATCGCAAACGTATTTCAGAGCGTATAAGGAATATGTATAAGGATTGTTTTGACTTGAACATGATAGATGAAGGTAATGATTGGGTACCACACATCATTTGTGCTTCTTGTAACACAATGATTCATCGTTATGATAAATCTCGAGACAAGAAATATCTCAATTTTCTTATACCAATACATTGGACCAAAGCGCAATCTAGAAAAGATTGTTATTTCTGCAAAACATATCTAACTGGGTACAATATGAAAAATAAATCACATATAAAGTATGCTAACGTTACGAGTGTCATACTACCTGTTATTTCCAACGAGGACAATACAAACAAACGGAATTTTAGTTCAGATGGAATGGAAATAGACGAGATTAAAGCAAGCGTTGAAAGAGAAAATATAGATCAGCGTAGAGATTGTGTGAATAAGGATGAACAGTACGATGATAATAATAGAGATAAGAGCTATATGAGTGGAACTGATAGCGAAGATGAAAGTTACACGAGTGAAAATGAAACTGATAATGACGATGAGAGATATATGAGCGGAAATGAAAGTGGCAGCAAAGATGGCCAAACGAATGATGAAGAAAGTGAAACTGAAGATGATTCTCATGAATACGTTCCAACGGGTTGTAAGAATAAAAAGCCTGAATTGTTCTCACAGGAAGAACTGAACGATTTCATTCGTAACATGGGATTGCCGAAAGATGTTGCCGAGTACTGTGCTTCTACGTTCAAAAAGAGAAATCTGCTGAAGAAGAAAACGAAGGTAACGTTTTACAGGACAAGAGAAAAAAAATTTAGGAGCTTTTTCTCTCGTAATTCAAATAAGTCTCTCGTTTATTGTAATAATGTCAAAGGATTAATCGACGAATTAAAGCCCGATACTTATAGTGCTGATCAATGGAGACTTTTTATGGATTCTAGTAAACGTAGTCTCAAAGCAGTCTTACTCCACAATACTAATGTATACGCACCAATACCAGTTGCGCATTCGACTGTTATGAAAGAATCGTATGAATGTTTGAAAACTCTATTAGCAACAATAAAATATGATGACCACAAATGGCAAGTTTGCGGAGATTTTAAAATCCTCACAATGATTCTGGGACAGCAATCTGGCTATACAACAAAAACCGTGTTATCTTTGTAAATGGGATAGTAGAGATAAACAAAATCATTACGTGAAAAAGGTTTGGGAACCTAGAACATCCTTCATTGTAGGACTCGACAATATCTTACAGCAGCCGTTGATAGATTCAAAGAAGGTATTGATACCTCCATTACATATAAAGTTAGGACTCATGAAACAATTCGTCAAAGCGTTGAATAAAGAAAGCGATTGTTACAAATACTAACGAGATCAATTTCCAGGTCTATCTGATGCTAAAGTAGGCGCGCGAGTATTCGATGGACCTCAGATCAGAAAAATGTTTAGAGACAATCACTTCGTAACTCAAATGAGCTCTATTGAGAAGAATGCGTGAGTCAGCTTCAAGAAAGTATGTAGTAATTTTCTAGGCAATCATAAGAACTCGGACTACAACAAAATAATATCTGACATGGTTGAGAATTTCAGGAGATTGGAATGTAACATGAGTTTAAAATTACATATGATAGATAGTTATGTGGACCAATTTCCAGATAATGTTGGCAATTTCAGTGAAGAACAACGAGAACGTTTCCACCAAGATTTTAAAGATGTAGAACGAAGATTTCAGGGTAGATGGGATGAAAACATGATGGCAGATTTCTGTTGGATGTTGCAGAGAGAAAGCGCGGAAAAAGGAAAAAACGCAAGAGAAATCCCTTGCACAGATCTTTTGAGAATAAACGAGTACGTTATAAAAGAAGGCGAAACGATGAAGAAGTAGCAGAGTGAAATACAAAATACACGTTCCAGCGACTCCAAAAATATAACGGAGTGATGATGCGAAAAGATTTGAACATTTTTGCTGGATTTGACCTTGAAATGAACTTGACTCTGACATACTGGTGGCAAACGAACCTCGGATTCTAACTCAGTGACCTCGAAAACATATTGACGTGGTAGTTTATTCTCGTGAAGACACATTTTCTTATTTTTGCAATTGTCATATGAACCTTCCATACAATAATATAAAGTGACCTTGAAATGACCTGAGGGGTTATGTTATCAAATAAATTGGATACATATCTAGACGTAAAATTTCCCGTTCTTTCAGAATCTGCAGTAAAAAAATTCATTTTTGGGAGAATAAATACATTTGACCTTGAAATGACCTTGAATTTGACCTTGTCGGATCAAACGGACATCGGATTTGGATTCAGCGACCCCAAAAATATATAGGAATAATAATTTGAGTAGATTTGACTATTTTTCCAGGATTTGACCTTGAAATGACCTTGAACGTGACGTGATGGAGACAAACGGATACCGGATTCGGATTCAGCGACCTCAAAAACGTAAAGATATACTGGTCTGGTTCCGGGAACAGGAACTTTTTTTTTGTGTGCCTGTGTTATCGCTCAAAACTTTTTACTCGGGGATTTTTTGAGTCGCTTCTATCGGTCTATTCTCAAATCCAAGATGGCGAATGCAATATGGCGGATGATAAATTCCAGAAATTTTTAGAATTTGAAGATTATGGCCCGAAACTTGTTACTCGGGGGTTTTTTGGGTCACTCATTACGACGCTGATATCCAATCGGTCTATTCTCAAATCCAAGATGGCGAATGCAATATGGCGGATGATGAATTAAAGAAACTTTTAGAATTTGAAGATTATGGCGCGAATCTTGTTACTCGGGGTTTTTTTGGCTCGCTCATTACAATGCTGATATCCAAATCGGTCTATTCTCATCCGCCATATTGGATCCCCCATCTTGTATTTGAGAATAGACCGATTTAAACATCAGCATCGTAATGAGTGACCCCGAAACCCCCGAATAACAAGTTTCGGGCCATAATCTTCAAATTCTAAAAATTTCTGGAATTCATCATCCGCCACATTAGATTCGCCATCTTGGATTTGAGAATAGACCAATTTGGACATCAGAATCGTAATGAGCAACCCCGAAAATCTCCGAGTAACAACTTTTGGACCATTATCTTAAAATTTGGATAAATATCTCGAATTTTCCATCCGCCATATTGGATCTGCCATCTTGGATTCAAGGTCATTCAAGGTGAAGGATGGTTCCAGGAATTCTCGCACTATTTTTCCCGTTTGAATGCATAAATTATTCCTGAAAAAAAACAATTAATATTAATCGTCCCATGGTTGGTCGATATATCGACCACCCCCGGCCTTAACACATTGAGTGCTGATGACGTCGAAAGACGTCATCTGCTTCTTAGGTGGGAGGCGCATGACGTCATTCGACGTCATCACACGGGCGGATATATTCCTTCAGTACGCTGTTAGCCTTTAAGCGAAGTTGTTGTGCGGTCGTCAGCATCTAGTATACGAGTGAATTATTTGAAAAATTTGTCGCTGTTATGATTTTTTGGTATCAAATATTACTTTCATGCCAGTATTAGAGCCTAGAGTTTTATTATTTCCCAAAAAACCTTGTCAGCATCCTGGGTCGGGTTTCCGAATTTCATCAGCAGTGAACGTGTTAAAAGGTTAATAGTACAGTCATTTGGTGGTCAAAAAAGAGGTTACCTGGAAAGTTTTCCGGGAGTTTTGAAAATTGGTGATTTTATAGATTTTGATTTGCTCGTTCCAAAGGACCCCGCACAAACCTTATGGGAACTGGTTCCCGGTGAATTTGGCTGGGCTTCACAAAAGTTATCATTGCCGCAACAACGAAAAATGGACAGTTTTTGATTTTGAGACCTTAAAGTTCATACTTTTTGCTTTCCGTCATATGATCTATTGGATCGAAATAATCTTGTAAAATCAGGTTTTCTGTGAATTTTGCTAAAAGTCACGTATTTTGTAGTTGGTGAGCTAACGATTCAGGTCAGACAAAAAATAAGCAGTTGTGGGAGGGGGGGGCTTTAAAGTTGCCACTTTTTACTCGAAACCATGCGCTCTTTTTCAGCCAATTCAAGATCATGTGCAATCTTGTGAGCACGTGTTTGCCTGCATATACTTATGCGCGAGTGTGTGCGTGCGTGCATGTGCATAGATTTTTATTTTTTAATGTTTGATTTTCTTTCTCATTTTTTCCGTGTATCTACATTATTTTAGCGCACAAATCTTATGGAAACTGATTCAGTACCTTCTGAAATCCTCGCATACTTCACATATATTGTAGTTTATGACCTCCTGATCAAAAGTTACCATTGCCATAGACTCAAAAAATAGGAGACTCTTAAGTAGTACAACTTTTACTTGCGACCGTACGCTCTGCTGTATTAAACGAGTCTTATGGCTCTTAAATCCTGGTGAATATATCTCACCTGCACGAATATTGCAGGTCATGATTAGCTTTTCATATATCACTGTTCCGACAAACGATGGTCGGAATTCTGAATATCGATCCTTAATAATTAGCCTCACCGCGATATATATTTATAGCTCGTTAATGTTCATTACCCTTCAATGTCTCTACTACATGCCGTTTGAGATGCTGGCCATAGACCACCGCAACACAATCCGAATGAAGTAATAGAAATGCTGAATAACGAATATAGAAAGCTTTTATCAAAATGTCACCACATTAAAGATATGCGCCAGTAACAATACAGACAATCTTACTCTAACTCAGATATGTCCACGTCGTTGATCCTGGGCAACGCAAAGAGCGGGTAACATTGTACACATATGTACATTCGCATACATATGACAAATACAAACAAGGCAAGAATATGTCCATACGATTCGAACCATGTTGCATACATACCGGAGATTGATTGAGTAGAACGTAAGATCGCAAGTAAAAAACGACAACTTTAAAGTCTCCGATTTTCGAACCTGTTTCATTTTTGAGTTTGCATTTATGGTGATATTTGAACAGCTGATCATGACCTGCAATATTCGTGCGGTTGAGACATATTCACCAGGATTTAAGAGCCATAAGACTAGTTTAATACAGCAGAGTGCACGGTCGCAAGTAAAAGTTGTACTACTTAAAAGTCTCCTATTTTTTGAGTCTATGGCAATGGTAACTTTTGATCAGGAGGTCATAAACTACAATATATGTGAAGTACGCGAGGATTTCAGTACTGAACCAGTTTCCATAAGATTTGTGCGCTAAAACAATGCAGATACGCGGAATAAATGAGAAAGAAAATCAGACATTAAAAAATAAAAATCTATGCACATATGCATGCACGCACACACTCGCGCATAAGTATATGGAGGCAAACACGTGCTCACAATATCGCACATGATCTTGAAGGCGTGCTTGAATTGGTTGAAAAAGAGCGTATGGTTTCGAGTAAAAAGCGGCAACTTTAAAGTCTCCCCCCCCCCTGCTTATTTTTTGTCTGACCTGAATCGTTAGCTCACCAACTACAAAATACGTGACTTTTAGCAAAATTCACAGAAAACCTGATTTTACATGATTATTTCGATCCAATAGATCATATGACGGAAAGCAAAAAGTATGAACTTTAAGGTCTCAAAACTCAAAAACTGTCCATTTTTCGTTGTTGCGGCAATGATAACTTTTGATCAGAACATCAAGATCTACAACATATGTAAAGCCCAGCCAAATTCACCGGGAACCAGTTCCCATAAGGTTTGTGCGGGGTCCTTTCTACTTTGCCACCTCGTATCTTTGCCGCTCGCGCCGCCATATTGTAAAAATGGCGCTTAAAAACAGTTTTTTGACAATATCTCCTTTCCGACTCATTTTACGATAAAACGATTATACAGTAAATTAAACTAGAGAAAATTTCCTATAATTTATGTGACAACCTTTTTTTTTGTAAAATGAATAGTTTTAGCGTACGAGCGCCGCAAAGTCTACTCCAACATGCGTTTTGGCCAAAAAACTCATTTCCACACCATCATGAGGTAGTAAGTGGCGTGTTTTTTTTATGAAAATGAATAGTTTCAGCGTACGAGTGCCACAAACCATTATACATTTATACCAACACGCGTTCTTCGTATATTAACAAAAAATGATACGTATATGATAAACTGTCACAAGTCTGAAGAAGTTGGTAGTGCTGGCATTTCTAAAATCATCGGCAGCGATTTCTATACCGTAAAATTCAAACGGAATGACAGAATAAAACCACTTGGTGTTATGAATGCAGTCATCCGGATGGAAGACGACAGTGTCCCGATTAATCCTTTATGAACTCCTCATCTACGCCAAAACCCCTTTCAAGGACTCTTCTCCTTGGTATTGTTAATTTGGTTATTGGATATTTTGGTTTTGGGTATTGTTATCGTGGTTAAAATATGCATTGCTTTGAATAGAGGTCTAAATAAAATAAGTAGGTATATTTTACTTCCTTACCCAAAGTTACAATTAATCGTTCTTCAGGTGATATTGTTAATTTGGTTACTGGATACTTCGGTTTTGGATATTGTTATTGTGATTCATATATGTATTGCTTTGAATAGAGGTCTAAATAAAATAAGTATATTTTTTACTTCCTTACCTCAAAGTTATAATTAATCGTTCTTCAGGTGATATTGTGTCGCGAAAGTTACTGTATTTAGTCAGGTTAGGTCGTATAATGTTTAGTATATATTCAAAAGTTTCTTTCTTCGTGCGTAGATAACCATGAAACAGCATGTGGTCATTATATAAGTCTTCTATAATATGATGAAATTCACCGAATTCATCTCTTTTTAAATATATTTCACGCACCCATATGGTTCTATGATAGCGACGACGCTGCCGCAGTCTCCGAGTTAGAAGAGAGTTATCTTGAAGATATATCTATATCATTGCGCTCCAAAGAGGACTTTACGAATGCGAGATCGCCGGAATACTGCCTATTTGACGGAGAAAAACGTATTCGATGTGCGCACTCTGTTCGTACGACCAGTATCGTACGTTTACGTACGATACAAATTCGTGTCCAAAGTGCGGCCGGCCTAATACATACCAGAATAACGAGTTGCTTATCGGTTAGTAGACCCCGTCCGCTGTGGTTTCTTGTATTTTCATGGTAATAGCAGCAGCCAAGATCTGAACCAAATGACATTACCTACTTACATTTACTTCCTCGATTATTCGAAAAAACGTAACTGAGTACTGAAATTATATTGGAGCATATGTAACTTTAATCACTAATAATATTACTGATATTTCTTGGACTGAGTTTCATTTAGATTGGATCTTGGCTATCGGTATTACTACGAAATTACCGGAACTCATAACAGATAGGTACACCAACCGATATCCAATCCGTTATACTGGCATCTATAGAAACAAATACAGTAGTACCTCGGTTTGCGAGCATAATTCGTTCCGCGGAAGTACTCGTAATCCAAAGCACTCGTACATCAAAGCGAATTTCACCATAAGAAATAATGGAAAATGGGATAATTCGTTCCAAAAATATTTATTCATATAAAAGTGATAAAAATTAACATACATTCTAAGTCAAAATGAAAGCTAACAGAGAAGAGAGAAGCACATAGTAACGTTATCACGTTTGGACGGATTTCACTGTCACTAATGAAAGCACTCCGGTTTGTATTTTAAGTGGAATCTTTTTCATTTTGTGGGAGTTTAACAAGGAATCTATCCAATGACGCTTGTTTTTGCCTCCTTGTAAGAATTTGACGGAAATGTAACATTACGTTGTCGTTAAACAAATGAATTGCTCGTATTGCTGCAGCCTTATTTGGGTGATGTTTTTCAACAACATTTTGCACTGTGTCCCACATTTTACACATCTCCCTAATAGTATTTGAACTGAGAGATTCCTCTGCGTTATTATCCTCCTCATCACCAGATGAAATACCTGCCATAACCTCTTGCTGTTGCTCCCGATGCAGATCTATCAATTCGTCGGTGGTAAGTTCTTGTTCATGTTCCTCTACCAGTTCTTGAATGTCGTCTTCATTCACCTCCAGTCCCATAGTTTTCCCCAAAGATACAATTTCAGCGACAACTGGTAACTCTTGTACATGAGCAAAATCTTGTTCAAGGACGCAGTTAGGCCATAGCTTCTTCCAAGCAGAATTAAGGGTTCTCTTAGTGACCCCATCCCAGGCTTTGTCGATAATGTTAAGGCAATTCACAATATGGAAATGATTTTTCCAAAACTCTCGCAGTGTAAGGTTTGTTCCTTCGGTCACTTCGAAACACCGCTGAAATAGTGCTTTTGTTTAAAGTTTTTTAAAGTTGGAAATAACCTGTTGATCCATAGGCTGGAGAAGTGGAGTGGTATTAGGAGGTAAAAATTTGATCTTGATGAACTCGAATTCCTCCAATAAATCGCCTTCCAGGCCTGGAGGATGAGCTGGAGCATTATCCATTAATAGTAAGACTTTGAGTGGCAGATTGTTTTCTAGCAGATATTTTTTCACTGAAGGCCCGAAAACTTCATTGATCCACTCAACGAACAAGATACGAGTGACCCAAGCCTTGTTTTTGGATCTCCACATAACGTTTAACTGGTTTTTCTGCACCTTGCACTTCTTGAAGGCTCGTGGATTTTCAGAATGATAGACAAGCAGTGGTTTAACTTTGAAATCAGCGCTAGCATTAGCACATAACAAGAGGGTAAGGAGGTCTTTCATAGGCTTGTGACCGGGCATTGTCTTTTCTTCTACTGTAATGTAGGTCCTTTTTGGCATTTTCTTCCAAAAAAGTCCCGTCTCATCGCAGTTAAAAACTTGCTGTGGCAAGTAACACTCAGAAACCATTAGCTTTTGAAACCCGTTAGCAAACGCTTCACTTGCCTTAAAGTCTGAACTAGCAGCTTCTCCGTGTCTCACAACACTATGGATACCACTTCTTTTCTTAAAATTATCGAACCAACCCCTGCTCGCCTTGAAACCTTCTTCGTTTTCTGCCGAGGTACCTGGCAGTTTACTCACAAGTTCGGCATACAAGACCTTAGCCTTCTCGCAGATCAAATTCAAACAGTGTCACCTGCCAGTTGCTTCTCATTTATCCGCACAAGAACCAACTTTTCCACGTCTTCCAGAACCCGTGGCCGTTGCTTTGGTATTCTCGTAACCCCTTTAGCTACATCGAGCCCGGTTAATTCTTCTTTTTTCTTTAATATTGTGCATATCGTTGATGTAGATTTATTATACACTTTTGCAATGTTAGCTACTCGCACACCTTGATTGTGCTTCTCTATTATTTCCTTCTTAATATCTACCGTAATCATCTGTTTTGTTTAGCGCCTTCTTTCTCGACCTTCTTTCTTTTTTTCATTGGGTCCATTTTTCCACTAGTTACAACTTACAACTGAACGTAAAATAAAAAAGTCTACGACTGCAGCGATGCTGTCTACGCAAGTGCGTTATGCCGACTGACAACCTCGCTCGCATAGCATCGGCTCATTTGTGAATCACGTGCCATCTGGCTTTTGACGCGCACAGACGTGTTCGTACTCTCGGGAGCTCGTATTGCAAAACATTGCTCGCTTATCAAATCATAATATTTTGCTCGTCTTGCGGAACACTCGTAAACCAAGTTACTCACAATGCGAGGTTTCACTGTACTCTGTATACAGTATGTATTCGAGAAAGGTTCCCTGCTCGAAAAAAAAAACGATAGACTACGATAAGAAACTATTCAAATTCCTCTCGCATAACAGAATTAATAGTAGTTTTAATATTAATAATAGTTTGAGAAATCAAGGACGGATATAAGGTAAGGACGTATACCCAACGACAATAATTCTGATCGATCCACTTTGGGTGACGGAATTTGGTCGAGTCGATTGTAGTTGAATATGAGTAGATCTTCTTCTGTTGCCATCAATAACTAATTAGATTTAACTTTTATGGTAAGATTATAAGATTCGCAAGAACTGTGCATCTCTGGACGATTCCAATAAAATTCCGTCACCCAAAGCGAGTTTATCAGAACTGTCGCTCGATGTATACGTGATTGACCTTTATACGGTATTGTACTTTACTGAGCCTGTTTCTTGCATCCCCATTCACTTTCACTCACTTTATATATATTTTTCCTTTCCGTACTTTGCTAATTCGCAGCACTCAGTCATTGGAATCGAGAAAATTAAATAGAAAATAATGTATAAATAAGGGAGCATAGGAAAATGGCGTTAACTTATAACTCTTTTTGAATCTTTTTTTATCTGATATTATTTGAGAAAAGTGCGAGTACTCACTTGTTTTCTGTTGGAATGTCCAATTGTTGAAAGCAAGGAACCAGCCAAAGCTAAATTTTCATTTACTGTCGCCACCTCGATGCAATCGCTGGATGATGGCATCAAATGTTGGCACACTAGTTGCATTTGCCCACAATCCAAAATTTGGGTACGTATTTGATTGTGTTTCATAACGAGCAATTCCTTTTTAGCTCGAAGTGATTGTCGCATCGATTTAACTTTCTTAAGTCGTTGCGCTAAAATAGGAATTAAGAAATAAGTTTTAAGAATATGAGTGGTTACTATTACTTTTATAGGATACTCTTAGGGTAGAACATTATTAGCTGCACCAAGCTAAAAAAAATTATTATTAGTTTTTCAATTAAAAGGTTGACTTTCGACTTCTCTTCGAACCATAATCTGTACTGATTCAACACTGAAAAAAGATTTTGTTATATTGAGTTGTGTCATAAATTCCGCATTTTTTTATATTTTATTTTTTTCCACAATTTTGCGTTTTTTTCGGTAAAGCGTTTATATGCATTCGAGAGCCCTTTACTTGTTCTATAAACTTATCTGCTTGAATTTTTCGAATTCATTAATTTTAATCAATTGTCAGGCATCTGAAATGGAAATTTTAGGCGGCAAAAAAATCCATTTTTGTCACTCAGTGTCGAAAACCTCGGTTTTTCGATCGTCCTCGACGCATGTGAAATCGTATTTCACACACTGAAGCTGCTCAGTGTGTAAACAACCTGCGCAGTGCGTGAACAGTTTTTTCTTCACTGGCGCCCACGCTCCAACCTCGGTTTTGACACTGGTGACAAAAAGTCAAATTCGATATTCGTTTGTTTCGCGCTGTTTTTAACTCGTGTGATAGCCGCACTCGCTTCGCTCGCGCGGCAAACTTCACACTCGTTAAAAACATGCACTTCACGCACTCGTATCGAAAATAACTATTTTGTCACTCAGTGTCAAATACTCAGTTTCATGGGCGTCCTCGACGCATGTGAAATCATCTTTCACACACCAATTCGTGAAAAGTTGCGCAGTGCGTGAAATCGTCAACCTCGTATTTGACACTTAGTGACAAATAGTTATTTTCGATACGAGTACCTGAAGCGCATGTTTTTAACGAGTGTGAAGTTTGCCGCACGAGCGAAGCGAGTGCGGCAATCACACGAGTTAAAAACGGCGCGAAACGCACGAATATCGAATTTGACTTTTTGTCACCAGTGTCAAAACCGAGGTTGGAGCGTGGGCGCGGACGGGGTCCGGGGTGGCGGTACGGAGGGGGTTGGGGGGGCGGAGCCCCCCCAAAAGAAAGATTATAAAACATATTTTTTTAAAGAAAAGAAAGAAAAAAATAACACATTGAAAGAGAGTTAGAGTAAAATTATAAACTTTTATCAATATCAAAAAAAATTAAATATGCATTTTTTCGACAATAAAAAAAATCAACAAATTCATAGTTGGACACTGATAAGCAATAACGTGTCAACCAACACTGGTTCCATTTTTTAATAAAAACGGGATCCATTGTCACGAGTTTTTATCTATTTCACACTATAAAACTACAATTCACCGTTTTGTAGTTATGTGTACTGGCTTTCTGTCTCACCGTTTTGAGGTTATGTGTACCGGCTTTCTGTCAACTGTGTAGTCTCTCGGCGCATACGCAGTGTTGGACATTCGGTTGGATTCACTGACTGCTAACTTCACAACTATTTCTCCAGTGCAGAAAAAAGTGTTCACGCACTGCGCAGGTTGTTCACACACTGGTAGCTTCAGTGCGTGAAACACGATTTCACAAGCGTCGAGGACGATCGAAAAACCGAGGTTTTTGACACTGGGTGACAAAAAAATAGAATTCGTTATTCGGTTGTTTCGCGCCGTTTTAATGAGTGTGATTGCCGTACTCGCTTCGCTCGTGCGGCAAACTTCACACTCGTTAAAAACGGCGCTTCACGCCCTCATAACGAAAGTAACTATTTCGATATCTGCTCTATTTCGCCTTTCGTCGTGGTTAAAAAACTACGGAAGCAGCTCGTGACATTTGTGACGTATAAGGAGTACTGGATTTTGGGAAACTGGATTTTTTTGCCGCCTGGAATTTCCATTTCAAGTGCCTGAAAATTGATTAAAAATAATGAATTCGAAAAATTCAAGCAGATAGATTTGTAGAGCAAGAAAAAGGCTCTCCAATGCATATAAACACTTTGCCGAAAAGAACGCAAAATTGCGGAAAAAAATAAAATATAAAAAAGCGCGGGAATGATTTCGATTGCCGGTAATGTAGAAGTAGTCAACCAACTGTCATACTATTTCGCATAACCCTTGTTGCAATGATTAGTCCGTGTCTTTCCAACTTACGCTCATATGAATATCGTTTAAATCTTGAGATACTAGGGGCCCTCTACAAATGGTTGTGATCTTACTTTTTGCCAGCAATGAGGAATGTATTATAAAATTAGATATTTTTATACGCATGTATGAAATATTGCATGATTAGCTCAAGCAACAGGGACCTAAAAAGAGCCTTACCCTAAAAAAAATAGGGGAGTTTTGAAGTTTGCTAGTTTAGCTCAGTTTCACATCCTGAACAACGGTAAATTTGCAGAATCGTAGCGTTGACAGCAGCGCCGCCATATTAGCAAAATGGCGTCCAAATCCGGTTTTTTGCATTATCTTCTTTCCAGCGCCTCTTAGGTAAAAGGTAATTATGTAATAAAAAGATATGAAAATTGTAGAGGATAAAATTCTCTAGAAGTTTTGTTTAAAACTTTTTTTCTCAAACAAATAATTTCAGAGTTACGCTTAAGGTAGTAGTCTGGTAACTTATGCCTATTTTCATGACTTCTTTGGAGGGTGGTTTTTTATAGGAAAATAAAAATGAATTATCTTGAATATTTAGAGTGTTTTTATTTACATATTGAAAATATAAAAAAAAATTTATTTGAAAAAATTTAATAGTTTATTACTATTATTATTGTCACTCGAAGTTGGAATCTCAAAAAAAATGCACGTGGGTGGCCCGGGTCCTAACTTTTTTTCTACTGAACCGATTGCTTTCAAATTTTAACAGGCTGTTCTACACACTTATAGTTCTCGTCGGTACTAACGAGAATTTTTTTCACCCCTAACTTTTTATTTTACAACCCTTTCTTTGCTAAAATAAAAGGACTTTTTTTTCAAAGTCCGCCATTTTGTTATTTACCCTTGAAATTTAACTTCAGTAGTTCCGACCAGAATGACATGTCTATAGATTAAGAATAATCAAGAATATTTGATTTCAGATAACATCATGAGCCAAAATCACCCGGGCCACCCACGTGCATTTTTTTTGAGATTCCAACTTCGAGTGACAATAATAATAGTAATAAACTATTAAATTTTTTCAAATAAATTTTTTTTTATATTTTCAATATGTAAATAAAAACACTCTAAATATTCAAGATAATTCATTTTTATTTTCCTATAAAAAACCACCCTCCAAAGAAGTCATGAAAATAGGCATAAGTTACCAGACTACTACCTTAAGTAAAGTGGAGCACTTTTCTTAAAATTGCATTCACGTACCCTTCTCAATCTGGATTTTTTTGCATTGCCAATTACCGATTCATTATGTTTTCATAATCAATTGAATCGGTTATTTGGAAAGGGGCACATCTACCTAACCTTATATGGGTAGATGTGCCCTTTTCCAAGTAACCGATTCAATTGTACTCGTTTGTGCATAATGTAGAGCACATGCGTATCGTCACGATGCAGTTTGTAAATCAAAAATTAATTACTAGCATCTGTCGAAGCACACGAACAAAACTTCTACGAAACTGTCGTAAGGAAATTCAGACAACAACTGCGAAAACTTGAAAATAATGGGTCTACTGCAAAACTGTAGATGCAATATTTCAAGATGGTAACTCTGATGAAGCAGTTCATTGAAACAGAACGAATGGACAAGTGGCAGCTTCATCTTGATACTGTCCAGAAAATGCTTCTCTTTCTGCCACGTAAGCGGCCACTTCGCCTACTCAAAGTCTTGCCATCTGTATTTGCAGGATATGCTTCATTTGAAAGAGAAAATGGATCCACTCGAGTACGAAGCATTTACAGTGAAGGGATATTTTACCATCAGACGCTCCGACAAGTTTTGGTCAGGAATTTGGTCCGATATGACCACCGAACAAACATTAATGAGGAGGATGAAAAGCATTGGTGGGTTTACATACGGACGTGGTATAACGGATAGCGTCCTGACAATGTGGACGTTAGGGATGGTATTTCTCCACAATATCTTCGGCAAAATTGAAATTTTTTGCGACATATCTCTAGAAACAACGGAGCAGCATGTGGACATGAGAAGTTCATGTATTATTAGCGACAATAAAGGCCTCGAGAAACTGGAAAATTGGTTCACCCAGCATCAGACGTTCCCGAAGATCAATGACTTAATGTCCATAAGCACGGGAATTGTTGGAGATGAGCAAATTAACTGCCCCATGTCTCAAGAGGTCGGCACTGTAAACATTTTAAATGTGATCGCCAAGGACTTGTGACGTGGAGAATCGCTCCGCGTCACAAAAAAAGGGTACAATCGGCCCCTTCGAGATAACGCGTGCGAATCGGCCATCGAAAGCCGCGCGTTCCGGTACCGTACCGGCGAGTGAGTCCCGTACGAACCGCTATACGAGCAACATCGTTTATATAGCACGTAACGATAGCGCCGTCTGTTTTCACGTTCGTTGAACGTGCTTCTAAAACGTCCGACGCGAGTGAGGTGCGATTACGCAGCGCGAGATAGGGAGAACGTCGAGAGCCAAGCGGAGAACGAGATCGGATCGAAGGATCGTGAGGGAGCTTCGAAGCCGTCCTCAGGACCCGGGAAGCCCGGGAGACCTCCGTCACGGATAGCGGGATCCATCGGCGATCACCAGCGAGTCCGGTACGCTTTTCCCTCTTAGCGCGCGACCTCCGACTCGCCTCCGCGCCGTTAGCATTTCGACAGCGCCTCCACGCGTACCGTTAGCGCGCCGTCAGCGCCTCCGCACGAGCGTTTCGTCTCGTCGGCGAATCGAGCGGTGTCCGCGGCGTTGTGCGGCACCGTCTCGGTGTTTCGTTTGTTTAACGCTCGCGAGCGTCGTTCGGGGACCATCGTTGAGTTCCCCGTCAAATAAACGTTGTTCTCTCTGGACGTAGTCGAGGTTCTTTTTCGCGAACCCGTCCGCGAATCTATCTTCCCGGGTCCCAGCCCGCGCACCTCGAACCGCCCCTCTACCATCTGCTAGAGGTAACCGAGCCCGACGGAAATCGGACCGTTTCCGATCCCCCGGTTCTCGTCCGTTTTCAGGGACCGCGTTCGTTTCCCTGAATGGCGGGATCGTGACCCGCCTGGCGCCCATCGTTCCGTCGTCGTGCGCGCGGCAGCGTAGCCGCTTGATAGTGGCGTAGCGGAGGGCACCGAGGGCCCTCGCCGAAACGCTACGTCATAAATTGGCGCCCAACGTGGGGCCGCCTAAGCGCGTTTAAGGGGTAAGGCCACCATGTGCGTCAAGAAAGAAGGACGATTTTGTGCATTTTTTTTAGGAGTAGTGTAAAAGCTATAGAATTTTCTTATAAAGTACTTTATCAAGTATCTTCAAAGCTACTAAAAAATATTTTGTTTTTAATTTTTGGTTAAGAAATGGCCGTTCCAGGGTCCGGTTTCTACGATGAATTTTTTGTGGAGGTCCAAAACGGGCGAACCGACTGTACCCACAAGCGTGAACCTAGAACAAAAATCCAAAGATTTTTCTTTAATATATATCATAAACTAATAGACCACGTAGGGGATTTTGAAAATATTGATTTTTCGAGAAATGGTGAGTATATAAAAGAAAAGTTCACGTTTTCGCATAAGAATTTCATACATAATCGTTTATAAAACAAAAAGTTTACAACTTATCGAAAAACCCCTACGTGGTCTATTAGATTATATAGGTATAAAGATACCCTCAAAATTGCAAGGCAATCGATAAAGATTTGTAGCCGCTATCGGTTCGCCCGATTTGAAATTTCGTGTTCTGAGAAAAACGCGTTTAAAGTTTTAAGTAACATTTTACGGTCGAAAATTATAGTATACCTTTAATCCGCGATGCCTGCACCGTATAGTTGGCCTTCTATGTTAATGTTGAGTTCTTCTTCTTCTTTTCTGGCTGATTTTGCGGCAATTCGAGCTGTTTTTGCAGCCTCAGTCAGCGATCGGTTCGAAAAATCGACGCGGAGTTCGTCCGCCTCAACGCAGAAATTGTAGCAATTCCTTCCAACTGTCATGTCCAACTGTCGTATAACTTGCATTATACTACAAATTCCATCGTTGAAAGTGCACACGGCAAGATTCCCAGCAATATCCAGTACGGTTTTTCCGCTTGACGTAGATTTTGGGGACATTGACCACACCGTTGCGTTGAAACTTTCATTGCTATTTTGCGTAAAACCACCTAAGCATCGATTTAGAAGGTCGTCGCTGCTCAACTCTTCGTAGATTGGTTTAATTGCGTCGAAAACTGTTTTCGATAGAGCCGGCTTGTGTAAAAAAGTACTAATTGATGTATTGGTGGCTTTTGCCTTTTGCCACGAACACCATGAATTTTCACCAGCTGGACACTTGCTGTGTTGAGGATTTTCATTCGTTGACAGCTTGTGATATAACGTCGCCCAAATTTCATTTCTCATTTTTTCCACAGAGTCGTGATTTCTGCGAATAGCCAAACCATAATAAATTGAGAGCTCGTCGACAAGTTTATTTGTTAATTTTCCTTTTCCGCCGAGACCGCGTACGTTCTTTTTTAAATTTCTTAGTCTAGTGCCCATTCTTTTCTGCACGTGATCGATGCATTCTTTTTTATGTATAACAAAGCTTTCATATGGTTCAGACTTCAAAAGACCTGTAAAGGTTTTACTATCGCCATCTCCAATGTAACTGCCGTATTTTACTTGATATAAAGTTTCAGAGCGCTGAAACATTTCGATAACTGCATCTACCTCCATTTTACCAGCCGACCCCGTGTGATTTATTTGACAATCATTTTGATGTATTTCAAGCCACTCATCATACTCTGCAGTATCACTTATTTTTCTCCAATATTCGCACGCCTTGCAGTAACTGGATTTTATAATTATATCGATTACTTTCCCAGTATTCCATCCGATCAAAGACACCAAACCGAACAATGATGAAAATCCCCGCTTTCTCCACGAACCGTCTCCTGATACTATCAATTCATTTGGTAAACCTTTTCTTGCATTTTCTTCTTTTTCTATTTTTACTGCATTTTCCATGCTAGCCTTGGAAACGCGTTCAGTAGCATCACAAATAATGTTGACTACTTTATCATAAAATGAGTGAAATATTGGCCGAGGAAGTTCCATAAAAGCACAGAACTTCTTCATTCCGTGTAAACCTACTCCAAGCAGTCGCATGGCTATAATAATTCTTCTATTGATTTCATATGCTTTGTTATTGATGAGTGGACAATTTTGAATTTCAGTTTTCGCACACTTTTCACAAGATAGAACTATTTTAAAACCAAGTCCGCGTATACTACTTTCAGTAAATGTGACGCCTGAGTCGCATATTTTACACTTCACTACTGACGAAATTGTTGAAAAAACAGCCACAAAATTGATGAAACGATAACCGAACGATGCATCAACTTCGATATTACGAGCATCGCCACTTAGCTTCAATTTCATAGCGGACGTGCCGACGCTTTCGGAGGAATCGAGTGCCTCCGCTTCATAACGGTTTGCAGGTCGCTTTCGTGACATAGACGGCTTTTTAAACAAACTTCTTCCACCTCGTTTAGCTTTATAGCCACCATATTTCGATTTATCACACATTTTATTCACTAATTTCAGTAACTCGTAGTAAAAAGATAAACTGATGAAACACGAAGCAAAATCACGCACGCGGCGTCCGTCTGACAGCTAGAATGACTTTACATAAAATAAATGGCCGAATAGTACTGCTAATGACACGAGCCTCAACTCCGATAATACGTCTCAACATGCATTTAATTAACAGTTAGCCCACTAATCGGGGAGATCTCCCTATTCAATGTAGTTTGGCTCGCCCGAGCGCGGTGGAAACCGTATAGTTGGCTATGGCACTAAGTGTTAATGCGCCGCGCGGCGTCTCTGTAAATTGACGTAAACGACCGATTCGAAATTTTTTTGACTACGAAACCTTTTTTTTCTTATTCTTGAGGGTTTAAGGAAGGTTTTAAGCTAATAAAAAAAAATCGATTTTTGAAAAGTTCCATGGTGGCCTTACCCCTTAACGTCTTTTCGCGAATCTACGGTTCGAATAACCCGATAACCGCCGCGAATTCGAAAAAGAGAAACCTCGGCGGCTTGGACGAGGACGATTCGATAAGAATCGCGAATTTTTTTTTCGTCGTTTCTTGCGTCGTTATCGTTTCCGGATTATCCGATTCGGTTTGAGCGGCTCGATCGTTACAGGGTCAAGCGGATCTTTCGCACATCGAGGATTGGGACGATTCCCACGGGCTCACCGACGAACGGTAGTGATAGTGTCGCGAGACATACCCACACGCGAAGCGTCGCGGCCGGTCTTGTCTATCGGGACAGTACACAGACAAGTCTCGCCGCCTGGGCCGTGACCCAGAAACGCGAGTGTACAGCTGATCGGCCAAATACCGACACCGCGATATTTCGAAGCGGTTCCGGGCTCGATCAGCTGAGCGATCAACGACCGTTTCGTCGAGCACGCACGCGTCGGGATTTGAGTGCGCGTTTCAATCCCCGGTCGTGCCGATATCACCCGCATCATGTCACGTGCGTCGAGTGACTCGCACGAGAGCAGCACCTTCACGGTCCTCGACGACTTCCGAGAAATGGCCGAGGTGCTCGGGCTCGACCCGCGGGGAGACGTTCTCTCCTTGAGCGCGCGCATTAAGGGGGAAATACGGTCGGCTCGTCTCCAGGGAACTACGCTCGAGACCGCTCCACCGCTTATAGAAGATTCGATGGTACGAGAGGATCATCGTCAAGCCGATCCCTCGTAGCTCGACGTAGCGGCCCACCCCGATGCTCCCGTCGAGGAGACGCCCAACCGGACGGCCGAAGACGAGCTTCGAGATCTCCTCGGGGACGTCGTCCCGGAACCGCCCCGACCGGCACCGACCAGGAGGAGGGAGTCCCTTCGCGAAGAGGAGTCCGGCGCGCCCCTTCACGGAACACGGGGAAGACACGCCGTTGGACCGCAGGACCTCGTGGAGAGCGTCATCGAGAGGCTCCTCCGTGATTACAAGGCCCGCATCTTGCCCGGGGACCGGTACACGCGGGGAGAAGTGCTATCGGCCGCGCCGGCATCGTTCGAAAGGCCGACGGAGACCGAAGCCCCATCGTTACGGGCGACGGCCACCCCCTGGGTACCCCGTTCGACGACGGCTCAGACCAGGGTCACTGAGTCCCTCCCACGTACGACCGTTACCGCGTACGTGGAGGCGCCGGTTGTCGCCCGATCGACACGACGATCGGGCGCCAAGAATTCCTCGACCGAAACGCCGGATCACCGACTCCGATGCCTCGCGCTCGATTGAGCATCGTCGAGCCGGAGCTCCCGCCGCCACACCGAGGCCGAGGGTATCATCGGAGGGATCGCGACCAAGGCTCATCGACCAGGAGCCCCTACCCTTCCTAGGGGACATTTTGTGCACGATCCGCGAGGAGCTAGAGGGCGAGATCGCACAGGCCGTCCACCGCGTCCTAATTTCGTGCCTCGAACGACAAGGAAGATACGGAGGGAAGCGAGAGGACGCTCACCCCCGACCGACGACCGCCCCTTCCCCGGCCGTGAGACGAAGGACGACCGTTTCTCCTCGTCCCACGGAGCGACCGATGCGGCCAAACGCCTCGCCACGACTCTCGAGAGTCGCTAGAACAGCTCGACTCTCGACCGGATAGAAGACCTCGACGGAGGGAAAGGCCGTACCCGCACCGAAGTTGGCTCCCTCGTCGCAACTACCGAGAGGCACGACAGCGACTCGACCGTCGAATTCCTCCCCGACCGGACGGAAGAATTCGAGAGAGTTCGACCGGAAGTCCGACAAAGACGCGCGGTGTTGGAACTGCTCGAGTTCCGACCATCGTTTGCGCGAGTGCCCGAAGCCGCGACTAAAGGACTATTGCTACCAGTGCAATAGGGGCATCCCGAATCCCATGTGCCGTCGATGCCAGGGAAACGGAAACTGGAGAGGCGCGGGATCGACGCGGTTCACCCTCACTCCAGACCAGATGGGATCTCTCTGGCCCCCTGGAATCCTCGCCTCGACCGCGGAAGCGCCGCGCGAACCGAGGAAAACGCCAAAGAGGACAACTGGAAATCCCTCGTCATCGATGTCCACCGTGGCTACTTTGGTCTACATCCTCGTCGTATAGGATGGTGCGTCACCCTGAGGAACCGGAGGTTTACGATCGAGCCTGCCTCAAAAACGTTGAGGCACTCGATTACCTCATCGAAGGTGGGAAACGTCTCGTCTTCGCGTTCAGGGTGTCCCGCGAGCCAGGAGGCAAACCTCGAGGCTCGGTCCTCGGGACCGATTACCGTGTCGTCACGACTTCCACCAGTCGCCCCGAACGCGGGTCACGACATCGAAGAGAACGAGCCTCCAAGGCGAACACGCGCGACGGTGCGTAAAGGGTTTCTATCGTTCGGGAAGACCCTCGACCATTGCCCGCATCGGGATTCGCAACGGATACTCCCTCGACCTCAAAATCCGACTTTCGACGCCCCGAAGACAGCGTTCGGCCCGAAGGGGAATCCGGAAACGCCGGACACCGCACCTTCGACACCGCTGCACGTCGCGTCGTAGAAACGGAGGTCGACGCTCGAGTCGTCGTCGGAAACGCCGAACGACTCGAGAGCCATCACGAGACCGGAACCGTTCCGTCTTCGGTGGCAGCCCATCCTGCGAACGGGGTATTAACGTCAGCGATCGACCGGTCCATGGAAGCGAATAACGAGCGTCGGTCCTCGGGACCACTCGTATTGCCTACGACACCACGGACCGCGACCTCGGACCCCAACGACGGCAGCGAAGCGCGCGATCCTCAGGAACCCTCACGCGCATCGGCACGTGATTGGTTTCTGCCAGCGGGAGCGAATACAAACGTCGACGACGACTTTCCAACGAAGACGCGTGCATCGTTAGCTGGACGAGGTCACGAAGCTCCAGCGAGCCAGGGAAGTGGAGAGCGAGCCCCACTCGGACGTCTGGGAAAACCGGGGACTACCGAAGACGACAACAGCCGGTACGATCCCCCTGGCCTAGCGCCCGATCCGCGACTCGCTTCCACACCGTCACCACCTGCTCAAGCAAATCCACGCCCGTGCTTCGTCGCCGTAACGTCTCCGCGACTTTGCGCTATTTCGTCATGGTACCTTCTCGTCGACACGTCTCGTCAATTAACATCTGGCTCTAAGGGAGAACCCTTACATCGTCACCCCGGTCGTCAATCGTAGGGGACCCGCACGCCGAAGGAACGGAGGTCGACCCGCGAGTCGTCTTCGAAACCGCCGAACGACTCGAAACTGACCTCGATACCGGAAATCGTTCCGCTTTCGGTGGCGTAATGTCCTGCGAGCGAGGGAGCGACGACAAGAAGCGACCGACCCGAGGTTTTCCGCGCCATTAATCGTAGTGGACACGCCCGCGACGTCAATCTCCGACGTCCGGCCAACAACGTTCGACCCGAAGGAAGCTCCGGAAACGCCGGACACTGTAACTTCGGTCCCGCTCGTCACGCCGAAGAAACGGAGGTCGACCCGCGAGTCGTGTTCGGAAGCGCCGAACAACTCGAAAATGACCTCGAAGACGGAAACCGTTCCGCCTTCGGCAGCACCGCGTCCTGGGTACTGTTATATAGAAATACCGGTGCGCTGACGACATAACTAATTACGTTCCCCTACTTTAAACCGATACCATTCTCCTAGCGACGGAGCGCGTTAGCTTAAGACTAATCGAGTCAGTCGGAGGCGGCGCGTGTCGTAAACCTAAGGGTTCAAGCTAAGGAGGGGGGAGTTTGTGACGTGGAGAATCGCTCTGCGTCACAAAAAAAGGGTGCAATCGGCCCCTTCGAGATAACGCGTGGGAATCGGCCATCGAAAGGGCCGTGCGAAACGTCGCGAGCGCAATCGCGGCGAAGACGCGAATCCGGACGGTCCCGGGTAGAGCGCGCGGTCCGCTATCGTACCGGCGAGTGAGTCCCGTACGAACCGCTATACGAGCAAGATCGTTTATATAACACGTAACGATAGCACCGTCTGTTTTCACGTTCGTTGAACGTGCTTCTAAAACGTCCGACGCGAGTGAGGTGCGATTACGCAGCGCGAGATAGGGAGAACGTCGAGAGCCAAGCGGAGAACGAGATCGGATCGAAGGATAGTGAGGGAGCTTCGAAGCCGTTCTCAGGACCCGGGAAGCCCGGGAGACCTCCGTTACGGATAGCGGGATCCATCGGCGATCACCAGCGAGTCCGGTACGCTTTTCCCTCTTAGCGCGCGACCTCCGACTCGCCTCCGCGCCGTTAGCATTTCGACAGCGCCTCCACGCGTACCGTTAGCGCGCCGTCAGCGCCTCCGCACGAGCGTTTCGTCTCGTCGGCGAATCGAGCGGTGTCCGCGGCGTTGTGCGGCACCGTTTCGGTGTTTCGTTTGTTTAACGCTCGCGAGCGTCGTTCGGGGACCATCGTTGAGTTTCCCGTCAAATAAACGTTGTTCTCTCTGGACGTAGTCGAGGTTCTTTTTCGCGAACCCGTCCGCGAATCTATCTTCCCGGGTCCCAGCCCGCGCACCTCGAACCGCCCCTCTACAATCTGCTAGAGGTAGCCGAGCCCGACGGAGATCGGACCGTTTCCGATCCCCCGGTTCTCGTCCGTTTTCAGGGACCGCGTTCGTTTCCCTGAATGGCGGGATCGTGACCCGCCTGGCGCCCATCGTTCCGTCGTCGTGCGCGCGGCAGCGTAGCCGCTTGATAGTGGCGTAGCGGAGGGCACCGAGGGCCCTCGCCGAAACGCTACGTCATAGACTTCACTTACATCAAATTTGAGCGGAAGGAAAGAGTCCTTCCTCTTGCAGCTGCCAGCACCAGCATTAAAGTCGAGGACATTACGGTCCTTGTTAATCCACTAAAAATTTTCCAGAGGATGCGCATCACCAAACAATCAGAGAAAGAGTTGCAAAAGTATCTGCAATTTGAACTTGCTTCATTCCCATTATCTCTATTTACTGAGGAGGAGATGCGTAAAAGAACAAAACCTTCCCTTTACAAAGTTTTCGCGCCGCTTCCAAGTGACACGCGATTCGGAAACAGCGTTCATGTGGGGGGTTGATGGTGGATTCCTGTTACATATAATTATATGGCATCGTAACGATTCTTTTGCAGCTATCTGCATGAATTACGTAAAGTTCGTGGAAACACACTACGATTTGAACGCAGTGATAGTATCCGATGGCTATCCGGCTGATGCAGCAAATAAGAGCACGAAAAGCGTAGAATGACTTCTTCGATCAAGAAAGCAAATTTCCACGTGCTTTTCGATGAATCAATGATCGCGACATCAACGCAGGCAATATTTCTGGCCAACGAAACCAACAAGAATCGCCTCATTTCCTGGTGTAAGAAGAGTTTCGAGAAATCAGATTTTACCGTCGAACAGGGCGCAGAAGATGCTGACACATTAATCGTGGGGACAGCGATCAGCATGTCCTCTTCATTCGAATCCGTTTTGATTGTTGGAGAAGACATCGATCTCGTGCGAGGGCACATCCGAATATTTATTTTCAGAAGTGGTTTATTCTTCTCAAAGTCTGCAGGCTGGAGAGGCAGTTGCAGATAATTTACTGTTTTTGCATGCATTCAGCGGTTGCGATACCACTTCTGCGATCTTCAATCAAGGAAAGAAGAAGTTCCTGTAAATACTCTAAAAGTCGAAGAAATTGAATCGAACCGTGCAAGTTTTCAGGGACGAAAATGCAGATTCAGATACTATTGCTTCAGCTGGAGAATAATTTTTAGCCACCCCAGGTAGAAATATGTCCAGGTTGTGCAAGGTTGAACGTAATACAAGTATACACGGTTTTGGACCTGAGCAACCAAAAGTTATTTCTAAGGTAATTTGGGGGGCTGAATCTAAATCAGCAGTCCATTTTTAAAAATTGGTTCTAGTTTTTGAAATATTCAATAAATTAAATTTTTACGATTTTTGATAATTAATGGCCATTTATTCAATTAAGAAGTATAAACCACAAATGAAGAGAGGTGGAACTGAGTCGTTTATATTGCTTGTGATCTGTTTCACGCATTAGAGTCCAACAGTAGTCGCTCATCATGCCTTCGTCCCAAAATCCTTGGTATCGTCTTTCGATTTTCGCTACATCTTGATGTAGCCGCTCTCCTTGTTCGTCGCTCATATCGCCCAAGTTTTTTGGGAAAAAATCGAGATGGGAATGCAGTAAATGCATCTTGAGAGACATTCGAGCTCCAATCTTGCGGTAATTTTCCAGCAAATTGCCGATTATTTGCTTGAAATCCGGGGATTTGTGGTTACCGAGAAAGTTGTGAACAACACTTTGAAATGATGCCCATGCTGCCGCTTCATCGGGCGTTAAACATTTTATAAACTTTGCATCAGCCATTAATTTTCGAATATCAGGTCCGACAAATATTCCTTCTTTGATTTTTGCATATGACAATTTTGGAAACAACTTGGTTAACCCTTAACCACTGACAAGACCGCTATGCATTTTATACCGGTCCTCCCACTACGTCCGTAGTTAAGGGTTAAGTACTGGAAAACCGGTCCTTCACGATATGAAGAGGTGGCAATAAAATGTCCTGTGGGTTCACAAGTGGTGCAGAGGATACGTTTTGTTATCCTAGCTTATAATGCGTACGACTTGGCCACTTCTTTCTCACATAATGATGATCAACTGCACGGCTATCCCACAGGCACAAAAAACAGCAAAATTTCGTGAATCCAGATTGCATTCCAACCAATAGACCAATTACCTGTAAATAATATGTACATCAATTAATATTTCGAAGTTAATTATAAAATTAATTTATTTTTCAACCTTTAGATCGCCACAAATTTTCCATTGATGCTCATTGTATTTGATCTTAGCCAAAATCTTATGCATTGTGTCGTAGCATTCCTTCGCTTGTACTGCATGAGCAATCGGAATGGATGGTTTTTTATTTCCAATGTGGAGTAGAGCCGCCTTCAGACTGTATTTAGAACCATCTATGAACAGGCGCCATTCATTTCGATCATACGGTGTATTCATCACATCAAATAAACCGTTGATGTCATCACAGAAATACATGTTCTCTTCTTTTTTGAAGAATGGTAAAATCGCGTGATTTCTATTTCTGTATACAGTGACTTTTGTTTTAGTGTCAAGATATTTCCATTCCTGCAACCGTTATGCAAGCAACTCTGCTTTTTTTTCGATAAATTTAAATCACGAATCAAATCACTCAGTTCACTTTGCAAAATTAGATGCTTCTCTTCCATGACAAAATCACTTTCATTGCTCGCTGGTGAACAAGACAAAGTTCTCATGGCATTCTTTGCACTTATATCTGGACAAAAACTGGCAATGGATCACTGTCCGTACGTGGAACTGGCTTCGACACTGATGATACGTTAGGATATTTATATAAGGGTTGGAGAACAATACACGAATTGTTTCTCTGTAAATAAAGATTTTTCTATTTTATACAAACAAAACCTTAGCCTAACCTAACCTAACCTAATTGATTCCGTACAAACAAAACCAGTCTAATAACTTAAACTAATTAATCCTACCTGTAAACAAAGAAACAACATTCAATGTCGTTATTCACCCTGTTGTTTCTTGACAACTATCGTTTAGTCTTAGGTTCTTAATTCTTCTTAATTCTTAACTTTGACTTCTTGCGACATGTTTGCTTCGTAGCTTACATCGTCTTTTCTCACACCACGTGTCCCTTGTGTAATTCGGTTGTCTGTTTCCATAGGAGGTCTGACTTACCGACTCGATTTAAGCGCTAGATTCAAATAGACTTAGGATACTTTCCTTACATCTCCCCCCCCCCCCCCAAAAAAAAATTAAAGATATGGTACATAGTTTCGGTACGAAATTACACGAAGTTGTAGTTAAGCGCCCACGGTGTCTGTTTCATTTGGAATGTTAAGTGTTGGGATGAGTTTAGAGATATGAAATAAATTTGATTCTGATTTCTTGTGTCCTGTATCAATTTCGTACATTGATTTTGATATTTTTTTCAAAATTTTGTAAGGACCGATTCTTAATTCCTCTAATTTTGTTCGATTCAGTTGATTACCATTTTCAGCATATACTGAGTCTCCAATATTAAAGTTATAATCTTTTCTATTTTTATCATACAATTTTTTATTGTAATCATGGTATTTGGTACTGTTCTCGAAGGCAATTGCCCTATCATTTTCTAGAGTATTGTTATCTCTTGTTTTTTTTTAACTCGTTCGGTAATATTGAGGTGTCTTCACCTTGTAATAAATATTTTGGACTGAACTTAGTGACTGTGTGTTCCGTTTCATTATATTTTTCTATACACTTGTGTGCTATAGTTGTCCATGCGTATCTTTTTTCCTCATTTATTGCACATCTGATTTTATTTATTAAAGTTTGATTAAGTCTTTCGTTTAAGCCATTAGAGAATGGTGCATTGGCTGCTGTGAAAATCTTCGTGATTTTCTTTTCTTCTAGGTAATTTTTGAATTCTGTGGAGTTTATGCCCGGATATTGATCTGTTAAAATAATTTCTATGTTATGTTCTTTGAGTACGTTTTCCGTTAATTTAATGAAATCGTTTGCCTTTTGCGTTTTTGATGTTAATATGTAAGCGAATCTTGTAAAATGATCTACTAGGAGATGTAAGTATTTCTTTGTGGATCGTGAACCACCGAATCCACCTATTGTGTCTATGGAAACTATTTCAAACGGTTTTTTTTGCGGGACCGAGATGAGACATTAGACCAATTTTGTCTTGTCCTCTTGATTTATTTTTTATACAAATCTCGCAATTTTTGCATGTGTGCTTTATATTCTCCGAAATATTTTTTGCTGTATAATGTGGCAATATTTTAGTTTGCATTTGTTTTACGCCGATGTGGCAAAAATTTTTGTGAACGTTTTCTATCAATTTCTTAGAAAAATCTTCTGATAGTACTATTTTTTCTTTTTGTCTTATTTTTTTATAGTACAGATTATCTTTGAAGAGTAATCTGTCTTTTGTAGCTGTTATATCGTTATTCTTATTTTGATCTTCTAAAATATCATCTATTTTTATTAAATTTACGATTTTTAATTGATTATCTTCGTTTTCTTGAGACTCTAATACTGGGTTTCTACTTAAGCAGTCTGCTTCTAAGTTATTTTTACCTGGACGGTATATTATTTCGAAATCATATTGTGATAAATAATAAGTGAGATCACCTAATTCTTCATCTGTTCTAGATTTGATGTTCATTTTTTCCAGTGGTTTGTGGTCTGAAAATACTTTGAATGGTCTATTTATAAGCCAGTATTGCCAGTATTTTACTGATTCTTTAATTGCTAAGCATTCTAAGTAAATTGCTTTTTTCTTTTTTTGTGGTTCGTTCAGTTTCTTTGAAAAATATGCTACCGGTTTTTCGATTTTTCCATTTGGCTGTGGTTGTTTTAATATGGCTCCTATACCTTGCAAACTTGCGTCTGTGTATATGTGTATTGGCCGGTCTGGATCGAAGATGGTTAATACTGGTTTCGAGCAAAGGAAATCTTTCATGTATTCGAAAGCTTTTTGACAGTCTTTGGACCAAATGAATTTCTGTCCTTTTCTTAGTAAGTTATGTAAAGGTTCTAAAATTAATGAAATTTTTGGGACGTATGTATTGTAAAAGTTAATTTTCCCTAGGAATTGTCTGATGTTTTTTTGATTTTTCGGTACTGGAAAATTTTTTATTGAAATGAGATTATCCTTTATTGGAGAAATTGAGTTGTGTCTTATAATGTGACCTAAATATTGTACAGAATCTAATGCAAATATGCATTTTGAAAATTTTAATCTGAATCCT
Organism: Xiphydria camelus; assembly: GCA_963678675.1. Lineage (NCBI taxonomy): Eukaryota > Metazoa > Arthropoda > Insecta > Hymenoptera > Xiphydriidae > Xiphydria > Xiphydria camelus. Next base: position 21,389,313 of record OY783191.1, read on the forward strand.
TCTTTTGTTATTGCTTCTAATAGTTGTGATAGGTGATTTATATGTTCTTCGAAGGACTTTGAAAAGATTAGTATATCATCAATATAGTTTAATGTGAAATCTGATAGTTTATATTTTCTTATTATATTACTCAATATTCTCTGAAAAATAGCTGGTGATGTTTTTAACCCGAATGGTAAACAAGTCCATTGAAATTGTCCCTCTTGGGTCACAAATGCCGTTTTCCTTTTGTCTTCAATTCTTAAAGGGATAGACCAAAATGCAGAATTTATGTCAAGTTTCGAAAAATATTTGCAGTTTCTTGTTTTTATTACTAAATCTTCAATTAGTGGGAATGGTTGTGATTGGGGAACTATTATCTTATTCAGATCCCTAAAATCTATGCATAGTCTTGATCTCTTATTTTCATCTTTTTTATATGCTAATGTAACTGGAGCAGAAAAAGGACTGTATGATTCTTCTATTAGATTTCTTTTAAGTAATTGTGAGATTTGTTCCTCTATTTCTTTTTTATCTTCGATGGTGCATCGGTAAGGTCTTTTGCTACAATATTTATCTACTATGAGATCTATTCTGGCTTCGTACCCTTTTACTACGCCTATATCGTATTTGTCTTTTGCAAATATATTTTTATATTTATCTATGAGATTTTTTATTATATTTTCTTCATAATGACTCAAGTGATTTGTTAAGACTTCGAAATTGTCTAAATCCACGTGTTCATTGAAGTTTATTCGATCTTCTTGTTTTTCTGTGAGATCAAAGTGTTTTTGTTCTATCTCAAGGTTTTCATTTTGTCTTAGCTTGAACTTTTTTATGCAATCTAATCCTATTAGAAAGTCGTAGTCGAAATTTTCGTGATTGATTATGAATACGTCTATGTATTCTTCTATATTCAATATTTTTACTTTAATTTTTATCAATTCTTCTGATCTATACACACCATTAATTGTTCTTAGGTTAACTTTTTGTTTTAAATTAATCCTTTTTTGTTTCAGATGGACTAATTTTGAATTTATAAGTGAAACATTTGAGCCTGAATCGTAGATAGCGGATACTTTCAAAGTGTTGTTTAATGTTAACGGAAGTCTAATTAATGGTGGAATTACTAGTTTTTTGGATCAGTATCACTTAGTTCTACCTCCAATATTGAATTATTAACATGTCTTGTTTTGTTTTGTGTATCTTTAAACCATCATTCAGTTTCAGGATGGAAGCGTGTACCTTTGCCCTTATTTGTACAAATTTCGCATGGCTTTTTCTCTGTGTTTTCTTTGTAATTTTTATTCCTTTTGAAGTCTGTTTTCTTGTGAATTAAGTGTTCTAGTTTACCTATTTCGTAGTACAAGTCTTCGGTAATATTTAATTTTTCTCTATCAATTCTATCAGCTACGAAATTTGGCAGGCCACTAGCAATCAGATCAATCAATGTTCCCTTATCAATAGATTTTCTTGTTTCTAGTAAAAGTTTTTCTTTCATTGAGCAAAAGTAGCAATCATCTACATGATTTTTCTGTTCTCGCCATAACATTGGCACTGAAAATGAAAAGTACACATTTTCACCGAGTGACCACTTGTACAGCTTTGTTCTGCACGCATTACAGAACAATTTCGGAACCCACGGCTTATAAGTGTTTGCTACAGAAAAACCAAAGTAATGCAAATACGCATCTTTGAGCGCATTTGTCATGGTTTTTTCTACGTTTTTCAAGCATATAACATCCGCAAACGTAACAAAAATACTTTGAATTGATTTTGCAACGTTGTCTCTGCATTTCCACACGTTCCAAAACACAATCACAGCACAATTAAAGAGTTCCAAATAACTTTTATAGCAATGCCATCAGCTGACAGCTGTTATAAGAGCGCAGTGCTGCCACCATGCGAGAACTCGAAAACTAGAACCAATCTTGACAAACGGATTGCAAATTTGAGTTCAGGGCATCAAACAACGTTAAGAATCGTTTTCATCTGCTCGGGTCCAAAAGTTGACCCGAATTTGTAAACTTGTGATTATTACAAGGTACGCTTTATCAGGTTAAGAAATACAGGGCCGCTGCAAACCTGTCTGTTCCTTGCATAGCCGAAACTGACTACCGCCCTGTACTATTAGCCTACTGTAAGCTTCCAATAACAGAAAAACACCAGGTTCGCGTATAAAGGTGAATACAAAGTTGTGTCGGGCTAGGAAGGCGCATGACGAGTCAGTGCCTCCGGAATGCCCGAGTACTTTGTACCTATTTCGGGCATTCCCAGAAATCCCGCTTGCCCTCACTACCTGCGAGTACGTCCCAGGCAGGAAGGCGCACGATGTGAGAGTTCGATTCCAGACTTCTAGCGAAACAGTCACTCACAGCGCTACACCCGAAGGCATCACGGCTGATAAGTCCATACACGGTTCATTCAAAAAGTTCGGGGACTAATTTTTTACAAAATCTACCACTAGCGCTATCGGTTATCCGACGGCGGAACTATTAGTATCATTCAATAGTTACCCAGAGTTGAGATTACTGCGCTGTAATTTCATTTAGTGACCAGCTGCGTTCGTATGAAGTAGATGTATTTTAGTCGTCGTGTCACAATTTTCGCGATGGAGCAACGTGCGGCAATCAAGTTTTGTTTCAAAAAGTGGTTCGGAAACATTCGAATTGTTGAAAACTGCTTATGGTGATGATTGTTTAAGCCGAAGCAAGGTTTTTCAGTAGTATGCGCGATTCAAGAACGGTCGACGTCGCTGTTAGACGATCCACGAGAATAGCGTCCTTTGACCTCGACTACCGATGAGAATGTCGAACATGTGTGCGTCGCGCTGTCTCGTAATCGACGAATTACGGTTGAAATGTTGTCAGAGGAACTGAACATCAGTGTAGGAAGTGTTCACCATATTTTGCACGATGTTCTCGGGAAAAACAAAAAAGTATGGTGACTGGTTCTGCGCACGACAATGCGCCAGCCCATTCCTCGATACTCGTCACACAATTTTTGGCCCAAAAGTCGGTCACCATGATTCACCACCCGCCCTACTCGCCAGACTTTTTTTATTTCCTAAATTAAAAATGACGATAAAGGGACAACGTTTTGAAGACGTTGAGACGATTGCAATGAATGTGACCAGGACACTGAAAGCCATTCCAGAGGAGGAGTTCTCCAGATCGTTCCAGCGGCTGTACGAGCGCAGCAAAATTTGTGTAGAACGAGAAGGGGGTTATGTTGAAAACTAAATAAAAACTTTTTTCTAAACCCTTTTCTTCTTTCATAAAAAAAATGTGTCCCGGAACTTTTTTAATGGACTATGTAGTGTTGTTTTTAGTCTCCACTTTTGTCTCATCATCAAGACACAACAGAGAAAGAGGCAAAAGCAGCAGTGGGTGTAGCCTTAACCTTTAGAGAGTCCGGGGAAATTTCAGTTAAAATCGATTTTTTTTAGACGTGAAATTTATAAATAAAATCAATAAATTTCCTATTTGGAGGCCCCGACCTGACTGCTGGCCGATTTATCGACCACCTCCGGACTCTAAAGGTTAACTGGATCCAAATGTTGGAATGGCCAACGACAACAAAAATAAAAAATGAAGATAAAACAACGCTTAGAGAGGAAGTATCACCGACCCCTAGTACATCTCAAGACAGAGTTGAAGAACTGAATCTGTCCTCAATCAATTTAGGTAGAGATAGTATATTGAACACTTCGGATTCAGAGTAAAGACCATTGTTAATCAAGTACAAATAAAAAAGTAATCTATGCCAAAGTATACAATTGGTGCATAAGTGAGACATAGGTGATAGTGACTGAAAAGCAATTTGTAATTTCACGTCAACACACTTAGATATTTATATAAGTAATATCTAAAAACGGTAGCAAAATGATTCACATGTTAAAAAAAAGTTTATGATTTGTCTTCAAATATTTTTAACGTAGTTCTATAATAATATTAAAGTTTTTTGACCACAATTATTTGCAATATATACAAAAAAATGTATGCGGAAAGTGTACACAGACCAAAATTTACGTATGTAAAAATTGTGGCTGATTAACTAGTAATATTAAGTGTTTGATTAATTGATAACACAGGCACACAAAAAAAAAAAGCTCTTGTTCCCGGAACCAGACCAGTATATCTTTATGTTTTTGAGGTTGCTGAATCCGAATCCGGTGTCCGTTTGTCTCCATCACGTCACGTTCAAGGTCATTTCAAGGTCAAATCCTGGAAAAATAGTCAAATCGATTCAAATTATTATCCCTATATATTTTTGAGGTCGCTGAATCCAAATCCGATGTCCGTTTGATCTGACAAGGTCAAATTCAAGGTCATTTCAAGGTCGAATGTATTTATTCTGCCAAAAATGAATTTTTGACTGCAGATTCTGAAAGAACGGGAATCTTTACGTCTAGATATGTATTCAATTTTGATGATAACATAACCCCCAAGGTCATTTCAAGGTCAAATCTAGAAAAAATGTTCTAATCTAAAGTCCAAGCTGACCCCCTCTATGGGAGTGCCGGTCGACGTGTTTCTACTCATAGGGCGCCGGGTCGCGCGTGGAGTGGATAGCGGAGCTTCGATCGCGCCGGCTCGGGTCTGTAGTAACAGAGGCCGTGACGGAGCGGTCAGTCGGAAGGCTGTCGCCTATGGCGGTTTCCTAGCTCTCTCGTGTCTTCAATGCATTACCGCGGATCGGCGTCCATGACCGAATGATCCGTTGAGCGGTACATGTCTTTGACGTTTAAAAGACGCGGAGGTCTGTTTGGAGATCTGCTAAGTTTTTTTTTTCCATGCATCAACTCACTCAGTTCCGAGCGAGAATAAATCTGTTCTCGTACCGCAAAATAAATTTTGAAATCCAGTCACGTGATCTCTCAATTCAAGTGAATTGGAGCTCATCGTTGTAAATTTGATACAGCGAATATGTGTGGTGTGCCTGCACCCAGGGTACCTCCACGCGGTGACGGCGGGCAACGGTTTTTTTTATTGTTTATTTTTCCGGCAAAATCCCTGGATGAAGGTGTCCAAGCCGTCATGGCAGGCACACGGAAATGTGTTACGATACAGGGGTTCTCACAAGGAACCCCAGTATCGGCGGTTGGTCTGGGTAAGCAAGCGGGCCCGCAATCGTCGTCATCAAGCGACCGCAGCTCTGCATTGGTGGAAAACTTGGCTACTGTAGAGTCTATCACTACAAGTTCGGATCACATATGCAATAAGGATCCAGATTCATTTTGCTATGTTTGTGGTAAGTATGAAGCATCAAAGAATCGCAAACGTATTTCAGAGCGTATAAGGAATATGTATAAGGATTGTTTCGATTTGAACATGATAGATGAAGGTAATTATTGGGTACCACACATCATTTGTGCTTCTTGTACCACAATGTTTTATCGTTATGATAAATCTCGAGACAAGAAATATCTCAATTTTCTTATACCAATACATTGGACCGAAGCGCAATCTAGAAAAGATTGTTATTTCTGCAAAACATATCTAACTGAGTACAATATGAAAAATAAATCACATATAAAGTATGCTAACGTTACGAGTGTCATACTACCTGTTATTTCCAACGAGGACAATACAAACAAACGGAATTTTAGTTCAGATGGAATGGAAATAGATGAGATTACAGCAAACGTTGAAAGAGAAAATATAGATCAGCGTAGAGATTGTGTGAATGGGGATGAACAGTACGATGATAATAATAGAGATAAGAGCTATATGAGTGGAACTGATAGCGAAGATGAAAGTTATACGAGTGAAAATGAAACTGATAATGACGATGAGAGATATATGAGCGGAAATGAAAGTGGCAGCGAAGATGGCCAAACGAATGATGAAGAAAGTGAAACTGAAGATGATTCTCACGAATACGTTCCAGCGGGCTGTAAGAATAAAAAGCCTCAATTGGACCCAGTTATGCAAAAAACATCCAACCCACACCAGGTGTGTTTTGCATGAAATTAGAAAATACATTTTTAGAAAATATAAATTGTTTTAGTTAAGATGTTGATAACGCGCAACAATCGAACACTAGTTTTTGTTGAACTGTTCTAAATAAACAACTTTTTTCCGATATTTCTCTTTTTTTTCATTTAGCATTAATTTTTTTGAGGCTTGGATGCTTTCTGCAAAACAGAAAATTAAGTTAGGTAGGTGTTTCATAAAAAAAAGAAGAGTAAAAACAAGTAAATATTACAGTATTTATTATAATATTAGAAGTTAATACAACATTTTAATTATTCTCTTCGATGGCGAAGTCGAGATTTTCGGTGTTGAAGCCATCAATATCTTCTTCAATATTAGCACCTCCTTTCAGTTTCTGGTAAAAATTTAGACAGTCACATGGTATAAGATGATACATTTCACGCAATTTGGCAAGTTTTGGTTCAGCTATTGCTTTTCCTTGGGGCCACAAGTGGACCAAATCTAGAAATATATCGCTGTGATTCGCATTTTGCCTTCCTCTTCTTACTTTTTTTATGTTGACTTCCTCGAAGGGACCCTCAAAAGTGCTTTGTTGAATAAATAACGAAAAAGGTTTATTTTTTTCTATTTTTATAGATCTAATGTTTAGCCAGTTAATTTTCTCACCATCAACTGAAATTTTTCTATTCGTTATATTTTTTTCCACATTACTTATACCAAAAAAGTCTTTCGAAGTCATCTCAATGACTAAAAGTGGATTTTTATTTCTACACAGTTTCATTACATTTATATAATCTGAAGGTAGATACAACCGTTGTTGGTGTTTTAAAGCTGATTCAATATCACCGAAACCTGAATCGTTGGGCAAGAAACTGTGGCCTGAGCACAACAATTTTAAAGTGATATCTTCAAGATATTGGGATGAATGCAAAATATGTATTAATATTAAGGTCAGTTTGAGATGTTCCGATTTTGACCCTCGCAAGAATCACTCCACAAAATTAAATGTTTAACTTCAGGTTTTAAATAGTTTTGACTGTGTTTTATCAAGCACGATCCTACTTCCTGTGCCCCTCTTCCAGCGACACCTTCCGCCCAAACGTAGCAGTAACCACGATCGTCCGTTCCACTGTGTACTCCCGTATTGTATACCCAAAGTTGTCTTTTGTAGAATACAATATTGGTCGGAATTCGTGGAAGTGGTAGCGTTTTTTCCATGTCAAACGTAAGGCACTCGTAGTCATTCATCTCCTTAGCTGCTTTGAAATCGTCTCTTCTCAAGGTTTGTGCATATTCAGCCTCGTCAAGGTGTTGTTTATGTTCTTCAATCAGTTTCTGTTTCGTCTCATCATTTTTTTCGTTATCTATTTTCATTTTAAGACCGTCACATTTATTACATGTATCTTTTTTAAGTGTTTTAGCTCGCAAGTGAAACTTTGAATAAAAAATGTGCTTATATTTTGTAATACTTATGGGCTGTTGGCACTCTCTGGTATACATTTCGTACATTCTAGTGACTGTTACATCAGGGGGCAAAAACTTTGCATCAGTTTTTTTTCGTGTATAGTGCGAAATATACGTCGGAATTTTATTAATTTGATTTATGACCTCCTCCTCCTTATGCTCAGGGATTTTATTTTTTCCACCCTGATTAACGCCTCGTTGGTCTGTTAATGGTGCACGGCCATGACATTTCTTGAGAGCCGTGTTAACCCGGCAAGGAGATATACTAAATGTTTTAACAAACATTTCTCTACACACAAGTTTATCGTTTATTTTGTAACTTCTGGTGAAGTTTCGTCTCTCGGTATTTCTCCCGTAGTTTCTCTTTTTAGGGACTTGGCTAACTGCTGCTGCTATATAATTAGTTTGACAGTTATATAACTGCAAACCCCAAAACTTTTCAAATTCTTGCCTTCGTTCTTCAATAGAAACTGACTGTACACACTTAAGCGCACATTGGCAATCAAAATCCATAAATTTCCTAGGTGCTTTTTCACGCCCTTTGTAGTCAAAATGAGACAAGTTACTATTTCTTCTCTTTATTCCTTCCTTTCTGGACTGTTCTGCGAATTTCCTTTTTCTTCCTTTTTTAGGTCGTCCTTTATAAGTGTTTGTTTCATTTAAAACTTCTTCAGATTCATTAGTCCAATCAGCAACTACGTGATGCCGAACAGGCTCGTAAATGGGATCAGCTACTGAATCGTTAGAATGATATTCAGGAGGTTCAACTTCTATAGTTCTGTCTTCATCGAGTTCAATCTGCTCTTGTACATTTTCTTTATTTTCATTGCAAATTCCGTCCAGATTATCTGGATAATTCCTGTTCCCATTGATTTCAAAATCTGCATTGGGTTTTGGTGAATCTGAAATAAAGAAACAAAAATACTAATATTGAAGGACTCATTAAAGCAATAATATAGTTGAATTTCTAACAAAAAGGTAACCTCAGGTAACAGACAGGGAGACAGATAGACCGAAAGATAAACAGGCCGACGAAATTGAGAAAATGTTGATTTTCTGTTCTGGGCACACATCAAAACGACAAAAAAAAGTGTTAAAAAATGATTTTTTGCATGACTACAATATGACTTCTCTTATAGAGGGAAGTGAAAATCTACTTACCACAGAAACAAACTCTTTCAGCTGATTTTTTGGGTTGTCTTGGCTAGGAAAATTGTTGGCGGAGAGACTATTTTCAAGATCATACTCTGCTTCCTTTAGAGGCACAGTTTCATTATCGTTTGCTTCCTCATTTACGCTGGTAAATGCTAATTCCACAGGTTTCAAAACTGTAAATGTGTTTTCCATAAGCAGGGTACTATCAGGACTGGTTATCAATATATCTATAAAAAATTATAAATTTACATGTAACTATAATCCGAATACCTGCACCTATTATTGAGATGCATAATGATAAAAAATGTAATTTCTTACCAGAAATTATAATTGGAGAAAATATCTATTTCAAAATCACAAATCATTTTCCTGCAGAAACAATCCAAACCACTTGGACACCACATAAAATGCTTTATAATCTACTGGTGTATTGCAAAATGCATCCAAGCCACATGGTCGGCAGTAGCTATTCGTTTATTCTACGACGAAGTGGGTTGGATTCATACTGCAAATCTGAAATTCGCAATAAACGAGAGACGATGCGGGTTGGTTGTAGGTTGGATGTTTTCTGCAGAAAAGAAACCTGACACATAACCCCTACAAATTCCGTTTCGCCGGCGCCGGTTAGTCTGCGATTATATTTTGTTGATACCTAGTTAGATTTAAATATTTCATAGTGAAAAAGTGTGTAGCTGAGGATGATAAGAAGTCGTGCTGCCAAAATTTTGTGAAAATGGTCAAAGAAAAAAAACCACAAGCAGTCAGAATACAACCAGGTAATTTATTGCATTACATCCAATAGTGTTAGCCTAACCTCTCTTGCAGGTTATTCTATATTTATAGAAAAATAATCGAAAAGGTGTGCATTTTTTGTATTAGTGATTTATTTCAAAATTTCAAGAAGTAGGTACGCAACACATAGTAATTTTTTTTGATTTTTGATTTGTCAGAAAATTTTACTCTTCATAAAAGTTGGTGCTCGTTCTTAAATGAAAAATGACCACAATGAAAGTTGTTCCGGATACATGGTTTAGCAGCTGTCAATTTCATTTTTTTTCAATTGACTCAAGAGTAAAGTACCTTAATTTTTAAAGATACGAAAAAAAAGTTATAAGAAAAAGTTGTTTTAAATCAAAAGTTATGTTCAAATATGGAATTTGAAATCAACAGCTCAAATTTTATAATTTTTTGGATTTTTGATGATTTTAGATGACACAGAATATTTTTTATTTTTACAGTGTTTTGTTACACTGTTTTTAACACACTAACATGCTTGAAATCTTGCTGATTTAAAAACTGTTCAAATAATTGCACATTTTCCTTGAAATGAGAAGTAATGTCTTGAAGGGTGTTGCGTACTTTTGAGACACACTGTATATTGTTGAACTTGAAAAACAATCTTATTTTGCAAATATGATCTTTTCAAGAAACGTTGTAAGTATTTTTTTTATTTAATTACAGATCTACAAATTCCCAGCTCTAATAATAATATTGCTTCAAAAAAAACTGATGTTGCTGCCTGCAACTTTGATACTGGTACCACTTTAGCAAACTTGGAATTGGATAATGAGGGTGCTAGTACTAGTGTATATTTCAAAGGACACTCAAGTTCTGAGAACAATAATCAAATGAAACCAATTATAATTTCTGGTAAGAAATTACATTTTTTATCATTATGCATCTCAATAATAGGTGCAGGTATTCGGATTATAGTTACACGTAAATTTATAATTTTTTATAGATATATTGATAACCAGTCCTGATAGTACCCTGCTTATGGAAAACACATTTACAGTTTTGAAACCTGTGGAATTAGCATTTACCAGCGTAAATGAGGAAGCAAACGATAATGAAACTGTGCCTCTAAAGGAAGCAGAGTATGATCTTGAAAATAGTCTCACCGCCAACAATTTTCCTAGCCAAGACAACCCAAAAAATCAGCTGAAAGAGTTTGTTTCTGTGGTAAGTAGATTTTCACTTCCCTCTATAAGAGAAGTCATATTGTAGTCATGCAAAAAATCATTTTTTAACACTTTTTTTTGTCGTTTTGATGTGTGCCCAGAACAGAAAATCAACATTTTCTCAATTTCGTCGGCCTGTTTATCTTTCGGTCTATCTGTCTCCCTGTCTGTTACCTGAGGTTACCTTTTTGTTAGAAATTCAACTATATTATTGCTTTAATGAGTCCTTCAATATTAGTATTTTTGTTTCTTTATTTCAGATTCACCAAAACCCAATGCAGATTTTGAAATCAATGGGAACAGGAATTATCCAGATAATCTGGACGGAATTTGCAATGAAAATAAAGAAAATGTACAAGAGCAGATTGAACTCGATGAAGACAGAACTATAGAAGTTGAACCTCCTGAATATCATTCTAACGATTCAGTAGCTGATCCCATTTACGAGCCTGTTCGGCATCACGTAGTTGCTGATTGGACTAATGAATCTGAAGAAGTTTTAAATGAAACAAACACTTATAAAGGACGACCTAAAAAAGGAAGAAAAAGGAAATTTGCAGAACAGTCCAGAAAGGAAGGAATAAAGAGAAGAAATAGTAACTTGTCTCATTTTGACTACAAAGGGCGTGAAAAAGCACCTAGGAAATTTATGGATTTTGATTGCCAATGTGCGCTTAAGTGTGTACAGTCAGTTTCTATTGAAGAACGAAGGCAAGAATTTGAAAAGTTTTGGGGTTTGCAGTTATATAACTGTCAAACTAATTATATAGCAGCAGCAGTTAGCCAAGTCCCTAAAAAGAGAAACTACGGGAGAAATACCGAGAGACGAAACTTCACCAGAAGTTACAAAATAAACGATAAACTTGTGTGTAGAGAAATGTTTGTTAAAACATTTAGTATATCTCCTTGCCGGGTTAACACGGCTCTCAAGAAATGTCATGGCCGTGCACCATTAACAGACCAACGAGGCGTTAATCAGGGTGGAAAAAATAAAATCCCTGAGCATAAGGAGGAGGAGGTCATAAATCAAATTAATAAAATTCCGACGTATATTTCGCACTATACACGAAAAAAAACTGATGCAAAGTTTTTGCCCCCTGATGTAACAGTCACTAGAATGTACGAAATGTATACCAGAGAGTGCCAACAGCCCATAAGTATTACAAAATATAAGCACATTTTTTATTCAAAGTTTCACTTGCGAGCTAAAACACTTAAAAAAGATACATGTAATAAATGTGACGGTCTTAAAATGAAAATAGATAACGAAAAAAATGATGAGACGAAACAGAAACTGATTGAAGAACATAAACAACACCTTGACGAGGCTGAATATGCACAAACCTTGAGAAGAGACGATTTCAAAGCAGCTAAGGAGATGAATGACTACGAGTGCCATACGTTTGACATGGAAAAAACGCTACCACTTCCACGAATTCCGACCAATATTGTATTCTACAAAAGACAACTTTGGGTATACAATACGGGAGTACACAGTGGAACGGACGATCGTGGTTACTGCTACGTTTGGGCGGAAGGTGTCGCTGGAAGAGGGGCACAGGAAGTAGGATCGTGCTTGATAAAACACAGTCAAAACTATTTAAAACCTGAAGTTAAACATTTAATTTTGTGGAGTGATTCTTGCGGGGGTCAAAATCGGAACATCTCAAACTGACCTTAATATTAATACATATTTTGCATTCATCCCAATATCTTGAAGATATCACTTTAAAATTGTTGTGCTCAGGCCACAGTTTCTTGCTCAACGATTCAGGTTTCGGTGATATTGAATCAGCTTTAAAACACCAACAACGGTTGTATCTACCTTCAGATTATATAAATGTAATGAAACTGTGTAGAAATAAAAATCCACTTTTAGTCATTGAGATGACTTCGAAAGACTTTTTTGGTATAAGTAATGTGGAAAAAAATATAACGAATAGAAAAATTTCAGTTGATGGTGAGAAAATTAACTGGCTAAACATTAGATCTATAAAAATAGAAAAAAATAAACCTTTTTCGTTATTTATTCAACAAAGCACTTTTGAGGGTCCCTTCGAGGAAGTCAACATAAAAAAAGTAAGAAGAGGAAGGCAAAATGCGAATCACAGCGATATATTTCTAGATTTGGTCCACTTGTGGCCCCAAGGAAAAGCAATAGCTGAACCAAAACTTGCCAATTTGCGTGAAATGTATCATCTTATACCATCTGACTGTCTAAATTTTTACCAGAAACTGAAAGGAGGTGCTAATATTGAAGAAGATATTGATGGCTTCAACACCGAAAATCTCGACTTCGCCATCGAAGAGAATAATTAAAATGTTGTATTAACTTCTAATATTATAATAAATACTGCAATATTTACTTGTTTTTACTCTTCTTTTTTTTATGAAACACCTACCTAACTTAATTTGCTGTTTTGCAGAAAGCATCCAAGCCTAAAAAAAATTAATGCTAAATGAAAAAAAAAGAGAAATATCGGAAAAAAGTTGTTTATTTAGAACAGTTCAACAAAAACCAGTGTTCGATTGTTGCGTGTTATCAACATCTTAACTAAAACAATTTATATTTTCTAAAAATGTATTTTCTAATTTCATGCAAAACACACCTGGTGTGGGTTGGATGTTTTTTGCATAACTGGGTCCAATTGTTCTCACAGGAAGAACTGAACGATTTCATTCGTAACATGGGATTGCCGAAAGATGTTGCCGAGTACTGTGCTTCTATGTTGAAAAAAAGAAATCTGCTGAAGAGAAGAAAACGAAGGTAACGTTTTACAGGACAAGAGAAAAAAAATTTAGGAGCTTTTTCTCTCGTAATTCAAATAAGTCTCTCGTTTATTGTAATAATGTCAAAGGATTAATCGACGAATAAACGCCCGATACTTATAGTGCTGATCAATGGAGACTTTTTATCGATTCTAGTAAACGTAGTCTCAAAACAGTCTTACTCCACAATACTAATGTATACGCACCAATACCAGTTGCGCATTCGACTGTTATGAATGAATCGTATGAATGTTTGTAAACTCTATTAGCAGCAATAAAATATGATGACCACAAATGGCAAGTTTGCGGAGATTTTAAAATCCTCACAATGATTCTGGGACAGCAATCTGGCTATACAAAAAAAAACGTGTTATCTTTGTAAATGGGATAGTAGAGATAAACAAGATCATTACGTGAAAAAGGTTTGGGAACCTAGAACATCCTTCATTGTAGGACCCGACAATATCTTACAGCAGCCGTTGATAGATTCAAAGAAGGTATTGATACCTCCATTACATATAAAGTTAGGACTCATGAAACAATTCGTCAAAGCGTTGAATAAAGAAAGCGATTGTTACAAATACTAACGAGATCAATTTCCAGGTCTATCTGATGCTAAAGTAGGCGCGGGAGTATTCGATGGACCTCAGATCAGAAAAATGTTTAGAGACAATCACTTCGTAACTCAAATGAGCTCTATTGAGAAGAATGCGTGAGTCAGCTTCAAGAAAGTATGTAGTAATTTTCTAGGCAATCATAAGAGCTCGGACTACAACAAAATAATATCTGACATGGTTGAGAATTTCAGGAGATTGGAATGTAACATGAGTTTAAAATTACATATGATGGACAGTCATGTAGACGAATTTCCAGATAATGTTGGCAATTTCAGTGAAGAACAACGAGAACGTTTCCACCAAGATTTTAAAGATGTAGAACGAAGATTTCAGGGTAGATGGGATGAAAACATGATGGCAGATTTCTGTTGGATGTTGCAGAGAGGAAGCGCGGAAAGAGGAAAAAAACGCAAGAGAAATCCCTTGCACACAGATCTTTTGAGAATAAACGAGTACGTTATAAAAGAAGGCGAAACGATGAAGAAGTAGCAGAGTGAAATACAAAATACACGTTCCAGCGACTCCAAAAATATAACGGAGTGATGATGCGAAAAGATTTGAACATTTTTGCTGAATTTGACCTTGAAATGAACTTGACCCTGACATACTGGTGACAAACGAACCTCGGATTCTAACTCAGTAACCTCGAAAACATATTGACGTGGTAGTTTATTCTCGTGAAGACACATTTTCTTATTTTTGCAATTGTCATATGAACCTTCCATACAATAATATAAAGTGACCTTGAAATGACCTTAGGGGTTATGTTATCAAAAAAATTGGATACATATCTAGACGTAAAATTTCCAGTTCTTTCAGAATCTGTAGTAAAAAAATTCATTTTGGGGGGAATAAATACATTTGACCTTGAAATGACCTTGAATTTGACCTTGTCTGATCAAACGGACATCGGATTTGGATTCAACAACCCCAAAAATATATAGGAATAATAATTTGAATAGATTTGACTATTTTTCCAGGATTTGACCTTGAAATGACCTTGAACGTGACGTGATGGAGACAAACGGATACCGGATTCGGATTCAGCGACCTCAAAAACATAAAGATATACTGGTCTGGTTCCGGGAACAGGAACTTTTTTTTGTGTGCCTGTGTAATTTCTGTGAATCTATGTATTTATATATCCATTTATATTATCCAATTTATTTTGTCATTTTTTAAAAGTAAATAAAAACTGGATACCCCACTAAGTACTTCTTCTAAATACCAGTCATTCTGACTAGTTTTGGTACAAAAAGGTATTTTTAAATGGCTGGTAAATCTAGTGTTACAGAACCGTGTCCCAAGCACCACAGTCTATCCGAATACAAGCTGGCACAGCAATATTGCCACGTATACTTGCACTACATTGAGAAGCGTAACTGATTTGCCTTACATCAGTCTTATTTTGGAACCTTGCGACAAGGTTCTATCTTGCAAACGAACCTTATAACAAGCATAATTCTCGCCAACCTCTCGCGGGAGCCGCGTGAGATGCAACGAACGTGTTAAGCGGTATGAACCGTTGTGTCGAATTCCGTCTATCGTAAGACGGAACGGCGACCGATGCGTTTTGAATTTTACAAGTGGGTTAATACTAGAGAGAGAGAGAGATGGTAGATTATAAATCAACGATTTATCTGCTCATTATTTCTCGATAGAATAGCAATCCTAAATTAGTATAGAATATTTCAATGTTATCGCTATAAAATCTAGTAACTCTTGAAGGTTATATGGGGCTTTAAATCGAATCTGGTTGCATACGCGACACCTTTAAATCCTAAACATCTCGCGCTCCTATCCTTACTACGCATGCACTAGAAAATCGTCCCAACTCAGAACTAGGGACTGAAATGACCGTTCGGGGACCAGTTCTGTTACAATAATTCGTAGTCTGTTGGAACGCTCTTTGGAATCGTTTCAGAATCAGTTCTGTTTGTTGGAACGGCTAGATCAGATTGCGCACACTCCGTAAAGGTTCGAACCAGTTCGCGTGCTAGTTCGAACGAATCTATCGATTCTAATTTTCAGATAAAGAATATTTTCTCTAATAAACTGTGCCTTTTCCGACAAAGGAGATCTTTAAGTTGATACACGCTTTCTTAACCCAGATTCCCCTAATGTCCTATATACAGGGTGAACCAGGTTAAACGTCATTTTTTTTATATGTGATAGAACAAGAAAAAAGTAGACTCCTTCATAAGAAAATTTGTTTCAAAAATGTTTCCTAACAAAGATACAGGGTGTCAAGGTATAAAAAAAATGGTTTTCTCATCATAACTTCTAAACTACTTGATCGATTTCCATGAAATTTCGCACACAAACTAATGTAATACAGCTTTAAGTAATGATCAAATAATTTACACCGGTACCCCCTTTCTTCCTCCCAATCTTCGGCGCCACTGGATATTTTGCAGAGAAAATTTAATTATTGGATTCCCCGTTTAATTTAGAGAAAAAAAATCACCATTGCAAATTTTTGATTTATGGCTTCATTTTTGAGACATTTATTTTAATTTATAGGGTTGCGAGCAGGCCAAAACTAGGTTGAACGTCATTAATTATGATATGTGATAGAACAACAAGAAAAAAGTAGACTTTCATAAGAAAATTTTTTTCAAAAATGTTTCCTAACAAAGATACAGGGTGTCAAAGTTATGATGAGAAAACCATTTTTTGTCCGAAACTTTGACACCCTGTATTTTTGTTAGGAAACATTTTTGAAAAAAATTTTCTTATGAAAGTCTACTTTTTTCTTGTTGTTCTATCACATATCATAATTAATGACGTTCAACCTAGTTTTGGCCTGCTCGCAACCCTATAAATTAAAATAAATGTCTCAAAAATGAAGCCATAAATCAAAAATTTGCAATGGTGATTTTTTTTCTCTAAATTAAACGGGGAATCCAATAACTAAATTTTCTTTGCAAAATATCCAGTGGCGCCGAAGATTGGGAGGAGGAAAGGGGGTACCGGTGTAAATTATTTGATCATTACTTAAAGCTGTATTACATTAGTTTGTGTGCGAAATTTCATGGAAATCGATCAAGTAGTTTAGAAGTTATGATGAGAAAACCATTTTTTTTTATACCTTGACACCCTGTATCTTTGTTAAGAAACATTTTTGAAACAAATTTTCTTATGAAGGAGTCTACTTTTTTCTTGTTCTATCACATATAAAAAAAATGACGTTTAACCTGGTTCACCCTGTACCGAATGTCGCATGGAAAACCGATCAGGTGGGGGCCTTCTGAATTTCTTAATGAATCAATCGAGCATCGTCCAAGCAGTGCCGAGTTTAAATTCAGAAGGCCCCCACCTGATCGGTTTCCCATGCGACATTCGGTATAGGACACCTAACTTACTTTTGTTTTTGTGATAGCCAGTGACATTTGAGGTTATGTGCGTGGTTTTCCATGTTTCTTTACTATTTCGCCTAAAAAGTTCTAGAGGTTTTAAGTGTATCTTGTTTTGTGGAGATTTTGTGTGAAGACTATATTATTGTCTACAATAATATGGCATAAACTTCGCCAGGTAAGTAAATTTCTAACCTGTTTTTTCTTAGATCAACCATAACCTATAAATTTGCCCTTGAAATGTCTGTAATATTGATTGTACAATTTTAACTGTTCCAATACACTTTTTTCTTATACAGTAGACTCGCGGTTATCCGAATCCCGGTTAACCGAGGCCCCGGATTAACCGATGAGTGTTCGCCGCATAATCTACTGTTTCTCCAACGTTGGCGCAACATCGCCGCTTCCAAGAGAGGTAAAAAATTAACTCAAAAATCCATCAAAGACTTCTTTGTAAGATAAAATACATATGTATAAGTAAATATAAAACTGTATAATGTACCTTTTGGATTTTTCTTCGTCATCCACGAGCAATTTAAAAGAACTTCGGATTATCCGAATTTTATTTTTAACCGAGGTACCCTTGGTGCCAATTACCTCGGATAATCGAGAGTCTACTGTACTTTGATAGCTTCAAATTAGGGTGTCCTTTATACAGAATGTTCCCCTCTATACACGCCAGCGTAGCACATTGCATATCGGTAGGCGCTATCGGATCCAAGATGGTTCCCTAAAATTCGGTGACAATACCGACAGCCCAGACACGAACCAAATAGACGTTTCAGTCCGAAAAACATCGGTCATCTCAATAGTGGTGAATGTGACAGACGCTCTGACAGATAGTTTGATAATCGCTTGGATTTTTTTCGAATAATCAAGATAGTGAACGGAAGCAGCGCTCTGGTTGCTTGTGCATAAAGATCAGGAAAGGAGACATCAGTATCTCAGAAGAAGTGCCATCAGATAAGTTACTTCCTAACTGACCGTCTTAACCTCATTTTGATCACGTATGAAGGACAAATATCTTTGTGGTTATTCTATTTTTTTGTTTTCAGCGTCATGCGAGAATGGGACGAATTGATGGAAATTTGATTTTTCTTCGCAGTCAACAATCAACCTAGGTAGAAAAGAATTCTCTAGAATTGCGGTACAATGCCACGGTAGGAATATCAGGTTCTGCCGACACGACGTGCTTTGACAAGGTCTGCATCAACTTTGGCGGTATATTGGCGGCACTGCACTAATCCTGTGGCACACTTTTCTATCTGGGAAAGCCGTGGTAGAAAACTAGGAGATACGATAGAATTGGATTACAATAATGAGAAGTAATTATTTTATTATCTCTTCTTCATCGATATAATCCCTCTTTCGTACTATCACAAGTTCCAATTTATACACCGACGTGTCAAACGTGGTGTACATGTACCTCACTATCGGAACGCTCTACAA
Source organism: Xiphydria camelus (assembly GCA_963678675.1). Taxonomy (NCBI): domain Eukaryota; kingdom Metazoa; phylum Arthropoda; class Insecta; order Hymenoptera; family Xiphydriidae; genus Xiphydria; species Xiphydria camelus. Next base: position 21,408,002 of record OY783191.1, read on the forward strand.
CTGTACTACCAAAATAATATGCTTGCCCAGATAGAAAAGTGTGCCACAGGATTAGTGCAGTGCCGCCAATATACCGCCAAAGTTGATGCAGACCTTGTCGAAGCACGTCATGTCAGCAGAACCTGATATTCCTACCGTGGCATTGTACCGCAATTCTAAAGAATTCTTTTCTACCTAGGTTGATTGTTGACAGCGAAGAAAAATCAAATTTCCATCAATTCGTCCCGTTCTCGCATGACGCTGAAAACAAAAAATAGAATAACCACAAAGATATTTGTCCTTCATACGTGATCAAAATGAGGTTAAGACGGTCAGTTAGGAAGTAACTTATCTGATGGCACTTCTTCTGAGATACTGATGTCTCCTTTCCTGCTCTTTATGCACAAGCAACCAGAGAAAAATAGCGCTGCTTCCGTTCACTATCTTGATTATTCGAAAAAAATCCAAGCGATTATCAAACTATCTGTCAGAGCGTCTGTCACATTCACCACTATTGAGATGACCGATGTTTTTCGGACTGAAACGTCTATTTGGTTCGTGTCTGGACTATTTGGTTCGTGTCTGGGCTGTCGGTATTGTCACCGAATTTTAGGGAACCATCTTGGATCCGATAGCGCCTACCGATATGCAATGTGCTACGCTGGCGTGTATAGAGTGGAACATTCTGTATAGGACATTAGGAAAATCGAGTAGGTACAAAAATTGTTTGTTATTTTTTTATACTTATTTTGTCGTTTATTTACTTTTCTAAAAACATACAAATGAGACTAATAAAATGTTTAATCGTTTTAGGGGCTTTACACTTGAAGAAGCTTTAGCATTGTTAGATTTTCAGATGATACGGTTGTTACCGTTATTCCCTCTGATAACGTTAATGATACCGACAAAGATTCAGGTTCAGAAGATAATCCTAACCAAGATAATCTTCCACCATCCATTTTCCGCTCTCAAGCAGAAATAAAAGTTTAAAGAAATTGCAGAAAACTGAAGAACTTCGGGAAATTGAAGTTTGTCAGAGCAAATCCACAGATGAAGTTCAAGACATTCCATTAGATCAGCTTATAAAAAAACGTCGCTTATCCAAGACAATAAAACCAGGAAATAAGGCTCCCGAAGCTGTTAAAAATTACAAATGGGATTCTAATGTGGATATAGCATAAGATCCCTGAGTTGCAGAATCAATTGAAAGTGAAGAAGACTGTGACGACACTCCAGCAGAACTATTCTTCAAATTCTTTGATGAAGCGATTATTTCGCTTATTTCTGAAGAAACCAACAGATAAGCGCAACAAAAAATAGAACGCAAAAATTAGTATCTTCAAAAGAAATTACCAAATTTATTGGAATTTTGATATATTCAGGATATGTACAGAAAAATGTATTGGGAAAAAGCAAAAGATATACAGAAACAAATTGTTTTCAATTCTTTGTAACGCGAAAGATTTGATTTTATCTCGAGTAACATTCATTTTGCTAACAATAACTGCCTTGATGTTCATGATAAGTTTGTAAAATTATGCCCTCTCTCTTTTCAATCTTCTAAATGATAATTTCTTGAAACTAGCGACAGCTGCAGAATTATATAGCGTCGACGAATCCATGGTGCCCTATTTTGGACGCCATGGATACCATCGATTCATTCGAGGAAAACCTATTCGTTATGGTTTCAAATTATGGGTAGGAACAACACAAAGGGTACATAAACTGCTTTCAACCATATCAAAATGCCTCTACCCATTTATCTGAAAAATATAAACAGTTTGGTGTTGGGGCAGGTGTTGTATTGAGTTACGTAGATATTCTTAGAGGATGGGAAACACAAAAATTCCATCTATTTGTTGATAATTTCTTCTCAAGTTTATAGCTGCTGGAAATGTTACAAATTAGAAGAATACAAGTAACAGGTACCATTAGAAGCAACCGATTACCTAAAAACACTTTGAGAAGTGTCGATGAAATGAAGAAATCTGACAGAGGTTCATATGATTGGAAAGTAGACCAAGGAAAAAATTTACTCATTCTGACGTGGAGTGATAACATGAGTGTCGTTTCATTATGTTCTAACTGTTTAGGTGTACAGCCCGTTCATTAGGTAAAACGTTATTCTCAAAGGAAGAGAAGGAAAATGTATTCGTAAACCAACCCCATTTGATTTATGTATATAGGGTGGGCCATCTGTTGATTTTTTTAAGCACGTGTTATTTTGACATTGACAACACCGCCGCGCTTGATATATTGACAGATATGTAGTGTAAAACCTCCCCGGTAAGAAATGGATTATTTTACTCTTGAACAACGCTGCGAAATATTGAAAAATTATTTCCAAAGTGAGTGCTGTGTTGCAGAAACTGTGCGAAAGTTGAAGCGAATTTTTATGGATATGGACTTGGACCAACTTTGATTCCAACAGGATGGCACAGCCTGCCACACTAGCCACGAAACAATTGATCTTTTACGCACTCAGTTTGGTAATCGTGTTATCAGCCGTTTTGGAGATGCTCATTGGCCAGCGCGCAGCTGTGATTTGTCGTCGTTGGACTATTTTTTATGGGGAAATCTTAAGGACCATTGTTACTCCAAGAATCCACAAACAATTGACGCACTTACGGAAAATATCCATCAAGCTATTTGTGAAATAGAGCCACAAATAATTAATAATGTACTGCAAAATTGGGTTAATAGGATGGATTACTGCCAAGCCAGCCGCGGCAGCCATTTCAATGAAATTATTTTCCATACATAATCGGAAGGTGTACTGTTTTGAATAAAGTAACAATCAATTAAAGTAGTATGGTCACGAATCGATTTCGAAGATTAAAATATGAAATAATTTTGTATGCAAGTTAATTTCAATAAACACCTCCTGGTGCAATTTGTGGTAGATTGACCGTTTAGTATGTTTGATAAAAATTAATTACCAAGTAGGAAATAACCCAGAGTCTTATGGGCAAATCATATTTTTCGGGGGGTTTGTATGTAAGATCCAAGATTAAAATATAAAAAAAATACCAAAAAACGGGGAAAAAAAATCTACAACCATTGATGAAAATTATTGACCGTTTGATACTTTAGTTATAACTAATTTCTGCTTCTCGGTGTTCGGAAATAGCGTGTCGAGTAGATGCGGACACGTTGCGTCAGTGGAGTGGGTTCAAGCGTGCATTTCAAATCTCGTTTACCCCACGAAACACTCAAGCGTTTGAGTGTATCGTGGTTTTCCCTACTGGGCCACGAGCCCATTGATAATATGCGTTGCCACACATAAAAAGACGCTAGTCAAAGGAGGTACATTATTTGAATAGTAAGTGAAAAATAATCAAAATAATCGACTAATTCTTGTGGTCATAAATTTTATAATTCACAAAGAGAATTTTCAATTATAAATCATAGTTTTTTGATGACTTTTTTTACGGAGACTCAACGATCACTTTGGAAAGTGACCATACTACTTTAAAAATATTTAAAGCTGTAGTTTCAATATCAATTTCAAAAAGAAACCAACAGATGGCCCTCCCTTTATAATAAAAATATGGGAAGGGTGGATAGGGCTAATCAGAATATTAGTTTATATAGGACTGCGATAAGAGGCAAAAAAAATTGTATTTTGCCCTTTTTGCTCACAATCAGTGCATAGATATAGCTGTGCACAACGCATGGCAACTATACAGAAAACAGAACAATGTAGATTTGCTCCATTTTCAGAGAATAGCTACAACTCTATTGGAAAGAGATGCTAACAGTTCTTGTACCGAAGACCAAGCAATAATGAAAATATTGATATCAGATATGACAAAATCGATCATTTTGTCATTCCACAGGTGAACCAAACGAGATGCCGTCTTTGTCATGCCAAAACCACTACGAAATGTCGTAAATGTGATGTTGGGTGGCATGTGAAATGTTTTGTTATGTACCATTCAAAATAAAGTCTTGTTCCTATATGTTCCTAATGTTCTATATACAGGGTGTCCTTAAATATCATGTACAAACGGAAGGAGGTAATTCTTTGGCTTATTTCATGACTAAAAGTCCATATAAACATAGGCCAGTAAAAGCTTCGTTACTGATCTACAGAGTGTTGAAATTTCAAAATTTTTTTAGTTTTTTCTTATAGCTCATGCAGTTTTTAAGATATTTAACTCAAATTTGGAATGTAGGTAATGCTATAGGGCTTATATCGTTTTGCATGTCAAATGGTTCTGAGAATCTACAGGGGGTTATTTTTTCAGGGGTCGTGAACTTCTCCTCCCCCTGAACTTTTTTGCGGTGCGCCTCTGGTAGATTCTAAAATACAAAATAAATTTTCTGTTTTGTTTACAAACTTTTTGGTCTCTTGTAGTTTTTTCGTATCTGCCACCGCGTTATCGAGAAAAAAAATAAAAAACGATTTTCTGTAATTCGCTAGATGAAATTAAAATTTTTTTAAAAATTTTAACTGGGATAACACGGTTTTTCTAGCAATGATTTATTACAATAAGAAAAACCTAAATAATAAACATAACAAAACAACGTTACAAAAACTGCTGAAAGCGACCTCCTCCAACCCTTACACATGCCTCCGCTCTTCTTCTCATTGATTCTCGTACTCTTTGGAACATTCCCGGAGTATTACTTACGGTTTTTTCTCGATAACGGTGGCAGATATGAAAAAGCTACAAGACCAAAAAGTTTGTAAACAAAACAGAAAAATTATTTCGTATTTTAGAATCTACCAGAGGCGCACCGCAAAAAAGTTCAGGGGGAGAAAAGGGGGCACAACCCCTGTAGATTCTCACAACCATTTGACATGCCAATGATATAAGCCCTACAGCATAACCTACATTCCAAATTTGAGCTAAATATCTTAAAAACTGCATGAGCTATAAAAAAAAAATAAAAAATTTTTGAAATTTCAACACCCTGTAGATCAGTAACGAAGCTTTTACAGGCCTATGTTTATATGAACTTTTAGTCATAAAATAGGCCAAAGAATTACCTCCTTCCGTTTGTACATGATATTTAGGGACACCCTGTATAGGACGCGCTATATCTTTTTAGGCAATTGTATTTTTTGAAGTATTATCGTTATTAAAGGCCTAAATAAAATATTTTTAATACAAAGTTTTCTCATTTGATTCTACATTCAGGGTTATCTGGGTTAATTTTCTAAGTAAATGGTTATTCTATAATACAAGAGGTAACAGTTAAGACATTTGAAATAGGAGTTTCATTTTACCATCCATAACTATTTTTACAACTGTCAGTCACATCCCTTCACATCATCCTCTCATCAGAACTTGTAAGAATGATAGGGGCACTAACAGGTGTACGAGCTAACAATAAGAACTACTCGCAGTTGTGCCATTGATTAGTGGATGTAAATGAGGCTCTTATTCTGAATTTGTTAACTGTTACATACATCTTATACAAGTATGCTTTACCCGATACGTCTTTTTCTATGAAATTTCTGAATTCTGTCCACATCTCTTAGCTTTGAAAGATTTTTAACTTGTGGTACTATTATACAGTGTGTATTCAAGGAAGCCTAATATAGGCGATATGCCGTAGTACATTCTAAATTATACGTTATTGGTTGTCAATTTGATGATGCTGTAATGATTGATTGTAACAACTTACCGGTACCTGGCAGTTATTTCTGTAGACAATCTCTAAGCCCTATCCCTCTAGCAGCCATAAAAACATGGCGTGGGTCACGTTCGGAAGAGATGTCAAACATAGTAGTACTTTCATTGGTGAAATGACACAAAATTATTGGTTTTCGATATGTACCCTCAAAATAAAAATATTCTACTTTTCGGTGACTATTACTACACGTCCCATTTTTGTGAAAGTGACTGGTGCACTAATTTTGGAACACAATAATCTTAGCTAATTTTTTATATTTCCCGTGTAGCCACTTGTTTATGTCTACTTGGCGATTAGGACCTACCGATTTTCTTTAGAAGCTCTTGCCGGGCACTGAAAGTCATTGAAACCAATCATATTACTGCCTCAGGTTGACAATCAATAGCATATGGTTTGGAGTATACTACTACATATGACCTATGTCAAACTTCCTCAAATACACACTGTATTTGCCCATGGCATAAACCCCCAGTTGGTTATGCTATGAATGCCATGCTCATCTTTTAAAGTTTTATGTATACAATTTAGAGATATGATTTTATTGAGTTTCTTATTCTAGATACAAACTTTAAAGATAACATTAGTTCAATACTAATATATATTACTAGTCAATGAATTAATATTGAGTACTGAAATATATCATATCTAGCTATGTGCATCTATACAGTGACATTCCCAAGATGGGGTACTTAAGGAACATGAGTTCAAGTGAGAATAGACTGATGGCAGAGAGCCTTTCTGTTGCACACAATTCTTTATCCTTTTCAAACTTGCCTAGAGAATTGTGGGGAACAGAGAGGCTCTTATTCTGTCACCGTGTTTTCACACTAACACGTTCTCTACATACCCCATCCTGGGAATATCACTGTAAGTAGGTGTACTGACCATTGTCATTGCCCATTGTGTCTCATTAGACACAAAATTACCATTTCTTGCTAGTAGCATTTGCTCAACCAAGAAAGTGTATGACAACAATGGACGGGTCAAGAGCATGTCGGTGACAATAAAGACACAATCAACAGAGTTTAAATAATATCATTTATCAAAATAAATCAGTAACATTGCTGGAATTACTTACTTTTCTGCTGATACAAGAGCTCCCCACTGTAAAGCCTTGACTCCATTGTAATAATATGTGAATTCAACTCACTCCTCTTTCCTTTCGATAAGACTAAATTTATTACAGACCGCAGTGAAAGTTGTACGTTTGTCTCTTGTTGCAATTCATACACAAGAACATTCTTTCGTACTTGGGTTGCTTCCGAGACAGGATGTAGAATTTTCGAAGCATCTTCCCATATGAGGCCAAGTATTCCTTTACATAACCTGCGAGAATATAATACTATTTTATACATATACCACACTTTGCTTAACCCTCTGTTGGCACTGTCCTTATTTGGTAGTCCCCTGTAATACCGGTGAATTCGTAAACACAGGGGCTATAAGGCCGGGGTGGAGGGTTAAGTTTCTCTTACTTTGAATTAAAATTTGAAAGAAAACACACGTTTTTTTAATACGCTCTGTAAGAGCAAAAGGCGGACACTCCAACTGACTAGCCCATAAAAAACTCTCTGCATGAGTATTCATACTTATTTCCTGTATAAGAAATGAATGACAGTAAATTCTTTACGACAGCTCATAGATGAATTACTAAAACTTTTACTCAGAAAATAGATAGTACTCTCTGTGTTAAAAAGATGGTTCAAGAACGAGTCGCTGGCGACATCTATGAACTAGACTCAGTACCATGGGAGAACGGGTCGTTGGCGACATCTATGGACTAATCATAGAGGTGATATCCCAAATAACTAACATTTTAAGAATTGATAGAACTTTGAAAAACAATGCCATTTTTCCTTATAAACTTCTTTTGCAGTCTAGCAAAGGAGACAAGTTTCAATTATTAAAATAATTATCTCCCTACTAACAAAAAGAAGTTTATAAGAAAAAATGACATTGCTTTTCAAAGTTCTATCAAAAATTATAATTTTTCTGCATGTCTGATTCTAATAAAGGGCCGTATTCATAGTCGCGTCTTATGTTATAAGACCACCTTAAGGTAACCTTAACCCTACGTTAGGCGCGCGGGCTACAATTGTAGCCCACGCTTCTTCGAATAGTAATAAATCTCAGAAAAATAATCAAATCCTAGCGCCCTTCTCAATAGCTGTTCAAATTACATCGCTCTACCAGATTAGTGTGTCCCCACACACTTGAGATGAGTGGTTGTTGTTTGTTTTTGTGCTCAAAGTCGTCTGGGCTACAATTGTAGCCCGCGCGCCTAACAGAGTAACATTTTTCGGATAGTAGAAATGTTGGATTTCGTTAGGTTTTACTAACTTGAGTGAGTATTATTTTGTTAATTAGCAGCACGTATATATAGCAATTAAATGAATTACAAAAAAACTACTGAAAACAAAATGGCGGACCCGAAAAGAAAGCGCGTAGAGCAAAGCACGAGCGCGAGTTCTTCTAAATGTTCCGGATGTACCACCCCCCCTCCCTAATATACCAGAAACCTCTGTTAGACGCTGTCATATTTTTTCGAGGAAACGTGGCAAATCTACACGTAAAAGTTGTTTGCGATGCGTGCAAAGAACATATGAGGGATATCTACACGATATGCTTGACGGATTAAAAATACGTTATTTTCGAGGTTCCAGAACTCAGCCATTTTTTATTGTTTTCTTTCTTTTTTTGGTTTATTTCAGAGTGTGTATTGTGTAGTTTTGAAAATGTAAAGTCTTGCTACTAAAGATAAATATATACTTATTTTTTAGTATTACATGTGAGATGCTTGCGAAATAAGGCACGAAAATGTCATCATTAGGTTTTATGCACTTTTAACAATACATTTAAATGTTAAAACAAGGAATTTGTATTTTTTACAATTTAGTACATCTTACTGAGTATACCCCATGAATAAACCAGCTCCAAATAGGCACAATTTGATTTTATATCAAATTCAAATTGGGCTACAATTGTAGCCCACGCGCCTAACCATGTTACAAAAAGGGGCGCGCCTAACGTAGGGTTAAGACAGCGTCCAGATTCATAGTCGGCAAACAAGACGATCTTGAGTGCGTTTCAAATAAGACGAGCTTGATGAAGACGATCTTACTCGAAACTGAGAAATCCACATTCATAGTCAGTTCTTAATTCGAATAAGCAGTCTCAAGAACACTCTGTTTCATAGTCAAATAAGATCACCTTATTTGACGAGAAAAGTGACAAATAAGGTGGTCTTTATCAAGTCGTGGTCATACTGGTCTTGACATGTTTATACCAGTATGGATTTCGAAGATCAAATAGAAAATATCGATTTGGATGAAATTTCAATCATTTCGGACAGTCAAGAAGACGAAGAAATAGCTGTGCGTGTCCCAAAAAGATATATTCGAGACGGACGAAACCCTTTCGAGTTTTACCACGAAGACGAGTTCAAGCGTCGTTTTAGATTTTCGAAAGCAAGTGTAATGCTAGGGCTTTTGCCGAAAGTTGAGGAAGGCTTGGCCAAAATAAATAAGCGAGGATTGTCTATTCCTCCTGTAATACAACTGCTTATATGTTTACGATTTTATGCTACTGCGAGTTTCCAGGTGAGGCAAATTAAAGAATAAATAAGTTGATAAAAATAATTATATCAGAAATTATTAATTTCAGATGGTTTTGGCAGATGTAATGACTGTGTCACAGCCCACAGTGTCAAAAATAATTTTTAGTTTCCATACTACTTGCTGGCAACATTCGTCGTCTTATAAAAATGCCTTCAACTCCGGAACAAATTAATGAAAACCGTCAACTTTTCGAAAACATGGGACGTGGTACTAGGGCTATTGGATTACCTGGAATTGATGGTTCTATTGACTGCACACATATTCGTCTAATTCATACAAGATTTAACGATATCGAGGAAGTGTATAGAAATCGCAAAGGATACTTTTCTCTAAGGGCCGGTTTTACCAACAGGTATAAACGCGGTATAGCGCTATACTGAGAATAACTATAAGGCTTATTGCTGGTTATTCTCAGTATAGCGCTATACCGCGTTTATACCGTGTTGGTAAAACCGGCCCTAAATGTACAAGTACGTAAACCATAGTTTCACCAGTACAGGATTTATTACTAACAATTTAGGAATTTAATTAATTCCGACGCATATCTGTTATAAATATTTGTCTAGGCTGTTGTTGGACCGCGAATGGAATTCCTCGACATCGTACCGGAATGACCAGGTAGTCAGCATGACAGTCGAATATTCCAGAATTCAAGAATTTACATGCGTTTTCGGGAGGGTCAGCTAAATGGTTCATTAGTTGGCGATGCTGGCTACCCCTGCCTACCTTTTCTCTTGACGCCTATCCAGGATCCTGATACCGATGAACGGATAATGTAAGATATATAATATAAATATGAACGTCCTGCAAATTATTTATAACATACGGCTGGAAATGTACGTTTAATTATACTGCTTCCAGATATAATAACATTCACGGAAGAACTAGGCGAATTGTAGAAAGAACGTTCGGTGTTTGGAAACGTCGATTTCCTTGTTTATCACGCGGATTGACAACGAAACTTCTTTGCTCTACGACAATTATTGTAGCGTGTGCCGTTCTGCATAATCTTTCGCTGATTTACAATAATATACTACCGGAAGATGATGAAGAGAATATGGACGAAAAAAATGACGAGGAAAACAATAATGTTCCAATTCGACCAGAATTGCCCAGGTAGCACACTGACGTTAGAATAACGTCTCAGACGTCATTTTTTGGTCAGTATAGGGTTTCAGACGTCAATTGTCGTAATATTAACGTCACAGGGACGTCATATTTACGACGTACCTTGGACGTCAAAATTCAACGTCTTTTTGACGGAACTTTTCCGTCATTTTTAATGACGAACGAGACTTAGAAAAATTTCGGTCTCCTGCATATAGGTATAGCGACTTGAAAATTTATTTGTGAATAAATGGACAAAAATTGTAATTGGTTCAATTATTAAATCAATAAATTATTTCATTTGGAGTCTCCAGAGTATGTTGAGCAAGTTATAAACTATACTGTTTATTAAAAAGCACAGATTATTAAAGTAAATGAAAGACAATCAATTAATGTAGGATGAATAAATATTCATATAATTATTTATTTATTTATTTATATTTATTTATTATTTATATCTTGCATAAACGCAAATTGATATTAATATCAGTTTGCGTCTATGCAAGAATATTTATCAAAAGAATCATAAATTTAGAAAAATGTTGAGAAAAGAATAATACAATTATAAAATTTTATTTATTCAAGCTCTTTCTTATTGACAGGAAAAGCAATATACATTTATTCATCAAACTTCATATGAACACCAATAGTAATAATATTCTTAACCACAAGAGCGTGCAGCAGATGAGGACTCGCGCGAAGACACCGACCGATCAACGAAGTTAAGCAGCGAAAAGTGCGGACACTAGTTGGATGGGTGACCGCTCACGGTGAAAAGATATACGTCAGACCTAACCTTTTAGAACCGTTATTTTTTACGTCATCACAACGTCCGGTAGAACGTCATTATGACGTGATTTTTCTGACGTCGTGTGGATGTGCAATTAAGCCGTCTTTGCGACGTTAAAATGACGTCATATTTTTCGTCATCTGACGTCAGAACTGACCTTCAAAGAACGTCATTTCGACGTTGATGTGCTACCTGGGTGGCAACCAGCAGATGGATTTATAATGAGAGATGCGCTTATTGAACGTTTGTTTAATTGATAAAAATGAAGCATCTCATCTCTCATTATAAATCCATCTGCTGGTTGCCATTCTGGTCGAATTGGAACATTATTGTTTTCTTTGTCATTTTCTTCGTTCATATTCTCTTCATCATCTTCCGGTAGTATATTATCGTAAATCACATAGTGATGTAAAAGAATGTAACAATTTATTTCTAAAGAACATTATTTATTAAGAATACTTTCTTGTTTTTTATTTAATTTCTTTACTTAATAATCTGCCTTAACATTTGATGTCGTTTTCTCTATCATTGTAAGTGGTTGAGCTATAATCTTAGTTATCAATTGAAGGATCAATACAATTTGAAATAGAAATTGGAAAGAGGAGAACATCAAAAGCAAAATTATTCAAAGAATTTGTTGAGTTTGGTGAAAATTATTCTGAACACTTTCGAATTACAGACAGATTCACTGATATAAAAAATTAAAACATAATAATAACGATTTAAAAAATAACTAAAAAGTAAACATTAATTAATATAAAATAGTAAAAGATTTCAAAGGAGTACGTAAGCAATCAATAACTAATACAAATTAATAGAAATGTAACAAACTTCTTTATTTTTCAAACACTGATCTATTAAAATCTTCCTTTGGTTTATTACATGCTTTTTGTTATTAATAATACTTATTCATAATCCTTACACTCTCTAAACTAATTTGCTTTTATTTATCAGAGAATAAAAATATAATAAAACATAAAGAGGACTCAAAACCCAACTACATAATATTATCACAAATTATCACAATTTACAATATTTATACTATATTATGTTATTTATGGTTATAATATTACTTGTATTACTTATTATTATTATTGTTTACAAGTATTTTTGTCTTTGGAACTCTAATTGCAATTCGGCTGTTTCAGCTTCGGCAGTAGCTTTCCGAATTTCCAAATCATGAATCTTTTTTAGATGTTGGAGTTTTAATTCGTGTATCTCCTTTTCCCATTCAATAATTGTTTTTAATCTTTCCATTTTAATCTCTTCTTCACCAGGGTCATGACCATGGGAAGAATTAGATTCACTTTTGCGGCGTTTGGATGTTGTTGATTTGCTTTTCAAATCCGCTTGAGATGCGCTAGATTCTGCAAACGTAATACTAATAAATGAAGTATAGCGTTAACTTTTATTAAAAATTACTACTTCCAAATTAATAAATACCTGAAGTACGAGATTTTCGAGAAACTGTTTTTGTGGGCTTTTGCGGTGTTTCGATAATGTCCCCGACACTTTCCGTGATGTTCTCCTCTGTTAAGTATACAAACATTAATATTCCAAATCAGTATATTTTAGGAGTAATTGTACTTGATTAAATAATTATTTTAATGCCTAAATAACTTTCACTGTTTGATGTTTCTCCTTTCATACATACAATTTCTTCTTCTAAAAATTCCATTGTAATATTTTCGGAATTCATATCTGCGAAGTAATGGAGTGCTTCATTCTCTCGTCCTTCAAAGCAAGAAATCCGTAATGAATGATTGATTTATAAAATAACGTTGCTAACAATAAAAATAATAGATGCATACTGTCAATTTCGCTGTCGTCGAGGTTCGATGTGTATACTGTGGGAGCTGTCTTCATTAAATTTGTTACAATATCCGCAATGTTCGGGTCAATCTCTGCAGATGGAATTTCTGGGCCTCCACCTGTTGCCATTCGTCCTTGCTTCTCTTTGGTTTAAGAGCCGATTTTTACAAATTATGTTTAATTTTAAACAAACTCTTATTAGTTGCTATGGAATAGCCAACAGCAAAGTTTAAATCATATAACAATATTAAACCTCGGTTGTTACAAATTTTCTTTCCGCATGTAATAGAATGGACCTTACGTGCCAAAGAAAAAAGAAACATTCATTTTTAATAGTTACTAGCAACGAACATTTATGATTGGCTAGTACAGGAGAAATATTCCGAAAATTGCCGAATGCCAAATAAGCAATAATGTCTCAAGCAGTCTTCATGAAGACGATCTTGAAGCAAATAAGTCCGTCTTGAGAAGCATCTTCTTTGTAAAGGCGATCTTAATTATGTATTGACTATGTAACTAGAGCCTGAATAAGGTGATCTTGAGCAATAAGACCGCCTTCGTCAAGACGGTCTTAAGGCCTGTGTGCTAGAAATCGGTCCGAGATAAAGTTACTAGAACTCGGATCGTGGACACAGCCAACTCGGACGGAAAACTTGGATGAAAAACTCGTACACCCGGGCTCACGGAATCTGTCGCTGGTGACTTTTTTTAAATGTTATTTTTAAACGTACTAACCAATGATTAATCAATCCTCGTGCTTTCATTAACGAGAGTAGACGTCACCGTAGCTAATGAGGGCATGAGAATTAATTGTTCACTGGTTAGTACGTTTAAAAATAAGGTTTAAAAAAAGTCACCAGCGACAGATTTCGTGAGCACGGGTGTATGACAAAATGCATCCGGCCCCATTTTTTCATACTAGTTGCTAAATTCACATTGATGTAATGCTTTACTGCCAACTTTAGAAAGAAAGCTTGCGGTTACGTTTGAAAATGGCTAGGTTATGTTTGAAAATCTACGTTAGCACAAGCAAGCACGCAAAAGATAATTCGGATCAAACTTCGGTAAATAATAGTTACAGTAATGTTTAGAATTTTTGGTCATTGAATAAACAAATTATATTTAATTATTTTATAATTAGCTAATTCTGTTTAAATAAAAATTAAAATAGGAGATACGTGTAATAATGGAGCAGTTACGCGTAACACTCTACTGCCTCTAATTTTTACGGCTCGGGGCTCTGTAGCGGGGAAATCTAGATTCGTGGTTACTTCTATTTTAGCTAAAAGGGAAGAGTCTCTCTCAGACCGCCCTTTTAGCTAAAGTAGGAGTAACCACGAACCTGGATTTCACCGCTATAGAGCCCTGGGCCGCAGAAATGAGAGGGAGTAGAGTGCATTTTTTTAATGAAACTAAAAACAATTATATAGATTTTCTAGATCAAAATGGATCAAACCAAGGATAATATCCGGACGCTAGTAATGCTATACGAACAATATCCCTGCCTATATGTGGTTAAGTCGGCGGATTATTATAATCCGATGAAACGCGACAGGGCGCTTCAATTAATTTGTGATCAATACGAAGATATCACAAAACTCCCAGTAACGCCGGAGATTGTGAAAAAGAAAATTAACAATTTAAGGTCGCAGTATTTAGATCAGCTGAATAAAATAAAGAAATCAAAAAGTAGTGGTGCATCAGCCGATGATGTGCATAAACCGTCGTGGTGGCTCTTTGATGAATTGAGTTTTCTAGACCCTCATGTTGGACAAAGAAAAGGAGAATCCTCGATAACAGTGAGTAAAAATGAATGATTGGAAAATTATAAAAGTATCCCAGACAACACGCTTGTCAGAAAGAGTTCTCATAAAGAGGCCTTTAATGCATTTGAAATCTTTACAACTTCTTAGAGATCTCTTCCTGATATGCATGCTGTTTGGGATTTCAGCTAGAATCCATTTGATTTGCAGATTTTAAATCATTCTGCAGAAGTTTCAGACAATGAAGAGCTGCAATATGTGGACGTGCAAAATTGTCTAAAGTCACGTAATGATGAAAAAGGTATTAAGCAGATATCATATTAATATTTAGCAATTTTATGATATTGTAATGTGTAAATATGAGTTTCTTCACATATAGACAATATTCGTGGAAATGTGTCATCAACTCCGTCGAGCAGTCGTTCAAATACATCTTACGGTATAGCACCCATACGACACACGTACGTACCATATACATATATTATACGTAGATTTATATACGTATATACGTATCAAATACGTATATGAAATGTATATTTTATGTAGACTTTACGGCTTAGTGACCGGCTATAATATGTAGTATATACGTATAATATACGTAACCGTATACGTAATATATACGTAAATAATATGTAAATTTATATACGTGTATACGTATACATATATACGTACTATGTGCGTATATGAAATGTATATTTTATGTAGATTTTACGGCTTAGTGGCCGGCTATAATATGTAGTATATACGTATAATATACGTAACCGTATACGTAATATATACGTAAATAATATGTAAATTTATATACGTGTATACGTATACATATATACGTACTATGTGCGTATATGAAATGTATATTTTATGTAGATTTTATGGCTTAGTAACCGGCTACAATATGTAGTATATACATATAATATGTAAAATATACGTTTACAATACGTAAATTTGTGAAAATATGTGAAAATAGTAAGTCTTTATTTTTATTTCTCATATATTTTTTAGAACAAATAATACACAAGATTTGTACATATGTTCTAATTACGCATATTATATGCTATCTTGAAAAATAACGGAAATAATCATTTTCATTTAGATTTCTTTAAATCTTCAACACAAAGAAACAAGATAATAGGATATGTGACAAAAATGCAAAAATATGATTTACTATCACAAAAATGAATTAAGATAACTTCTTTATAAATGTAGCTCATCTCTTAAGCAAAACTTATATATCTAATTGCAAAATGTAGAATATCTTTATGCACTGAGAACAAGAGTGCAATGACTTCCTTAGATCTGCTTTTATCTCTCATATAAAAATCAGTCATTATGCAGAATAATACGTTATATATTATCGTTTTAAAAACTAAAATACTCTTTCTTATTGATTTATATCTTCTGCCTGCATTGTATTTTTATGAGCTAAGGACTAAAGTAATGACTTTTTCAAACTTCTCTTAACTTTTAAAGAAAGCAGTTATCTGTCGTTGTGTAAAATAACACGTTACATATTATCGTAGTTAAAATAATAATTTGTTATGTTTGTCTTCCACTTGCGAAGTAATGAAACAAGGTATTGATTCATCCTTGTAAAAAATATGGTTATAATTATGCCTTAATAAAAAAAATGACTTAAATTCTTTTCAGTCTTTTAAATAATAAGAAACAAAATTTGATTGCATTAGTAACATTTTGCAAAAAACTGCGGCACAAGAAAACAAACAAGAAATTTCTTGAAACTCATGCACGCTCGGACGTGGGGTTGCAAATATTAGTCATTTCTAGTCTTGTTTTCATCAGCTGCACTGTCGCCAGAATTGTCTTCATTTTCGGCATTTTCGTCGTCGTTTTCCCGTTCATTGGAGTTTCCTTTTTTTTTAGCAGCATTTTTTATCCTTCCCTGAGCTTGACGGAACCAGTCTGCCGCTCGTTTCTCAAATGACTTTTGATCAGCACCCTGACATGATGCAGAGATCGCTACTAATAAACAAATTTAAAAATTATGATATAACTAAATTGTGTTAAATAGAACAAATCTTTAAATAGAAGAAAGTTAGGAAAAAATGAAATTAACGAATTAATATTGACAGTAGTTATACAAAGATCTACATGTAGTGCATCAGTTATTATATCAGTGCAAATAAATATTAAAATGAAAAGTAACATGAATTGTTGAATTTAATTATACTTGTAACATTACTGATACTTACTGTAGATTACGCTAATTATGAGTAACTTCTTGACAGGTTTTTTTCCGCGACGACCCTCCCAAGAATATTTTGTAGCAACTTCATTAGTGAAGGCACGCACAAGTATACGCGAAACAGCTTCGTTGAGGTCACTTCCTCCAATAGTTTTGAAGTAAGCAATCTGAAGCCAATTTTATTGCAAAAATAATTAAATCAAATAGGTGGTACAATAGCAATTATATTACCGAATTTCCTTCACTATTTAATAATATTAACAACAGTTATGCTTTGCATTATGTATAATATCATTATTGGCTGAATATAGCTTTATTAAGTGAAAATAAGTAAAACAAGACAAAAAGCAAAAATATTAAATATAAATATTATTTTGCTCGAAAATCAAATTTAAACGTCTCTTTTTGATCGAAATACGTTAAATCCGGATCACGGTGAATTATTTTTTATTGATGGAAAATCAGTTTGTCAGCTGATGGATTGCATATTTGATCTGTTAAACTTATAGTCCCAAATCAAAGTCATAGTTTGACAATTGATCTGAACCTCAACTTCACATAGTTCACATAGTTCGACCCATAGAAACGTTAAAAATATTAAAATAACATTATAAGACCCCTTTGTGAATAAATAAGTCATTCCCTTAAATTAAAAAATTTCGAGCCAAAATAATATATTGCTAACCATGTATTATATTATTCTCCTGAGCTTTATTTGTATTTACTTAATAGAGTAAAGGAAATAAACATGATTATTTATCTGAATGTGTTTTTGATCTTACGAATTCCTTTTTCTTGTCTTCGTTCGTCAAAATGTTTTCCAAGTTTTCGATGTCGTTGATCGTTTTTAAAGGCAGTATATTTTCTATTTCTACGATGTTGCAGGATACTTCTGCTAGTGTAATTCGGTTTTGATTTGCAATGTGCATATTAATGTCTTTGATGTGTCCTACAATCGCTCGAAAGTCTATACCGATCTTTTGATAACCCAACTCCAGTGCATTGAGCTTGTCGAATAGTGCTGTAATTGATGTTATTAGTAATTCAGAGTAAATAAAAATTACAAATTATATCAAAACTTTATTTTATGCAATTAAATACCATCAAATAAATTTAGTTTTTCCATTATTTTATCCATGCAATTAATGTGACTGCAAGCTGATCCTGTAAAAATCGAATATTTTGTACAAATTATGAGATTAAAGCCATGCAACTAAAAATAACTGAAATCAACAAGTAATACTTAGCTTCATTTAAGTTTATTTAAAGACAAGGAACATAAACACATACATTTTTGCTTTTCCTTTATAAATAAAACAACAAAAGAACAAAGTCCAAAAAAATCTACTACAAATATATTTGTTTAATTCTCTGATTCAAAGGTAAGTCTAACAAGTAAAGTAAGTATACTAGAGTAAAATTTTTAAAGAAGGGTGATTACTATTGTATTAAAGGAAAGTAAAATGTATGTGCTCGTATGTTTCTAAACCTTATAAGCGTAAGTAAAACATGTTGATTTTAACACTGAGAATTACAAAGGTATTTTGGAATTATGAATAGATAGTCATTCCGGTTTCTAACATCTACATTCAAAATAAGCTGAAAAAATAGCATGGAGTGACGAAAAACTATTGTGGTTCTAAAATAAAATAATGAAATTCACGTAATCTACCATTACTGTTCACAAGGTCATCATTTGATGCCTGATAATTTCCTGTATTACTTTCTGTTTCGCGGTATTTTGGCTGTTTTGGTAAAAGAGGAGAACCATCATCACTTTCGTCGTTGCTGGTGGCAGACGAAGATTCGGATACTTTCTTAGCTGCACGTTCATGCCTGGTTTCTTTACTTTTCTCTGTATCAGAGTTAATATCTGATGATGTTTCATATGCCATTAATTTTGTGTTCGCCACAAGTAAAGATTCTGAAATATTAACAAAATAACACATAAAAGTATTAACACAGCACATGCTTATTTTTTTGTATCTTCTACAATTGTATTTAAGGTATTGAAACAGACAACACTTTTAAATATTTAAGGATTTAAGGAATTTTAAAAAGAATTTTTACTAAGATGAATGTGCAACTATTTATATAAGGTACTTTCAGGTAATATGGCGATATTTACTGCTATACTTTCTGAAGTAATTCGAATTATTCACGTTAAAAATTGTTTTTCAACGGGGAAAAATCAATAAACTATTTCAAATAAAAAATCAGAAACGTTTAAATTTTAGGAAACTATTTTTAAAATATGTGTATACAGTGTAAGGTTTTACACATTTTTCAAAGACACCGGAATATATCATTTAAAAGATTTGCTTGTTGTCATATCAAGAAAGTTATATTTTATTTCCATACCGAATTCACCGAAGAATCGAAGTACTTTGTACGTTTTCCACTGACTTTCATCCGGGGCACATTTCTTATGCAGCAGTTTATTTATCTTTGTTTTAGGCACAGTATTTGGGTAATAACATTTGTCTTTAGAAAGAAGCCATGATTTTAGTATAACCGTTAGTCCATCTGCACATTCTACCACGTAGTAAGGATTGTCGCTTTTGTTTTTTCCTTTCGTAGGCAATTCTTGGTCAGTACTCTTTGAATCTTGGGTTTTCTTGGAACTCATAATTACCGCTGACAGTCAAGACAGTTGTCCTTCAAACTTGGTCTAAACTAGCTCTATAATAATAGAAAATAAATTATTTAAATGTTTATCTTTTTGAAATTATATTTGTAAATTTAGGGAATTTATGAAAAGAATTTCACTCCATCCAAAGAAATAGGTATTATTTTTTATGCACATTTAACTTTGTTGAAATGTATTTATTTCACAAATTGTATAATGCTGAAAATTAATCTACTTTCTAAAAATTGTCAATTTCTTAAAAGCGACTGATTGATTTAACAAAAAAGGATTCGCAAACTAACAACAAGTAGAGATGGATAAAGAAATGATGAACAATTTAAATACTTTTTTCTTTGAGAATTAAATTGTAACTCATTCTTTGGGGAATGCAGAAAACCGGTAAGTTTTTTTTAATGATGCACTACTTTTTTAAGAGAAATAAAGTTATTTTGGTAGTAATTGTTGCATAATTATTAAATCACTTCAACGGTGTAAAAGTGGAAGTATTGCAATAAATCCTTTATCACAAGGAAGAGATGTATATTTTTGCAGTACTGATTGCAAAGGCCAACTTTCCAAATTTCCAAGTTCTTCTTCTTTGACCTTATAAATTCCCAATAGAGAAGAATTGCATGGAACCGTGTATAAGTCGTATACTTTTGTGAATCTTCTTCCAATAACTTTGATATTACCGCAAATAGAGGTTGCGAAATTATGAATAGATATCACATTACCATCGTTTAAATGACAAATATTATTGGGTGTTTTCCGTGAAAGGAAAAAGTCCTGTAATTTAACTCCGTTGAATTGAGGGTTCGTACATAAGTCTATCAATGGACCATCGAAATGTTGTTTCTTTCCTTCGATAAAGTATCTGCTGTTTTCAGTAGGATTACTACTTCCAAAATTAATGCTTTCGGCACAACGATTATGAAGCTGCTCAAGTGGTCGTTCTGATTTTCTTAGAGAGTTTTTTAACATTTTCAAGTGGTTCTCAAATCGAAAGGCACTGAAAGAATCAACGGGTCCTAATTTGCGTACATCTTCCGCCAAATGGAGTAAACCGTGCACATTAAATGTGACAGAATGTCGTTTATAGATTTTTCCATATTTTTTGACAAAGAATTGCAGTAAAGACTCCGCATAATCGACATACATCTTTAAATTATTACTGCTTAAAATTCTCATTGCTACATGGAGAGTCATAAAATGCTGGTACATCTTTTTATTCAACTGCTTTTGAAAAACCAATGGTCCAGAATACAACAAAATTTGACGAAGTTCGGTGGCTTTCCACTGACCTATGCTGTCTATACCTCGTGGTCGTCGTGCAAATTCTTTTGGTATAGAAGCTCGTAAGTCAATAAGACGTTCTGAAATAGCTTTAACTTGAAGAGTCGACAAACGAGTGGAAAGATTACCACACAACCATGTTTTTATCATTCTTCTAACGACCCCAATGCACACCAAATGCATATAATCCAAGGGTATTTGAGTCACTAATCCAAAATTGGGTATGTCGCTAAGAATGGTGTGACCAGCGTGATGCTCATCGTCTTCTAATTCAGTAAAGTCTTTGTCTTTCCTCTTTGCCGATTTCATGCCTGGGAAGCATACGCGATTTTCCAAATACTCTCCTTCGATTTTGCATTTCGAGCAACTACTGTACCCTGAATGGCCTTTTGTGCATGTTAAGAAAGATTTAGCGGGTGCGTCGGCAATAATGCTGTGAATGGCAACATTTACTTTGACACCGTTGTATCTGATGCCGTTCGTTATTAAGTCAGTAGCTTCTTCCACAAATTGTTTGAGAAAAGCATTAGATGATGACGGTTTTTCAGAACCATGATAGCATCCTATTACGAACACCTCTGTTCCAGGGACTACACATCCCATTATAGGCCACAGTTCGCTTTTGGTGGACTTAGAAAGTGGAAGTCCATCAATGCCTATTTGAATTTTTAAACAATTTATGTTATTTTGTTTGTTGTGTTGATCCAAGTATCGGTGCAGATATTGTCTCAAGCCGAAATGGCAATATTTCCCAGGATGTATTTCAAAGAGTGTAATTTGCCGAGGTGTTTTCAAAAGAGCTCTTGCGGTTTTAGGTAGATCCTTAAAACATGAATGTGTTCTGAGTATTTTCAGTACACCCATTAAATTTTAATGGTTCATTCCCTCTTCTACAGCAAAATATGCAAGTTGTTGACGAATAGATGATTCATTGTTCGTAACAGCGATGCAGTCTAATTCCGATGAACTTGGTAACGTATCATCATTCAAAGATGCAAAATCAAACAATTCATGAGAGTGCGATTCATCAAGCTTTCTAGTATTGAATGAATTTACCGCATCAATGTCGCCACCTTTCGTTTCGCTCACTGAATGCAAGCTGATCTTTCCACATTCCCGATTAATCTCGTATGATTCTAATAAATCAATAGATAATTCCGATTGTTTTGTAATTTCATTTTCTAAAAGGTCTTTTGCTATTGCCTCCGTGCATATTTTTTGTGCCGTTCTACTTTTCCTTATATTCGATGATTCATACATTTCACTAATACGTCTGCGATATTGCCGAGTTGACAGCTTAGAAAGTTCTTTACGACTTCTTCTCATCACACCCTTAAAAATATTTAAATAAAGCCATGCATAACATAGAAATAATACGCCGATATCACAATAAAACGCGAAAGTAATACGTAGAGGTATTGTTATAGGTTATGCATGTAGAAACTAAAATTGATCTGACAGGTCTAAATTAAAATGTATAAACAAACTTTTCAAAAAATATCACAAAAAACGTGTATAATTGACATTTATTCAACTAAATTCGAGTATATAATTTCGAACATTTGAAAACAAATGACGGTTTTTTAAAAATTCATGCATGCATGGCTATTATCTATATAGAAAAGTTTTATCAGGTAAATACGTATAATAGATTTACTTGATTTATTATTGCATATAAGTATACATACCGTTATTTGAAACGATTGCGGTAAGATGACTATAGTACTCGCACGTGTTCCACTGATCGGGCATAGCTGATGCCACGATCTCGCAGTGCCGTAGTAACGATTCAGAGTCGCCACATTTATGAATTCAGTAGCGTATGTACAATGATATACGTGGGCCTAGATTTAATTTTTCCTATTTTAATAACAATGGACTACAATTCTCCCACACGGTGGCAACAGGGTTCAAGCGTAAACCGACCGCAAAATTCAAATATTTTTTTCTACGCACATCAACACAGGATGTCTGTGATGTTTCAGTAAGCTGTTGTATCGACTGGATCATGTAGTTATACGTTTTTATATCTAGAAATTACTAAAATCTCATAAATATGTAGACCAAACATATACGTAAATATCACGCAACTCATAGCTTTTCCATATACGTATATATTTAGGTGAAGTATATACGTATGTAGTACGTATATAGTGAGTAGATGTATATATTTGATACTGATATACATTTATCTGTAAATTATATGTATATGGAACGTAAATTTACGTCTACGAAGTTACTAAAATTACATAAATGTATAGACCAAACATATACGTACATGGCATGTAACCCATAGCTTTTCCATATACGTATATATTTAGGTGAAGTATATACGTATGTAGTACGTATATAGTGAGTAGATGTATATATTTGATACTCAGATACGTATATCTGTAATTTATATGTATATGGAACGTAACATTACGTCTATGAAGTTACTAAAATTACGTAAATGCGTAGACGAAACATATACGTAAATAATACGTAACTTTCAGTATTTTCATATACGTATATATGTAGATGTTCGCTGTACGTAAATAAAACGTATATTTTTCGTATACCATATATGTATACGTAGTATAGCTGTATATACATAAAATATATGTATATGATACGTAAGTGTGTCGTGTGGGCACCGCCATCAAGAAAAAGGAGAAGTGACGCATCAAGTAGCAGCACTGATGGGAAAAAAGATTTCTGGGCAATGGCATCCCACACACTGCAGACGATTAAAAGCGAAGAAGAAGAGGATGGTATACGCTACTGGATCTTATACCTAGAAAGTGAACTACGCAAAATAAAAGATCCGAAAAAATTAAAACGACTCCAGAAGCAGATTATCTGTTTGGTCGATGCTGAAGACAGCGAATAAGAATAAGAAGTCGCAGAGGTGTATACAGAGGCATGTCCCTATACATAGTTATATATTGTTCTGTTTTTATATATTTTTTATTGTCTTTAGAAACATACATTTCTTTTATAATTTTCGATAATAAACATAATTTTAGCACAGATTTATAGCGCATTCATAACAGTTTACACCTACATCTACAATAGTTTAGAAAATAAACTTCATACTATCAACTTGAGTCGAGAAGTTTGTGAAGACTTTTGGACTTCATTTGATTTATAAAGGAAGCTTCATTTTGGGTTTGAAAATGAACTCGCATTTGGTAATATAAAAGTGAATTCTCTCATTAAGCAATAAGAATAAATTTGGGACTATATTGATGCATGTAGAAGAACTCATTTTAAATACAAGAATTGAAAAGAAACGCCTTTAGAATTCTCTGTGTCATCTGGGCAAACTTTAAAACAAATGTACATAACTATTATGTTAATTGCTTTAATGACAACTCAATAACTCAAAGTTAAATCATTGCTTCCTGCCACTCAACTGCTCCAACAGTATTAAAATATTGTTTAAAAACATTACGAATATGAATTGCTTCTCTACAGGGTCTAGCATTTAAAACTTCTAAATTGCGTAATTGTCCATTATCATTCCTCCATTCTGCAGGTACTACGGTTTGATTTTCCAAATTTTCAATATCAACAGCTCCATGTAAATAAGCAGCATTTTCCTTGCTAAGATAATTATGTAAAACACAGCAAGTAAGCGTGATATCCTGAACTGTTTGCACGGGTAAATATATTTTTGTTAAGAGAACTCGAAATCTATTAGCTAATATACCGAAAGAATTTTCAACAATTCTTCTACCTCTACTCAGTCTATAGTTAAATATTCGCTCATCGTGACATAAATTTCGTGATGGGTAAGGTTTCATTATATGTTTTTGTAGTGGGAAAGCAGAATCGGCTAAAACTACGTGAGGAACGGGTTCATTCATATGAGGTAATGGTTTATCTTGTGGCAGATGAAGTGGATTTAGTGGATTATTAAGAAGTCTCGCAAAGTCACTTTCACGAAAAACTCCTCCATCACTTACCCTACCATTAACACCGACGTTTACATATATGAATTGATAATATGCATTGACTAATGCTAAGAGAACAATACTCCTAGTACCTTTGTAGTTATAATATATCGATCCTTCATTAACTGGTACTTTGAATTCTATATGTCGTCCATCCATGACACCTATACAATTTGGAACATTCCACATCTGAAGATAATTCATTGCAATTTGTTCCCATTCAGCAGTTGTAGTTGGTGCCTATTAACAAAATAATTCAATTATTTAGCAATGATGTAAATACTTTTGTCTAAAAAGAAGCTGTAACTTTCCTCTTTCCTCTTCACATGTTTGCTATGGTGTATATTTCTCACCTGTAAATAGTCTTTACGAAGAACCTCATAAATAATACGACATGTCTCCGGAATTATGCGAGAAATCGTACATGCTGGAATTCTTGTCGAGTATTCTAAGCTTCTATAAGTCTCACCAGTAGCTAAATATCTGAGAGTGAGCGAAACTCTTTCTCTTGCAGATATACATTCCCTCATTACAGTATTTTGGCGTTGTATATACGGAGTCACCATTTCCACAAGTCGGTTAAATAAATCTTCACGCATCCTGAAGAATCTTTGGAAACATTTAATATCTCCAATTCTCAGCTCCGTATGTGCTAAGTTGATAGTTCCTCGTAATTCACGCGTTCTACGAAGAATCCATTCCCGAGTCCAAATTGATCGACGTCGTCTTTTTTTTCGTTCTTCCTCTTCTACCTCTATCCTCTCTGCAGCTTCAGCTATTACTGCGATTGCTACCAATTTTTTCAATCGACGAGCCATTTAAAAAATTTCGGTCAAATTCACTTTTCGACAAATATTATTTATGCACGTTTATTGGAAAAAATACTGAAAATTGAAAAAAGTTAATAACTATTATCCCACTTTTCTATACCAATTGTACACTTATTTGTGTATATCGTACATACCTAACACTTATTTTAAGATTAGGATTCAGTACCACGGTGAAAACGTACGTAGTGATTGATTCGAATGTTGGCATCAAATACAGCATTCAACTTCACACAATACACTCGACTATCGCGCCATCTAGATTCATTAGAGGGCGAAAAGCTAGTAACTAAAAGTGTGACCAAGAACTCGGACCGATTTCTAGCATCGTGGACACAGGCCTTTAACCCTTAACTGGTCATGTGGAGTCTCACAGACTCCGCCGTTTAGATTTGTCCAGATATTTCTAGAACGCTACGCCTCTTAAGCTAACCTCTCCACCTAATCTATCTTCTATTGGTACAGAATTTGTCACGTGATTTACAGAGTGGTGGGAGCATTGCTGACTTGTACAGTATTATAAATTTAGTCTTTAGGAGTCTGTCAGACTCAACGTGTCGGTTAGTGTGATTTATTTCATATCATTGCGAACATGGCTGGACCATCAAAAGCGTGCGCTACGGACAAGAATTTTGAAGAAATATTGCTACTTGTATCCTACTACGAGAGAAACATCGTAAGACTAAATACCTTTGCTTGCAGTGCAATCAGGCTATCTGTCTACAGTGTTCCAAGCCTATACCGGGTGTTTTCCTGGGTTGTTAACATAGGCCGATATGGTGCATAGCAGTTTGTAGACTATAGTACCGGGTGTTTTCCTGGGTTGTTGACATAGGCCGTTATGGTGCATAGCAGTTTGTAGACTATAGTATGTACGCTATTGGTCGGAGACGCAAGAACGCCGAGCGATTGGCTCTGCCTATCGTCGGCAGACGTCAATCGTCGCGACAGAAGTTCCCTAGTGCATAGGCACCGAGCAGACGAGAAAGTATGGCGGTTGACACATACACCCGGGCTCACGGAATCTGTCGCTGGTGAGTTTTTTTAAATGTTATTTTTAAACGTACTAACCAATGATTAATCAATCCTCGTGCTTTCATTAACGAGAGTAGACGTCACCGTAGCTAATGAGGGCATGAGAATTAATTGTTCACTGGTTAGTACGTTTAAAAATAAGGTTTAAAAAAAGTCACCAGCGACAGATTCCGTGAGCACGGGTGTACGTTTGTTTACAAAGTGGAGTTTTTCAGAGTAATTGTATTTTTTTTAAATAAAATGTGGTTTTCAAAGTTAATAAAATATTTCCATTCGCGAAACGATATCCCGCTCATGAAATAGAAATAATAGATGCTCGGCTGAGCAAGGGAATAATTTCGAACGTCTCCTGCAAACATGAAGCAGCGGTGAGTTTTCCACATGTCATGATATGAAAAGGATTTATTTACATTCATGGTATCGTTTGGGATAATTTTATTAACCTTTCACCGTATTCCTCATGTTACAGCTTTTCGTGTCCTCCGGGGGAGTTGGTGCTCTTTGTTGCAAAACACAAAGTCATTAACCATGGTCCTGCCCACACGGCATGAAATATTGCTGCAATATTGCAGGAATCTTGCAATCTTTCATCTTGTAGCGAAATATTGCTGCAATGTTGCAGTACAATGTCCGTACAATATTGCGCTGCAATATTGCTGCAAACTTCCTGCAATATTATGCTTTAGTACTGCATACCGCATGTCCTATGGCCAACCGCGCAGGTGAGCTGCGACCTGAATTCTTGACTTCGGCAGTATTTATGGTACAGTTAGAGTGGGCTTCAGACGAGTGCACTGCATAAGAACGAAGTGTCGACTGCTCTTCTAATAGCTGTCAACTGGGGAGATCGAAGCGTTTCGTGTAACCTCAAAATCGTAAAGTTTTAAATTAGTAGTGAATAATTTGTAGGAGTGATGAGAAATAATCATAAATAATCTTTCGAATTGACAGCCATCGGGAAATCAGACAACGCTTTTCGCTCTTACGCTGCGTTCTTACGAAAAGTGTGAAACGTCCCAGACAGCACAAAGTCATCCAAAAGATGCCTAAAAGATGGCTGATTTTACTTAAAGTCATCTTTCAATGATAGCATATAGTCGACGAAAAGATGACTGAAAGACGTCTTACGTCCCACTTTTTGTCGTCTAATAGATATGACTAAAAGATGACAAAATTTAGACATCTTTTAGTCGTATGGTAACAGTATCGTTAAGACATCTTTTCGTCGACTTTTTTGAAACTTCTTTATTGTTTTTTTTAATAAATTGAAGGTTATAGTTTATGAGGGTTCCCAAATAGCACAAAATGAGAAATTCCAAGAAGTTGTCTAACAATAAGAGTACCGAAAAATAAGTTGTCTTTCGAAGGGATAACAGGTATACATTTTGTGATATTATTACATACATTTTTGGAATTTCTCATTCTGTGCTACTTGGGTTGAAATAAAATATTAAAAATTCAATTTTCAAGAGACAGTTTACATTTATTTAAAAAATTGTAATATAATTCCTTTATATTACAATTCCATTCCTACCATACAACATCTTAATTGTTAAGTTTCTCGGCCCAATTTTAAATGATAACGGTATCTATCTCCGGCACGACGAAGCCATTCGCTAAAAGTTTGGGATAAGCTAGTGCTCGTCGAAGTGTCATATGCATTTAGAATAGTTCGTATAAATTGGAAAAATATAGTTACAAATTGAAAAATTGTGCAGCAGATAATGTTTAAACTTCATTTTATCTTATATATTTCTATATACCGATAATAATATTAGCAAACGTCGTGTCTTTGATACCCTCCGTTTGTCATTGCCCGTCCCATGTCAAATTTCTCCCCAGTTCATTTGTTAGCATTACGACAAGAACATTAGTTAGATGATTGTCGCTTGATTTCCCACCAATTCGAAGAATTTTATTTTTCTGTGAAGTTATAAAATATGTATAATAAGTCTGAACCACACATAAAATAAAAAGAAATCAAAATATAGTGGAACTTACAAACTGTTTTCGTAGTTCTCGATCATCTTTTAATTCGTTTGAAAATGTTTTGAAATCTTGAATGGATTTTAACGGAAATATTGGTAACTGATCAACTGAGTCTTCGATCCTTGCTCTACGTTCATCATTGTTAAGTATGCCCAAAATAATATCCAATTTACGATTCATAGATATTAAATATCTTTCGAGCAAAGGATTATCTAGAATAAAAATGGAATACCGAATTATGAAAAAATAAACTTTGGAAATTTGACTTAGAGATAAAAGTACTAGACTTACCGATATTTAATGCTCCGCTATGTTCTTTCGAACGCTTTTGTGTTTCGTCACCAATACTGGAGTTTTGAATATTTAACGTTACGTTATTTCCGGAAGATCCCCGTGGTTTCCAATTTTCATTAGCGTCCAGTAAATGTATAGGATTATTACTAACTGCAGGAAAAAACAGAATCACAATTGTTTATCAATGAAAAATCGGATGATTTGTAACATTTTATATTACGATTTATGTCAGAAAGCGGACGAGTTTCTTCTGTACATGTCACTGATGATTTTGGTTTCTTACTACTTGGAAATTTTGGCTGATTCTCTTGAGAAGTATCTGTTATAAGAAAATACATAAATCGTTATTATTAATATACTCGAGTTGATTTCATCAAGATGGAATAATTTGTAACATTTTATATTACGATTTATGTCAGAAAGCGGACAAGTTTCTTCTGTACATGTCACTGATGATTTTGGTTTCTTACTGCTTGGAAATTTTTGCTGACTCTCTTGAGAAGTATCTGTTATAAGAAAATACATAAGTCGTTATTATTAATATACTCGAGTTGATTTCATCAAGATAGAATAATTTGTAACATTTTATATTACGATTTATGTCAGAAAGCGGACAAGTTTCTTCTGTACATGTCACTGATGATTTTGGTTTCTTACTGCTTGGAAATTTTGGCTGTCTCTCTTGAGAAGTATCTGTTATAAGAAAATACATAAATCGTTATTATTAATATACTTGAGTTGATTTCATCAAGATGGAATTGTATTCACCATGAATAATTGGTGAGTCAGAGAAAAAATTACCATAATCCAATCGAGATTCAAAATCATCTATTGATGAACGCTCATTATCTTGGTTTTCTAAAAAAAAATAGATACATGGTAGGAGAAAAGATATTCATATAAAGTTAAAACTGACTACTACGGGAAATTTGAAAACCTTCTAAATTTGTTCTGCTCTCATTTAGCATTTGTTCAATTTGTCTTGAGGACGGAGGCGTCATAGATGACTGTGCATTCAGTTGCATCTTGGATTTAAAAATTGCATTATTCTCCGCTTTATTATTATCACTTTTATCGTAATAGCTTGGAGGGTCTGGGATTTTTTTTCTCTTCTTTTTTCCTGCCAACGTACAATTTACAGAAATACAATTTCCCCACAAAAATTTTTATTAATCAGATTAGAGGTATGTGTGAAAACACGAACGTTTGATGCAGGTAGTAAAGAAAATATTTTCAAAAGTTGATATTGATCTTTGTCGAATTATATTAAACAAAATTACCAGGCTCAGTTTTGTTATTTTCATCATAACTATCATCTGATGAAATTATTTTTTGTTTTCTTCTCCTTTTTGCAGGTAGAGTATTTTCCTTTTGATTTTGAAGCTCGTTGACTTGGGCATCATCAGATGATAAGAATTCTGCTTCCTTTTCTACATTTTTTGCAGCTTCATATGATCCTAGACATTTGAAATCGAGATAGTAATAGTATTACTAAAATAATATTTGATAAATAGTCATAATGAAATCTTGTAATCAATAATATCGGGTGTTTCCGAGAATGTGTTCCGTTGGCGATGCATGAGTGTTAGCGAAAATGTCAATCAATACGTGTAAATATAGTTATTAATTGTCTAATATCTTTAAATATGTATCCTTACCATACGGTCCTAAAATATATTTGATATTGAGGTTTCCCCAAGTGCATTGCGGACATTGTTGTTTTTTAATTGCTTTGGAAATGTTTACCCCTTGAGATGGCCATGAACATAATTTTTTATTGGAATTAACCCATGATTGTGGTACAACAGAGCACTAATTTTCACCCACAACAACATTAAACATCTGGAAAATAATAATATGTATAAAATGAAAATAATGATAATTATATAATCAACGAGAGGGCTATTATAAGCGTCTCTCTACCTGGTAATATATCCGTGTGGAGATGTGGAAAAACACAAAACACACAGTGCTACTGCAATACAAATAAAATATTAGGTTTGTTTCCGTTGCCTACACTCGCTGCACTTTCCAGAAAAGTGTAGATTTTCATAGGCTTATAATAATACTGACCAACAGAGATGTCAGTAACTGGTTACTTTTGTATCGAGTTACACAAAAGTTACACGCTATATAGTCCAGTAAAACTAGACCCTCTATAGGGGGTGCAAAAAAATAATTGCGGACAGGTCGATTTTTTGAGGGTCGATGGAGGGGTGCCTCCCGAGTCTCCAGCCAAATTTGCACCCTCGCCAACCCCTGGAGAGGGGTGCAATAGGGGTGGTTTCTTATTTATTTTTTTTTTGAAATTTTTTTTTCTAACTTGTAGAGAATAATATTCTCTACAACTTTGCCTAATAAAATTTTTTTTTAACTTTTATTTTTAACGTTCTAGCGCCCATTATACGGGAAAACATTCACCATACTTATTTATTACGGTTCAGGAAATATACGAACGAAAGGTTGAATAGCTGGTTTTTCCATGCCGTTTCATCGACAACTGTCTCCCGAGCTTCCAACAAAAAAATCACACTCCGCAACCCCTGCAGGGGGTTGCAATAGGGGTTGTTTCTTATAATTTTTTTTTCGAAATTTTTTTTCCTAACTTGTTGAGAATAATATTCTCTAAAACTTTGCCTAATACAATTTTTTTTAACTTTTATTTTTAACGGTCCAGCGCCCATTATACGGGAAAACATTCACCATACTTATTTATTACGATTCAGGAAATATACGAACAAAAGGTTGAACTCATTTCCACACCACCCTTGAGGTAGAGTTCTGGGCGCGTTTTTTTTTACGTGATTTCCCCAGAAGGCTTAATTCACGATCGTGCAAAGATAATTTCAAGGACAGTTTTCCCCTCATTTGAACCGTCCTCTCTTTGAGGAGGGATCGGGTGCGCTTATGGCTTCTGCATGGTCATCGTCAGTCAAAATTTCCTCTTCGTCGACGAGTGGTTCATGGGCACTTGTTTGCCTGTTGTGATCGTTAAGATCTTCATCATCGCTGACATTGTCGTCATCTGCAATTGTTGGTAAAACTTGCACGTTCTCACAGGTCTCACCCGCACAGTGTTTACAGATTGCTGTGCACTTCAGACCGACTTTGCGACAACCGCAGGCTACACGGCATGGTCCTGCGCATTGGCATGATATGAGCTTCAAAAGCTGTGCTGGAGCAGGGTCTCTTGTTGTCATACATGGCATCCAACCTCGTGCTTGCTTTTCCCAGCCCCATTCATCTGCATCTAGGTACTGGCCAAGCCACATTTGCATTTGGTGGTACGTTCTTAGGGAATGTTGCTTGGCTGCGTCTGTAGTCGGTGGGAGCGTGGAAAGATTGCTTCTAAGTTTAGCCGTTGATCGGATGAAACATTTGTAACGCAAAGCGTCCAAGGAATCGTCCTTACCATCACCACCATACAATGCGATCATAATGCATTCTCCTGCAAAAGTCACTGTTTCAGTATCATTACGTTTATTGTAGAAGAACGAAACAAATTTTTGTAGTTCGGGATCTTGTTCTATCGTTGTGATGAGTTTTCCTTTTCCAAAACCGAACATGGAGGAGGTGGTGTCGCAACCACTGAACGCATGTAAAAACGGTATCCACTTCCGTGTTTGGGATGAGTGTTTCCAACTGCTTGTGGAATAAATGTGTTGTGGCTTCTGTCCACGCCCAGGCTTCCTAAAAAACACGTTGGTGGTTGATTCTGAGCACAATCCGGCTAACAGCACCAACAAGTCAATGTCTTCACCGATTATATATATTTCGTCAAACACTGCTGATCTCTCCAGAGCTGTGGACACGATTAACACGTCGGCATCTTCTACAGCTTATAGAACTTCATGCCGGATTGCCGCAGATATGTAGAAAGGATGACAAGAAAGGTTTTCTTATTTCGTTCATTTACGATAAATTTTTCTTGACTTGCCAGTAGTACTGTGAAGTCGTCAAAAACATAATCAGGCGATGTTTGTTTGTTAGCGCGACGTAAACGTTCGTATGTTTTTGTGCCCCAGTCTTTTTCGTTGTCTGGATAGCCGTCAAATATGATGAGGACATTCCCCACAAAATGCTGTCTAACATATTCAACATACTGGTCACAAATTTGCCGTATTGTCGTACCTTTGCGCCACACTACTCTATGCAGTAGCCAACCACCATCAACGACTTCACAACGATTGGTACTCATTACCAAATCAGACCGCATGGGATTAAACGAGGTGTACAGGCTGGACTTAACTTATGGTTATATTCCAAGAATATCGAACGGTATGAACCGTTATATCAAAATACCTTCAAAAAGGCAGGTATTCACTACATTCCTTGCATTCCTTTCTCAAACCTGTAAGCAAGAGACAAAAACCAATACTGTAGCCGCAAACATTTTTCATACATTTTGAGGCCTCTACTGGTTAATAACAACGTTTAAAAAATTAACTATAAGGAAATAACGCTGTACAGATTTTTATTAAGTACAAGTGACCCATAAAAAAACCGCCCCAAAATAATGAGACCACCCCTATTACGCAAAACCCCGAAGTGGTTAGACTGCGTTTTTTTGTTGAAAGCTCGGGAGACAGTTGTCAATGAAACGGCATGGAAAAACCAGCTATTCAACCTTTCGTTCGTATATTTCCTGAACCGTAATAAATAAGTATGGTGAATGTTTTCCCGTATAATGGGCGCTAGACCATTAAAAATGAAAGTTAAAAAAAAATTTTATTAGGCAAAGTTGTAGAAAATATTATTCTCTACAAGTTAGAAAAAAAAATTTCAAAAAAAAAAAAAAAAAAGAAACCACCCCTATTGCACCCCTCTCCAGGGGTTGGCGAGGGTGCAAATTTGGCTGGAGACTCGGGAGGCACCCCTCCATCGACCCTCAAAAAATCGACCTGTCCGCAATTATTTTTTTGAAAAATGATATCTTGACTGGACTAATAGGCTGTATTGGAAAACGTAATTCCTTACGTTACATTGCTACATAATTATCGAGGTATCACTTGCTACTTGTTCCATTTATAACGTGGAACGAAGAAGTTCAGTTATTTGTTACACTTGTATCGAATAAGAAATTTAATTGCGTTACTCGTTACATTTGTATCGCGAGTAACCAATTTAATTACGATACTTGTTACATTTGTATCGAGTATCGATTTCATTGCGTTACTCGTTATATTTGTATCGAGTAATGAAATTTTAGTTCATTACACGCTACGAATAGAAATAAATAACGAAATTTCATATTGTTACTCGATACAAATGTAACGAGTAACTAAACATCTTCGTTCTTCGATACAATTGAATCAAATATCTACTGTTACCTCGCTACTTGTATAACGAAGTAACAAGATACATTGAGATATTTAATTACATTTGTAATTAGTAACAAGTATCGTTCTATACACGTTTTTGACATCTCTGCTGATCATTAAGAACCTACACTTTTCTGGAAAGTACAGCGAGTGTAGGCAACGGGAACAAACCTATTATTATTCATCCGATAAGTAAGGTTATGTACATACTCGATGAGCAGCACCATAGTAATAAATGTATACACGAAAAATGAAGTTCGCAAGACTGCGTTGAAAAGCTTAAAATTGCGATCTAAAGCTACAAGAACATATATAATTAATTGTAATTGTTAAACTTACATTTCTTTCACTTCGGCGTTTCCCTCGAGGTGTTTTGTACTCTTCCTAATAATGCACAAGCGCACAACACGCGTGACCATAGAAAAATATTCCAGATAGTGGCGCTCTCTATACTTTCCTTGTGAAAGACGTCTTTTAGATGACTTTTCGTTCAAGTCCATAAGACATCTTTAAATAGATATCTTTTAGTCTACTAATATTAGTAATGTCTTTTAAAAGACCTCTATTAGATGTCTTTTCGCTTTACCGAAAAGACGACTTGAAAACGATATCTTTTAGCTATCTTTAAGAATCAAGTGCTGTCTGGGGTCTGATCTCCCGATGGCTATCAATTCGGGAGATCGAAGTATAAGCTCGAAATCGTGAATCTTTGAATAAATGGTAAGTAATGTTCAGAAGTGAGAGTTAACAATCATTCGGGTTTTTTCGATGTCCAACCGAATTACACGCCTCATGCCTATTTGTTTCAGAAATTATTTCCGCGCTAGCACCGCGTGTGTCTAGGAAGTAGTTTTACGAAGTGGCGTGAGCGATACCTAAGGTGTCACAATTCGGAAGATTATTTATGATTATTTCTCATCACTTCTACAAATTATTCACTACTAATTCAAAACTTTACGATTTTGAGGTTACACGAAACGCTTCGATCTCCCGAATTGGCAGCTATTAGAAGAGCAGTCGACACTTTTCGTTCTTATGCAGCGCACTCGTCTGAAGCCCACTCTAACTGTACCATAAATACTGCCGAAGTCAAGAATTCAGGTCGGAGCTCACCTGCGCGGTTGGCCATAGGACATGCGGTATATCCAACGAGTGGCGTGCAAATCATCGCAATAGGCAAGCTTTGGTTCTCGCTGTTTTATAACCCTGTCTACGAATGGTTACATGAGGTGTTACGTGCGGAATTTGCAATAAAAGTGAATAAGAACGATCTTGCTTTACTATACATAGATGAGAATTAAACTCGCTAAGTAATACATTTTTATCTATTGCAATTCTTCATGTAAAAAGTTACTAATAGTGCGTTACTATAATTTATATTGGTACGAATAAAATGGATTAACATAACCTAATTATACTTTCACGGTAAGTCTGATGAGATAATAAGATACACATAGCTTCTATCAGTTTAACGTCTTCCAGTTTATGAAAAATAATTCTCTGTTACTTGCCGAATAATTTTTTTCATTTATTTCTATCAATTTTCTATAACAGGGTTACCTTTCGTATGGTATGGATAACTTAAAATTAAAACTAGAGATTTTAAATTTTATGTAAATGCTAAAAAATTGGACATGGCTAATCAGAGAAAAATTAAAGGAAAAATATCAGACAGGCAAATACGGCGATTGGTTCAAGCACAAACTAAAGAGGAGATTGAAGAAATAAAAATACGTTCGCGTTTTCAATACGCAAAAAAGTATTTCGGAACAAAAGAAAAAAGTACATTACATAGCAATTCAAGCACAAGTCTAGATTATCCAGAAAATGATAAAAATTCTCAGGATAGTTGTATTAATCACGTTGACACTGACGCTTATGCAGAATTAAATGTAAATCATGATTTTATGAGCGATCACTTGCGCACCAATGTTTATGATGAAGATAAGAATGTGGAAGAAGAACATAATGATAAAACTACTAATTTTATACAATCCATAGCATCATGGGCTGTATCATATAATATTACTCACAATGCATGTAACTCGTTGCTTGGTATTCTTAACAAATTCACAGACTGTGATTTTCCAAAAGATACCAGAACGTTGTTACAAACGCCAAAGAATTGTGACGTAATTTCTTTAGGAGATGGAAAATTTTGCTACTTTGGTGTCTCTAGAGTAATTGAAAAAATGTTAGCAAACATTAGTGATAATGTTTCCTACATTAATTTACTCCTAAATATTGATGGGTTGCCAATATCAGAATCTTCTAATGCTTCCCTGTGGCCCATACTACTCTCGAACGATGTGTCCCAAAAAGTATATATCGCAGGAGCATATTTCGGAAATACCAAACCGAGCGATTGTAATACATTTCTACGGCAATTAATAGATGATTTAAAAAACCTAATTACTAACGAATACGTTAAAAATGGAGAAAGCGTACAAATAAGGTTGCGGGCGTTGATATGCGATACTCCAGCGAAATCTTTTGTCTTACGTGTCATAGGTCATGCTGGATTTTATAGTTGCACTAAATGCACAATAGAAGGAGAACGTGTGAACAACAGACTTTGCTTTCCACAAAATCAGAATAATAATGTCAGTTTAAGAACGGACGACGAATTCAAAAATAATTGTTACCATGAAGATTATCAATTACAAAATTCTATTCTGAATGAAGTACCACACTTCGGATTAGTAACAAACGTTCCCCTCGATTACATGCACTTAGTATGTTTAGGTGTAGTAAAAAAGTTGATTCTACTTTGGGTACAATCAGGACCCCTCTCAATTCGATTACCCGTTAGAAAAATCAATATTATTTCAACATCACTTCTTCAACTACAGAATACGGTGCCAAATGATTTAAATCGAAGACCACGAGCTCTCTCTGATTTTCGACATTGGAAAGCTACAGAATGGAGAACTTTTCTATTGTACACTGGACCATTGGCATTAAAGAATATCGTCAAAAGTGATGTATATAAACATTTCCTGACATTGCATGTAGCTATAACGATCTTAGTAAACCCAATTATGTGCAAAGACGATGAATATGTATCATATGCTGAGCTTTTGCTGGTTCATTTTGTGACGTCTTTTGAGAAATTGTACGGCAAGCAATTTGTATCACATAACGTACACGGTTTATTGCATTTATGCAATGACGTAAGGAATTATGGCTCTCTGGACTCATTCAGTGCTTTCCGATTTGAGAATTTTATGTCTTCTATAAAAAAGCTTCTGAGAAAAAACGAGAAACCATTGGAGCAGTTATGGAAAAGGTATTCCGAAATAGAAACAAATTCAGATAATCAAGCAAAGAGTTGTTCAAATAACAAAGAGCTACGGTTCGCCAAAGTACATAACGATGGACCGATAGATCATTCCATTAATATTCGTGTTCAGTATAAAACTATGAGTAACGACTTATATACCATACACTGTAATAATGAAAAAGACTGCTTTTGTATTTTGAAAAACCGAGATTGCATTATGGTAGAAAATATTGTTCAAGGAAGTGATACTTCCATGTATATTATCGGGAAAAAATTTAATTTTGTGGGAAATTTGTACTTATTACCCTGTGAATCGAGAGATCTGAATATCCAAATAGTATCAACACATAACATAAAGACGGATATTTGGCCTGCAACTTTAATTAAGTGTAAAGCATGGAGAATGCCTTATGGGCTAGACTATGTCATATTTCCTCTTATACATACAAACTAATGTTGAAGATATTGCACTACCGATTACGTACAGCAACAAAATGAAAATAATTTTTTTTACTTACTTATTCAATATTAAGCAACCATCGACATAATATCTGACGTACGAAACGTTCTATTTATATATGTTACATAATACAATTAGATGCAAACAAACTACTAAAATAAACTTATCGTTTATTTTTAGATCTCAAGATGAGCAAATATTCCATTGTAGAGTTCGATGATGGATTGCAGCTGGTACCTACAGCTTGGTTAAGGATTTTAAACAAAAATATATCATGCATTTGGCCGGATCATTTGAAAACTCAATTATTTTTAAATAAAGCAATTATTAAAGAACTTATGCCAAAAGACAATGAGGATTGGTCAGTTGTTGAGGTTAAGAAAATATTTGGGACAGCAGGTACACAGTTTATTACTGTCAGGAAAGTTGCTAGTGAAGTAATTTTTTGAAAGTATTAACTAACACTTCGAATGTTTGCCTTTCTTCAATTTGATACATAACGCAGCTACACCCGGGCTCACGGAATCTGTCGCTGGTGACTTTTTTTAAATGTTATTTTTAAACGTACTAACCAATGATTAATCAATCCTCGTGCTTTCATTAACGAGAGTAGACGTCACCGTAGCTAATGAGGGCATGAGAATTAATTGTTCACTGGTTAGTACGTTTAAAAATAAGGTTTAAAAAAGTCACCAGCGACAGATTTCGTGAGCACGGGTGTACCTACGAAAAAGGCATGGAAAAACTGGTTTTGGCCGAGGATACATCCAATATAAACGATTCCGCATTATCAGATAATGAAAAAGAGAGGCATAAAATCAAGTTGAAATTTAAAAGACGTGAACAGGCAAAGCGCAAATTGTCTTCTTCGGATGAAGAAAACATGGATTTCGAAGAAACTATTTTGTCAACGTTCCCAGCTTCTACTCTGAGGCCAAAGAATGATGACCGTAAAAGATCATCCGGCCCGAAAATTTCAAATATGCCTGTTGTAAAGGAGAGAAATGCTAGCTTTGACGCGAAAAGTGACTCTAATACCCCGGACGTGCATTTATCACAGAAAGGTATTTCTACAGAAAAAACATCTATGTGTGTTTCTTGCAATAAATATAATTTATTAATTTTTTTCTGATATACTTGTACAACAGAACCAATTGCCCATCACTCATCCATGTTAGGAAATATTCGCGAGGGGTCATTTTTCTCGGAAAATGAACACTGCTCATCATTTACTCGTGCTCAAACAAATAACAATATAGAGGAAATAAAAGGTATTTTGAAAATAACGATGTTTATCATATTTATTAATTATATATAATATTTTATTTCGTTTGCAGGTTTTCTGAAAGAAATATTGAGGAAACAAAACCTTTTACTTTACCAAGTACGCAGCACAAATGCAAAGCTCGCAATATTAGAAGAGCGGCTTATTCCTATTGGCGATCAAAATACCGTTGAAGACGTAAATTTGCCACTACGCGATATAACGCAACTTCAGCAATTTGAAATAGAGCTGGCCAATCAAGATTTTTTAAATCGCATCGTTAGTTGTTTTACAATTTCTTTTGATTTTATTTAATTTATTGAGGCTCTGTCTGATTGAAACCTTTTTCAACATTCATCACCATAAATTTACATGAATCGATACTTATCAAATTGTAAAAACGTATAAAAGTTAAAAATATGAAAATATTCTGTAAGTACAAAATGTGAAAGACGTGTTTGAGATAAGATTGTAGAGTTAGCAAAATGATAACTTGTGCTCAAACGATTTATCGGCATAATAGGTAACAATACATAATATGGAATATATGATAGGTTAAAATGGTAAAAACCATTGGAGGAGACGACTTTAATGCAGTTATAAGCGGCATTATGAAGAAAATAATGTCTGATGAACTGGCGGAGTTGTTTAGTGTGTATGGTCGCAAAGGAAAACGATCCTTTAAAGAATCACTCATACTTGAAGTAATAACAAGTAAGTTCTATACGTCGTAAAATCATGATCATGTTCGATATTAAGAAATAATTTATATTTTCATTGCAGAAGCAGTTCTTAGTCGTTTTTCAAATGGCACCAGTAATGAAATATTAAAACAAATTGGCAACTGGTTAGCGCAAGCTAAAATAAGAAGGGTACGGAAGGCGAATCAGGAGCATGCACTAGGGAAAGCTATGGTAGAAGAACAAGATAAGGAATAGATTTATGAATTCTCAAGTACAAATGTAGCTGTATATGTATATTATATGTATATAGCCAGATACTACAGTTATTATATATTAACATAGTTATAAAACAATATAAAAAATATACGTGTGATATTTTGGAACTGCAGTTCTTTTTATTTGAAAGGAATTCCTATAAAGCCTTATATCCACGGTGGTAGAACTCGGTCCGAGTTTTCAATCACTGTGTGAGTAATTAAAATTCTGATCGAGTTCTAACATCGTGGACACAAGGCTTAATAAAAATTAAATTTACATTTTCGAACCAATATTGCTAAAATATTTTAGCGCAATATTGTTGGAATATTGCAACGCAATATTGCGAAG
Organism: Xiphydria camelus; assembly: GCA_963678675.1. Lineage (NCBI taxonomy): Eukaryota > Metazoa > Arthropoda > Insecta > Hymenoptera > Xiphydriidae > Xiphydria > Xiphydria camelus. Next base: position 21,448,538 of record OY783191.1, read on the forward strand.
ATCGGACATTTCAATATTGCTGCATCATTGTAGCAATATTGCAGCAATATTTCATAATCTCGCTGCAATATTGCTATCTTACGACGCAATGTTTCTACAATATTGCTGCAATATTTCAGTGCTGTATGGGTGGTTATCGATGCTTGCTGAAGTATTCAATCACGTTGGTTAGCAGATGGTAATGTGAGTCGTATTGGTAAATAAATACCTGCACTACATTCTTCTTCTGTATCAATACTATTTTATGTGTTTCATTTATTTCTATTTCATGAGCGGGATACCAATCGTCCTTCGTCTTTGGCACATTTCTCCGTGGAGGCTGATGCACTACGTCGTCGAACTTTTCCATCATCTATGAAGAATTCATCACTTTCTCTAAGTCTACAAATAATTGTTGTACTATTATTACCTTTATAAAGTATAAAGAAATTGAATGACTTCAAAACAATTCCTTTCTGTTATTCCTCTCGATTTATCGTTACACTTACCCTACTCAAAAATCCTGAGAACTGCCAGGTCACTGTTATTTTTCACGTCGGTTCACTCGTCTCTACAACTCGTTAATTATTTTACATTTGTCCCAAGATTTATCACCCCTCCTTCATTACTCTTTTTAACTGTATTTTTACTATTTATTAAAAAGCGCGTTCGAGGGTCGAAATAAACGCGAAGGAAATCGTTTCGCGAGTGGAAATATTTTATTAACTTTGAAAACCACATTTTATTTTCAAAAAATACAATTAGGTTGGCTGGTGGTCGAGGAAGTAAACTTCGGCGCCACCGAGCTAAACACTCTTTTTGACCGCCTGATTTAAAATATCGACACCTTGCTTTGAAAACCTCGAAGTGCAATTTTTGACAAAAATGCCATTTATAACTTACTATGTTAAGGTTTAAAATCTGAAAACAGTAAGCTATAAATGGCATTTTTTTTCAAAAATTGCACTTACAAAATTTTCGAAGTAAGGTATCGATGGTATCGATATATCAATATGGCAGCCTACTTCATAGTAGGCATGGAATTCAGATATTATCAAAATACCTTTCAATCAAATCTTGTTTTTTTCCACCAGTTTTGGCGTTAAGACCAACTAATAATTCCTTCAACTGCTTCACTTTCAAATCACCGTAATTCATTTTTACCAATTTTTTACCAGTCACATTAGTGCAGCATTAATAATGTATTATAACCGTTTAAATTTGCCCGCGGGTGTTTGGCTCCGTGGCGCCATCTGCTTCAGTTTTGCCCAGCCAACCTCACTACTCTAAAAAATTCCACCTTGTAAACAAATTTTTGTATCAACCGCCATACTTTCTCGTCTGCTCAGTGCCTATGCACTAGGGAACTTCTGTCGCGACGATTGACGTCTGCCGACGATAGGCAGAGCCAATCGCTCGGCGTCCTTGCGTCTCCGACCAACAGCGTACATACCCGGTGTTTTCCTGGGTTGTTGACATAGGACGATATGGTTCATAGCAGTTTGTAGACTATAGTATGTACGCTATTAGTCGGAGACGCAAGGACGCCGACCGATTGGCTCTGCCTATCGTCGGCAGATGTCAATCGTCGCGACAGAAGTTCCCTAGTGCGTAGGCACTGAGCAGACGAGAAAGTATGGCGGTTGATACAAAAATTTGTTTACAAGGTGGAATTTTTCAGAGTAATTGTATTTTTTGAAAATAAAATGTGGTTTTCAAAGTTAATAAAATATTTCCATTCGCGGAACGATTTCCTTCGCGTTTATTTCGACCCTCGAACGCGCTTTTTAATAAATAGTAAAAATACAGTTAAAAAGAGTATTGAAGGAAGGGTGATAAATCTTGGGACAAATGTAAAATAATTAACGAGTTGTAGAGATAAGTGAACCGACGTGAAAAATAACAGTGACCAGGCAGTTCTCAGGATTTTTGAGTAGGTGTAACGATAAATCGAGAGGAATAACAAAAAGAAATTGTTTTGAAGTCATTCAATTTCTTTATACTTTATAAAGGTAATAATAGTACAAAAATTATTTGTAGACTTAGAGAAAGTGATGAATTCTTCATGGATGATGGAAAAGTTCGACGACGTGCATCAGCCTTCACGGAGAAATGTGCCAAAGACGAAGGACGATTGGTATCCCGCTCATGAAATAGAAATAAATGAAACATAAAATAGTATTGATACAGAAAAAGAATGTAGTGCAGGTATTTATTTACCAATACGACTCACATTACCATCTGCTAACCAACGTGATTGAATACTTCAGCAAGCATCGATAACCAGGACCATGGTTAATGACTTTGTGTTTTGCAACAACACCAACCAACCCCCGGAGGATACGAAAAGCTGTAACATGAGGAATACGGTGAAAGGTTAATAAAATTATCCCAAACGATACCATGAATGTAAATAAATCCTTTTCATATCATGACATGTTGTGGAAAACTCACCGCTGCTTCATGTTTGCAGGAGACGTTCGAAATTATTCAGCCGAGCAATAATCCAATCCGCCGTGAAATGCTGAAATTGCAACGACGAGCACCAACTCCCCCGGTTGACACGAAAAGCTGTAACTTGAGGAATACGGTGAAAGGTTAATAAAATTATCCCAAACGATACCATGAATGTAAATAAATCCTTTTCATATCATGACATGTTGTGGAAAACTCACCGCTGCTTCATGTTTGCAGGAGATGTTCGAAATGATTCCCTTGCTCAGCCGAGCAATAACCTAATCGGTCGTAAAATGCTGAGGTTGCATTTTGGATCGCTTCCGGGGGGATCTCCTCACAGATCCTCATTATCTCCCAGTCGAGGTCCTCAACGGTCAGGAGATGGCGACGCTCGTTGTATAACTGGTCCTTCACGTAGCCCCAGAAAAAATAATCCATCGGCGTCAGGTCGGGTGATCGCGCCGGCCACGGAATTGGACTCCCTCTTCCTAACCAGCGGTTAGGGAATTCCTCGTCCAGGAATCGCCGGACTCGTATCGTCGAGTGTGCGGGAGCGCCGTCGTGTTGAAAGTACACAGGGGCTCCGATCTATAAGAGTAACAGTAATTAAATAGTCGATTTTCAATAGCTTACCACGGGACTGTAATAACGTGACTGCATTCTAGTGATACTTACTTCTTCGATCATTCGAAGCGACGGTATTACTAAATATCTCAGAATTTCGAGATACATCTGGCCGTTCAAATTTTCGCGAAAGAAAACCGGTCCTTTTATTCGGTTTCCAATTATTCCAGCCCAGACGTTTATTTTAATGGGGTACTGGGTCCTCACGTCCCGCAGTACCCTGGGATTTTCTGTTGCCCAATATCTCACATTTCGCCGGTTATGTCTGTATACCGCGAAGAAAGTACATTCGTCGGTGAAACAATTTCTCTCCGACAGGCCAGGCTCGACATTTATCTGTTCTATCATTGTTTCAGAAAATGCCATTCGATGATCATCGTCGCCTGGTATGAGTTCCTGATAGCAACGAGGTATATAGGGGAAATATTTATTAGCCCGCAAAACCTTCCACGCCGTACTCTTGGAGATGCCGAACTCTCGGGCCACCGTAGCCGCACTTGTTCGAGAGTTGTTCTCGACGTTCGCGCATATTAAGATCTTCGTATCTTCGTCTAATTGTCTCGTTGGGTAACGGATTTCCGTGTGGTCGCCGTTGACACATCCTGTACTTTTTAATCGGTCAACAAGATTCTTGATAGTCTCGTGACTCGGTATCGGCCTGTCAGGATACTCGGCAGCAAAGTGGTCCCTCACACTGCGAAGACTCTCACCTTGCAAATACCTGAAGACGATTCCAATCTTTTCTTCAATCGTGTAAATTTCCGGCATTTTTTAACAACCTCTTTAACTTTGACAATCATTGATAATTCAAAATTTATCACAATACATGAACTAAACACAACAGACTCAAACTCTTGACTCTACTGCAATCAGAATGTACGTGTTCTCGGCACAGAGATCTGTCCAAGACTACACTCAAAAACTAGAGGATTGAGGACTACTTGTATACATGGGAATTACCGTTGCGGCTACCCCATGAGCCATCGCCTGGACTGTCTGGTCGCCACATGTTCGGGAAAAGAAATTTTCACTAGAAAACTCAGTAAGAATATTTCTCTCCTTTCTCTGTACTTTCCACAAAGAGCCATAAAGTAATAAATGGTCCCTTTCTGACAGGCCAAAATAAAAATACAAGGTAATGTTGAATTTTGAAGGAAAATAATTTTAACAGGAATCTCCAACACACCCCCTCAAAATTCAATCGCTAATAATTTTAGCCACAATGCTTCTCTCACTGCTTCGAATCAGTGATTATTGTCAAAGTTAAAGGGATTGTTGAAAAATGCCGAAAACTTACACGATTAGAGAGGTGTTAATCGTCACGAGGTATTTGCAAGGTGAGAGCCTTCGAAGTGTAAGAGACCACTTTGCTGCTGAGTATCCTGACAGGCCGATACCGAGTCACGAGACCATCAGGAATCTTGTTGACCGATTAAAAAGTACAGGATGTGTCAACGGCGACCACATGGAAATCCGTTACCCAACGAGACAATTTGACAAAGATTTTAATATGCGCGAACGTCGAGAAAAACTCTGGAACAAGTGCGGCTACGGTGACCTGAGAGGTCGGCATCTTCAAGAGTACGGCGTGGAAGGTTTTGTGGGATAATAAATATTTCTCCTATATACCTCGTTGCCATCAGGAACTCATACCAGGCGACGATGATCATCGGATGGCATTTTTTGAAACAATGATGGAACAGATAAATGTCGAGCCTGGCCTGTCGCACAGTGGGCCGTTTACCCCTTCTAGGTGGACAAAATGCATTATCAAAATTCCAGGAAATATGAATGGGTGGTAATTACCAATAAGCCGTTATGTACCTATACATAAGATAATATATACTATATACTTGTATTATAAGAATTTGCTTATTACCTGCGTAATGAACAAGGTAAGAATGTTCAAAGTTAGGCATTCTCTCAGTGGACTTCTAGCCGAACTGTAAGTGACAGTGCAGTGGTTTCCTTATAAGCATTTATAACCGTCATGCGTGTTTAATAATACTGTTATAATGATGGATTCTACTCTTGAGGGTAAGTACTAACATATTATAAAGAAAAATTGTTAATAAAATCATAAGGTCTGTAAAAAAATGGCGAACTAACTAGATCTTGTAGCAAAAAGTGAAGTAATAGTAATTTCCAAATTTTCTCAGAGCATAACTAAAATTATCCACCGATATCCAGGCTGCTTTTTTTGTATGTTTAAGCCCAATGTGTCAGCATTACGTGGAAAAAAAATTGACTGCAACCACTTGCCGAAACTATATTTTTTTTTATTTTTTCAGATGTCGTGTACTCAATATCCAAAGCAGCTTTCTTTGAAGAGTGGCTGAAACACCCGGTAGATGACAAAAATGTCATGTTATTTAAATATATCGAAACAAAATTCGATTTAGTAGATATAACCGAAGAGTCATCGAAAGCTATTAAAATGAAAGTGGCAAGTGTTTCTGCTAAAATGAAGGAGAAGTGGACCAAGTGCGGACGGACGAAGGAGAAGTTTATTTCCACATTTGCAGGCTGGTTGCATGGAGATGACATCGAATTTCAAATTAATAAATATCCGTCGCAGCCATCGACATCCAAGGACATTGTGCGCAATATTGGCAGACCGAAAAAAGACTTTGGCGATTCTTCGTTTAAGACGAAAAAAAGGCGTATCCAAGATCTGGTGGCGACGCGTAGTACGGATGAGCTCACTACTGCTGCTGAAGTTAGTGTGCGGTTAGCGGGACATAAAAAAGCTGCTAATATTATAAAATACACTAGGGAGAATGTATAAGAAGTTACTAGTAGATGTAGTAGTAGCAGTAGTAGTAGTAGTGCAGTCACCTCCAAAATGCGTCTATTAAGTCCTGAGGAAGCATTGGCATACTATGTGGATGCGAAATTAACAAGCTTTGCCTATAAACAAAGCAGAAAATGGGCTTTAAAAGCTGGACACCAACTTTTTGCAACCTATTATGCTTTACAAGGGGCGAAAATGGCTTGTTATCCATCTGCGGAGGACATTATTGTAAGTGAGACGTACGGTGAAATTAAAGTGCAGGCGATTTTGGATTTAACAGCTAGAAGATTAGTAACAGTATAAAGCGATGTGATTAGTACCTCATTTACAGATTCATCATCACTTACTCTGGTCAGTAAATGGGGATGTGATGGTAGTTCTGGTCAGAGTATGTACAAACAGAAATTTTCTGTTCCTGAAGATAGTGGCGAATTTTTATTTATGTTTTCATTTGTGCCTCTGATACTGTAAAGTGGTGATACTGTTGTATGGAAAAATTCACGCCCTTCATCAACAATGTATTGTCGCCCATTGAAAATGTTTTTTCATAAAGAAACTACAGATTTTACAGTTTCCGAAACAAATAAAATTAGGGATGAAATCAGTTCATTGCTTCCTAGGACATGTATGATTGGGAATATCGAAGTTACAGTGTCTCATAATTTATGTTTAACCATGGTTGATGGTAAAATCTGTAATGCTCTGACCGAAACTACTTCATCCCAACAATGTTATATTTGTGGTGTAACCCCAAAGCATATGAATGATGAAACAAAAAATTTTCCTAACCAGGAAAACCATTTCAGTTTTGGTCTGTCTACCTTACACGCGTGGATTCGTTGTTTCGAGTGTTTACTTCATATTGCTTATCGCCTTCCTGTAAAAACCTGGCAGGTTAGAAATGCGGAAAGTAAAATTCTAGTAAAAGAGCGTACCCGTGAAATTCAATCCCGTTTCAAACAAGAGATGGGACTTATTGTAGACAGACCAAAACCGGGATACGGAAACTGTAACGACGGAAATACTGCTCGTAAATTTTTTAGTAATCCGGCATTAAGTGCTGAAATTACTGGTGTAGAAATAACCCTTATTAAAGACTTAGATTATTTGCTAAGAGCACTGTCTTCGGGTTACGATATAAACTTATCAGAATTTAGAAAGCTAACAATTAAAACAAAACAAATTTATTTAAATCATTATTCGTGGTACTATATGCCCGTTACATTGCACAAGCTTCTTAACCACAGTGAAGACATTATTCAACATGCACTTGTGCCTATAGGTCAGCTTTCTGAGGAGGCCCAAGAAGCTAGACACAAGGATTGCCGTCGATTTAGAGAACACCATAGTAGGAAGCGATCACGTAGTACCACAAATAGAGATTTATTAAATATGCTATTAATTACTTCTGATCCTCTAATTACTAGTCTTAGAGATCTTCCTCGAAAAAACTTTAAAAGTTTTCCTAAGGAAGTTTTAAACTTACCGTATGTCCGCGATCATTTGAACCATAGGAAAATTGCGAGTTTTGCATGAGCACCCCTTTGGGTCTCCTCGTCCAATAGAATCACTGGAGAAGCGTGAATGCGCATGCGTAGTCATCCGCGAGTGTGGCGTCGTCAGCAAGTTCAGATCGGTTATCGAAATAATCGATCTGAACTTGCTGACGACGCCACACTCGCGGATGACTACGCATGCGCATTCACGCTTCTCCGGTGATTCTATTGGACGAGGAGACCCAAAGGGGTGCTCATGCAAAACTCACAATTTTCCTATGGTTCAAATGATCGCGGACATACGGTACTTGTTAGTCCTACTGTCAAAGAGAGTACAGTTACGCAAAGCAGCTGCGAACAAACATCCGTGGAAAATGATCATTTCATTAGCGACATTTCACTAACAGAGTATGACAGTAGCGACACAGACCCTGTCCTGTGAACGATGCCTTAATTGCGTAGATGTAAATAAAAAAATAAGTATTGGTTATATATACTGTGATATTTGTGTTAACTACTATTTTTGTTGCTTTAAAAGTCCTATTGTAAACAATATATTCTGTCAATAAATATCTCTTATACGTGACCTTTTTTTTCACATTTAGTCATTACAAATTAGATTTATTTGCTTTTTTACCATTTATTTAATTCATCTTCACCTTGAGGTCACAATTTATATTTTTAATATTTTCTAACCCCTTCAAAACGATTCCTATGGGTGTATTTTTTTAAAACTATTTTTCCCGTTATCTATAACCTTCTTAGTGGCCATTCCCTAAGTTTTAGAATTTTGTCCAGCTAGAAGGGGTAAACGGCCCACTGTGTGTCGGAGAGAATTTGTTTCACCGACGAATGTACCGTATGTCCGCGATCATTTGAACCATAGGAAAATTGCGAGTTTCGCATGAGCACCCCTTTGGGTCTCCTCGTCCAATAGAATCACCGGAAAAGCGTGAATGCGCATGCGTAGTCATCCGCGAGTGTGGCGTCGTCAGCAAGTTCAGATCAATTATTTCGATAACCGATCTGAACTTGCTAACGACGCCACACTCGCGGATGACTACGCATGCGCATTCACGCTTCTCCGGTGATTCTATTGGACAAGGAGACCCAAAGGGGTGCTCATGCAAAACTCGCAATTTTCCTATGGTTCAAATGATCGCGGACATACGGTACTTTCTTCGCGGTATACAGACCTAACCGGCGAAATGTGAGATATTGGGCAACAGAAACTCCCAGGGTACTGCGGGACGTGAGGACCCAGTACCCCATTAAAATAAACATCTGGGCTGGAATAATTGGAAACCGAATAACAGGACCGGTTTTCTTTCGCGAAAATTTGAACGGCCAGATGTATCTCGAAATTCTGAGATATTTAGTAATACCGTCGCTTCGAATGATCGAAGAAGAAGTAAGTATCACTAGAATGCAGTCACGTTATTACAGTCCCGTGGTAAGCTATTGAAAATCGACTATTTAATTACTGTTACTTATAGATCGTAGCCCCTATGTACATTAAACACGACGGCGCTCCCGCGCACTCGACGATACGAGTCCGGCGAATCCTGGACGAGCAATTTCCTAACCGCTGGTTAGGAAGAGGGGGTCCAATTCCGTGGCCGCCGCGATCGCCCAACCTGACGCCAATGGATTATTTTTTCTGGGGCTACGTGAAACAGCAGTCATACAATGAGCGTCGTCATCTCCTGACTGTTGAGGACCTCGACTGGGAAATAATAAGGATCTGTGAGGAGATCCCCCGGAAGCGATCCAAAATACGACCTCAGCATTTTACGACCGATTAGGTTATTGCTCGGCTGAGCAAGGGAATAATTTTGAACATCTCCTGCAAACATGAAGCAGTGGTGAGTTTTCCACAAAATGTCATAATATGAAAAGGATTTATTTACATTCATAGGGGTATCGTTTTGGATAATTTTATTAACCTTTCACGGTATTCCTCATGTTACAGCTTCTCCTGTCCTCCGGGGGAGTTGGTGCTCGTTGTTACAAAACACAAAGTCATTAATCATGGTCCTGGTTATCGATGCTTGCTGAAATATTCAATCACGTTGGTTAGCAGATGGTAATATGAGTCGTATTGGTAAATACCGTACCCCGATAGCCAAGCGTGACTTTTACCCGAGCGTCACGCGGTGGCAGCACGCCGTGTTGGCACGGGAGCTTCACTGTGCCGCCACCGCGTGATTGTCACCGAGTGACGTTACTCATACGTTACTGGGATGCCACGGAGTGATTGTCACTGGGTGACGTAACTGTGACGCCACTGTGACTTAATCTTTTAAAAAATCCAAATTGTTCAATAAAAATTAAAAATTATATATTAGGTGTTGGAATTAATTCGTAGCGTTTTTTAATGAAAAAATATAATCATGCCCAAACTTTTAAGACGTTTTCCTACTGGTGATAAGTCAACTCCCAACTTGGTTGGTACATAACCTTTTTTCAAATCATAAATAACAACATTTTATAATAATTTATTGAATATATCAAAATTTGTGCCGAATAAAGTGTTCTTGCGGGGAGTTTTGCTTCATTATTTTAATATGAACAAAAGTGCAGCTACGTATTTAGTGGAAGTGTACATGCTCTAGCTGCGAGCAGACGCGTCGGAAGTGGTTTGCACGTTTTAAAGCTGGTGATTTCGACTTGGATGACAAGGAGCCGAATAAATTTGACGATAATGATTTGGAGGCATTAGTCTATCAAGACTCATGTCAAACACTTATGTATAAAGAATTTTCTTACAATTAAATTGTGATGTTTACGATATTACATTACTGTCGGTAACAACGAAATACTGTACTACCTGCGTGCCATTTATTGTTAAGATCGACGCTACAAATTAATTCCAACACCTAATAATACAAAAACTCCATCGTGAACTTAATCCATTAAAGCCCAAATTAATTTCTGGTGGATTTTCTTTACGAAAATTGCATGATTTGTTACTCAGAGGTTATGAGAAAAAAATTCCAAATGGCCGTCCTATACATAAGACGCTTGGCGCTAATGGGTTAACTTTAACATGATTCTTGACGAATATTCTACTATAAATAGTGAATGAATAATTATCATAATCGCTACTGTTTTGAAAAAGAACATATCAAATTATTTTAAAAAATTTAACGAGAACCTTCGAGAGCAGTCACTGTCATGTCCGGTTTCTATATATGACTGGAGTTAACCAACATCTCTCGAAGAGTCGGTGGCGTAATGCGAAAATGTTTCCCAGTCTCGAGGCATCTGGCCTAGGATGTTCCAAAGATCGCAGGTTCAAATCCCGGTGGGGCACGGAAAAAAAAAGAAGCAACACCTCTAGGCGGGTAAAGTCACTGTGTGCGTTCCCTTTTTGCAAAATCTACATACCGACAATTTTTTATTTTGAAAGCGCACCGCGTGACTGCACAGTGCTGTTGTAGTGACGATCGCTGTGCAGTCACAGTTACCTCACTCGCCGTTGCCACTCCGTGACGCCACTGTGACGTCCGCGGGGGCACGCACGATAAGGTCACTGTGATGTTTCCTAACTCCACCGCGTGACGGCACAGTGCGCTCGTAGTGACAAAACTTGGCTATCGGGGGTACACCCGGGCTCACGGAATCTGTCGCTGGTGACTTTTTTTAAATGTTATTTTTAAACGTACTAACCAATGATTAATCAATCCTCGTGCTTTCATTAACGAGAGTAGACGTCACCGTAGCTAATGAGGGCATGAGAATTAATTGTTCACTGGTTAGTACGTTTAAAAATAAGGTTTAAAAAAAGTCACCAGCGACAGATTTCGTGAGCACGGGTGTATGTATCATGCCAAATTAAACAAGCAGATATACCGACACTGCCGAAACTTTACCGACGGTCAAGAATTTTATAGTTAGAGTTGGCTTGAGAAGAGTGCGCTGTGTGTGCTGCGTGAGAGCGAAAAGTGTCAAACGTCTGATTTCCCGATAGCTGTCAATTCGGAAAATCGAAGTATTGAATAATAGACGAAACACTTCGATCTCTTGAATTAACAGCTATCGGGAAATCAGACGTTTGACACTTTTCGCTCTCACGCAGCACACACAGCGCACTCTTCTCAAGCCAACTCTAACTATAAAATTCTTGACCGTCGGTAAAGTTTCGGCAATGTCGGTATATCTGTTTTTTTAATTTGGCATGATACATGCGGTAAATACCAGCACTACATTCTTTTACTGTATCAATACTATTTTATGTTTCATTTATTTCTATTACATGAGCGGGATATCGTTTCGCGAATGTGGAAATATTTTATTAACTTTGAAAACCACATTTTATTTTCAAAAAATACAATTACTCTGAAAAACTCCACTTTGTAAACAAACGTATGTGTCAACCGCCATACTTTCTCGTCTGCTCGGTGCCTACGCACTAAGGAACTTCTGTCGCGACGATTGACGTCTGCCGACGATAGGCAGAGCCAATCGCTCGGCGTCCTTGCGTCTCCGACCAATAGCGTACATACTATAGTCTACAAAATGCTATGCACCATATCGGCCTATGTCAACAACCCAGGAAAACACCCGGTATATATGTTGTCTCAGCATTGATTTATTAACGAATATGTTCATGCATTTTTATTATTTAAGAAAAAGTGTATTCCTTTTAAGTTCAATATAAAGTTTTAAAAAAATTGTTTTTTTCTTATCAAATAAGCCCAGAAGTCTGTCAGACTCCCCCTGACCGTTAGTGTAAAAAAATTGCACCTGACCAGTTAAGGGTTAAGCACCACCTTGAGTCGCGACTACGAATACGGCCCAAAGTATTTATTTTAAAAAATTCAACATATCTTACATCATGTTTAGTTTCATAAGTACAGGCCATTTTTTATCGAGCATAGCAAACAAAATTTAAAGCATTGTGCCTGTTGAACTAAACGAGATATTGTTAATTATTATATTGGAATTTTTTTATAATTAAACATGAGTTCGCATGTGAGACCTTATTGTGTCCCAGGTTGCAGTGATAGAAAAGCAAAAAGGTAATTAATCATTTTATTGCATTATTTTCCTGAATTCCTGTTGGAATATCCAGAAAGAGCACCACGAAATGCTTTGAAATAGTTATGAAATTTCAGGTTATGTTCTTAAAATTCTGTTAACTGCTATGCTACAGATATTCCAACAGATATTCAGGATAATAATAAAATGAATAATTACCTTTTTGCTTTTCTATCGTTGCAACCTGGAACACAACAACGTCTCGCACGCGAACTCATTTTTATCGAACGCCAAGCCAAAACTCCTAAATAAAGAAACATGACTAAATGGGTGCATTTTCAGCAGATCATACCGCTCCGCAACAGTTGTGGACAGCCCCCTGCAACTTACACGAATTCCCATTAGATATCTTTGACCACGCTTTGTCGCCAGTCGTACTAATCCGCTACATGGCGCCTTATCGCTGGCCCTGTGTTTGCTGCTGCTGGCTGCTGGCTGTTGGCTACGCTGGCTCATATAAAATTCGTTCGAACATTTACTGGACTATTTCTATTACTTCATAAAATTCCTTATCCCTACATATTTATTACAAAATGGAATAATGCTTCATTGCACTCAAGTTCCTTCATTCACACCTCATTCACCCGCTTTCAGCCGGGCCAGCGACACTGCGCCACCACGCGGTTGGCGATAACGGTGTGGCCATTAGAAACGCAGAGTTGCAGGGGCCCCGATAGCCAGGTGGCTTTAAAGTGGGACCACGCGGTGACTTTGAGAAACATCGCAGTGATGTCTTGGTGCGTACCCACTGGGGTACCACTGTGGCATCACGCAGTGTACAAAGTGGATAAAGTAGGATTTTGCAAAAGGATAAAGTACCTAGGTAGGATTTTGCACGCAGTGACTTTACCGAGGTTTTACACTGTGTGCCCGTGCAGTGCCGCCGCCTGCCACCCGCCTAGTAGTGTCGCTTTTTTTTTGAAGTGAAACTTGTATAGGCGCCTTAGGCCATCACACGTGAAAAAACGTAAGCAGTAACAGTAAGGCAGTAAGTTTAAAACACATATTGTTAGATGGAGCAATCTAAGTGAAAGTGCAGCAACAGTAAGCAGTAACAGCAAGCAGTAGGGTTTCCGTCACACACGTTGGAATTTTACGGCTTACGTCTTACTCTCAACCAATAGAAGAGCAGCTGACACGCGATTGGTATATACACGGAATGCAAAGTTACAACTTGCAATAATTATCGATGCTGATAACCGCACTAATACTTTTTTCTATATTGTATTTCACTTAAATAATATACTCACGCATCTCAAGTGCAAGCGTAGTACATTACACTAAACATTTAGGTTATGATTTCAGATACGACTTTCGAACAGCGCATGCGTATACCACGCTACTAAGAATGAGCACTCGGCTATACGGCTTACTGCCTTACTGTTACTGCTTACGTTTTTTCACGTGTGATGGCCTTGAATCGGTTTTGCCGGAGTCAGGTATGTGACAAAAATCCGACACCATGAGTCATCACTGTGCCTCATGGGTCGAGCGTTTGGAGACCCCGATAGCCAAGTTTCGTCACTACGAGCGCACTGTGCCGTCACGCGGTGGAGTTAGGAAACATCACAGTGACCTTATCGTGCGTGCCCCCGCGGACGTCACAGTGGCGACACGGAGTGGCAACGGCGAGTGAGGTTACTGTGACTGCACAGCGATCGTCACTGTGCACAGCACTGTGCAGTCACGCGGTGCGCTTTCAAAATAATTGTCGGTATGTAGATTTGCAAAAAGGGAACGCACACAGTGACTTTACCCGCCTAGAGGTGTCGCTTCTTTTTTTTTCCGTGCCCCACCGGGATTTGAACCTGCGATCCTTGGGATATCCTATGCCAGATGCCTCGAGACTGGGAAACGTTTTCGCATTACGCCACCGACTCTTCAAGAGATGTTGGTCAACTCCAGTCATATATAGAAACCGGACATGACAGTGACTGCTCTCGAAGGTTCTCGTTAAATTTTTTAAAATAATTTGATATCCTTTTTCAAAACAGTAGCGATTATGATAATTATTCATTCACTATTTATAGTAGAATATTCGTCAAGAATCATGTTAAAGTTAACCCATTAGCGCCCAGCGTCTTATGTATAGGACGGCCATTTGGAATTTTTTTCTCATAACCTCTGAGTAACAAATCATGCAATTTTCGTAAAGAAAATCCACCAGAAATTAATTTGGGCTTTAATGGATTAAGTTCACGATGGAATTTTTGTATTATTAGGTGTTGGAATGAATTTGTAGCGTCGATCTTAACAATAAATGGCACGCAGGTAGTACAGTATTTCGTTGTTACCGACAGTAATGTAATATCGTAAACATCACAATTTAATAATTGTAAGAATTCTTTATACATAAGTGTTTGACATGAGTCTTGATGGACTAATGCCTCCAAATCATTATCGTCAAATTTATTCGGCTCCTTGTCATCCAAGTCAAAATCACCAGTTTTAAAACGTGCAAACCACTTCCGACGTGTTTGCTCGCAGCTAGAGCATGTACACTTCCGTAGCTGCACTTTTGTTCTTATTAAAATAATGAAGCAAAACTCCCCGCAAGAACACTTTATTCGGCACAAATTTTGATATATTCAATAAATTATTATAAAATGTTGTTATTTACCGTATGTATCATGCCAAATTAAACAAGTAGAATTACCGACATTGCCGAAACTTTACCGACGGTCAAGAATTTTATAGTTAGAGTTGGCTTGAGAAGAGTGCGCTGTGTGTGCTGCGTGAGAGCGAAAAGTGTCAAACGTCTGATTTCCCGATAGCTGTCAATTCGGAAAATCGAAGTATTGAATAATAGACGAAACACTTCGATCTATTGAATTAACAGCTATCGGGAAATTAGACGTTTGACACTTTTCGCTCTCACGCAGCACACACAGCGCACTCTTCTCAAGCCAACTCTAACTATAAAATTCTTGACCGTCGGTAAAGTTTCGGCAATGTCGGTATATCTGCTTGTTTAATTTGGCATGATACATACGGTATGATTTGAAAAAAGGTTATGTACCAACCAAGTTGGGAGTTGACTTATCACCAGTAGGAAAACGTCTTAAAAGTTTGGGCATGATCATATTTTTTCATTAAAAAATGCTACGAATTAATTCCAACACCTAATATATAATTTTTTATTTTTATTGAACAATTTGGATTTTTTAAAAGATTAAGTCACAGTGGCGTCACAGTAACGTCACCCAGTGACAATTACTCCGTGGCATCCCAGTAACGTATGAGTAACGTCACTCGGTGACAATCACGCGGTGGCGGCACAGTGAAGCTCCCGTGCCAACACGGCGTGCTGCCACCGCGTGACGCTCGGGTGAAAGTCACGCTTGGCTATCGGGGCCACTCTGTACGGGCCAGTTTGAAAGTTACCTTCAGGGAGGCTTGGTCGGTAATCGAAACATTTACCGTATGTATCATGCCAAATTAAACAAGCAGAATTACCGACATTGCCGAAACTTTACCGACGGTCAAGAATTTTATAGTTAGAGTTGGCTTGAGAAGAGTGCGCTGTGTGTGCTGCGTGAGAGCGAAAAGTGTCAAACGTCTGATTTCCCGATAGCTGTCAATTCGGAAAATCGAAGTATTGAATAATAGACGAAACACTTCGATCTATTGAATTAACAGCTATCGGGAAATCAGACGTTTGACACTTTTCGCTCTCACGCAGCACACACAGCGCACTCTTCTCAAGCCAACTCTAACTATAAAATTCTTGACCGTCGGTAAAGTTTCGGCAATGTCGGTATATCTGCTTGTTTAATTTGGCATGATACATACGGTAATACCGGTAGAAGTCGAGTCGGTAGTTAGAGTTGGTGTCAATTCGGGAGATCGAAGCGTCTAACCTCGAAATTATGAATTTGTGAATAATGGTGAGTAATTTCCATTATTCACAAATTCATAATTTCGAAGTTAGATGCTACGATCACCCGAATTGACACCAACTCTAGCTATACCGACTCGACTTCTACCGTATGTATCATGCCAAATTAAACAAGCAGATATACCGACATTGCCGAAACTTTACCGACGGTCAAGAATTTTATAGTTAGAGTTGGCTTGAGAAGAGTGCGCTGTGTGTACTGCGTGAGAACGAAAAGTGTCAAACGTCTGATTTCCCGATAGCTGTTAATTCAAGAGATCGAAGTGTTTCGTCTATTATTCAATACTTCGATTTTCCGAATTGACAGCTATCGGGAAATCAGACGTTTGACACTTTTCGCTCTCACGCAGCACACACAGCGCACTCTTCTCAAGCCAACTCTAACTATAAAATTCTTGACCGTCGGTAAAGTTTCGGCAGTGTCGGTATATCTGCTTGTTTAATTTGGCATGATACATACGGTACCGGTATTAAATGACCCAAGTACCGACCAAGCCTCCCCGAAGGTAACTTCAAACTGGCCCGTACAGAGTGGGACATACGGTAGAGTGTCAGTTTTTTTTTCTCAAACCCGACCCGGCCAGGACTCGAACCTGCGTTCCTTAGAAGACTGGGAACGCTTCTCGCATTCTACCAATTACGCCATCGACTCTTTGTGGTGGAAGTCGACTAAGGGCCGATTCGACCAACTCTGACTAAATGCTTGATTACCTAATCACGATTATATTTAATCGGCGTTCTAATCATGATTAACTGCACAATTCGTTCCACCATGAATTTTTAACCCCCGATTATCTAATCATATACCCTCTTCGCAATAAGTTTTGGTTTTGTTGTAACAGTGATTCTGATTGGTTCATCAACGGAACTTGTAATGGAATAGGAGGAAAACCTGACGTGATCAACTGACGCGCTGCAAGCCGAGCTCAGTTAGCTGCCGAAATCTCCAACAGAATTTAAAAAGGAACCAGTTGCATAATACCGGAGAGCAAGCAAGAGTTGTACTCTGGGTGCAATAGCGTGGTTTCTGAAATGTGCACTCCCTTTATTTAGTAAAGATACAGAGAATTCTACGGGATTTTTAACGTAATATGATAATGTTGCGATATTTTAAAATAGATTATATATTATTTTTAAGAAGTAATTTATCTTTCTGTAGCGTGTTGCAAATTATGTACAATTTCCAGAAGCAAAGCTTCAACACTGTCTTTCGATAACCGAAAACGCGTAATGAAATCCAAATCATCCAAAGTTTGGAAATAATTAATTCGTTTCCTAATTAAATGTGGCCTTCTATCAATTTCGATACCATTTTCATCATCAGAGATGATGATAAAATATCGTTGTAAAATAAATTCATGTCCGATATAGTATTGCACAGCAGTGAAACTTCGACTTTGAGGTTATGTTGATCCACGTTAATCACTGGTTAGGTTCCTAATCGGCCAAAAATGGCTGATTAAGTTCAACGGTGATTATCTCACTTAAATCATGGTTTAAAAATTGGTGAAACGCAAGAGCATGATTAAATTAAGCTAATCGGGAATTAACAATTTAATCAGAGTTGGTGGTTTCGGCCCTAAGGGCCGGTTTTACCAACACGGTATAAACGCCGTATAGCGCTATACTGAGAATAACCAGTACGCAAGCGTTTTAGCACGATGGTATAAGTCTGGAATAGGATAAACTTTGGAATAAATGCAGGGATAGCTTATCCGGCAGTTTCAGCGCTGGATAAGCTAGCTATCCTCGGTATAACCTAACTTTTTGTTTGCGTCTTTATTCTTCAGTGACAGAATCATAATAATTGTTATTAGTTGTGAAATAGAGTTGATTGATGTGCTAGTTTTCGAATCATCATCTGACGATGAAATTGACGTCTTACAAAGAATGAGAAATCTTAGGAAAATACGTGCCCGCGGTAAGTAAATAAAGGATACCTATACCTACTAATTTATAACCAATATCTAATACAAAACTATTCCAGAGTTGACTATTTCGAAGAATACAGTGGTTGTACAATTCTTCACTTGATTTCGTTTGGAAAAACAAACCTGTCAGAGATTATTGGGACAAATACGACATCGCATTGCTATGAGGTTGCAAAGAAATGCAGCAATTCAGCCAGCAACGAAATTATTGCCAACTTTAAGATTTCTTGCTTCGGGATCAATGCTAATTACTGTAGGTAACCGTTTTTATCATAATGTTAAAACTTTTAATTAGTTATTATTATATGCCGCCACCTCTGCAACCTCCAACGACTCCTAACATCGCGAGGAGAGCTAGTTCACAGGACTACAAGTTCGTCGATCGGCATAAACCGCCACTGATCTCCCAGAAATCAATGAGCGACATACTGAAAAACATCGACAAAGTCAAATTGAAACTCGTCACAAGGTACGATTAAACAATTTTATCGCGGTAAACTTTTAATTCGCTAGGAACAAAGAGGAGTTTCACATTGTCAGAATGTCGTGGCTGCGAAGGATTGATTTTGTTCACAGTGGGCTTTTAAACGTGTTTGCAAATCGCCGGGTGAGAGACCTTTGCGAGCCAAACGAGAAAATAGCTCTTGCAACGACCTTCAAGAGATCTTACGGAAACGATATATCGCAATGCAATCGCCGGACAGTAGAAATTCCACCGCGACGTTGACGTTCGATAATTCGTTCTAGATTAAGAACTCGATGATGCTCAAGCTCTCTAGGTCGCAGCACATTCGCGTCGGTCGGTGCTCCGAGGAACGGCTATTGTAGCCTTCCTTTCCACGCGTGCGATTGAATCATGATCATAATTTTATCTAAGTAAGAGCTCTGGAGAATCAAAATTAATAGATCTCTCTTCTTTTTTTATAAATGAGTCTTTCCTTACTAGGTAATTTCGCGCGACACATTTTAGATTATAGTTCTTTTTTAATAGGAAAATAGAAGCTCATAGAAACGTCGGGAAAATTTTGTTTTCGCTCTTCGCTCTTTTACTCAGAAAATGCATGTTTAAATTAAAAATGTACGCACGCGGGTCTCTAATCGCGAGAATTTCAACGGTATCCAATAATATCAACCAAAGAAGTCATCTACCATTGCATTGTCTTGTATAAGTAACATTTAAATTTATCTAGGTAGACATTATACCTTTCTTCAATTCGCGTGATTGCAGAGTTTTCAGGAGCAGAAGTGATACATCCGTCGTACGATGTAGAATATGAAAAAATGTTAGATTTGCATTGATACACTTTTGTAAGATACCTCGGCACTAGACATCAAGTCGTACAACGCTCTTTGTATACTTTTTAGATAGGGTCGCGTATACTTAAAAAAACGATGACATTGTACCGCTCTATGTAATCTCCGAGTAATGTCACCACGTGATAAATCTTAAGTTTAACGATTTAAAAGTTTATAGATTTTAGAATATATTTTGTCCGATACGAGATTTGGATCAAATGGTGCAATTTTACGTTGTAATTACTATTATTGACGACCCTCATAGTTTTTTGAGACTGAACACATTGTTGTTGGTGAGATATCGAATGTTTGGACGTATTTTATACCTGATGCTTTTATCGACGACTCGAAAATAAAAGTTATTGTTACGAAAATATAAATATATTGTTATAGATATCTTTTATTTACCGGGCACGTATTTTCTTCGGATTTCTGATTCTTGGTAATACATCAATGTCATCATGAGATGGTGATTAAAAAACTGGTACATCAATCAATTCTATTTCAAAATTAATAACAATTTACCACAACGATCAGGTTATGATTATGTCATGAAAGAATAAGGACGTCAAAAACAAATAGTTAGGTTATACTGAGAATAACAACTCCGAATTTCGTTTATCGCGCCGGAACAGCTGTCAAAACGACCAAATGTCATGCGCAGTACGTACTTCTTACTACCAACCTAAAAATAATTTTGGATGGCCAACGCTTCCCAACAAACACAGAGGTTACGGGCTAACGTCGGCAAGTTGCTGTTTGCCGACGATCTCGGCACTGGGGTGATGCCGGCATACGGCAATGGCGCATAGTATGGTTATGTCCGCCTGGCCGATGAGCGGGCCGACGTTCGTCGCCCGGCACAGATCCGAATCTGCGCGGCATTGGTACGACGGTGGCACGAGTAATATGTGCCGATTGCGGCCCAGCAAACAACCAAGCTCTAGAGCCAGTAATGGCTATGCTACTTCCCAGTAAGGTTTATATGACGGTTCCATGAAAATCCTGCATTGGGAATTTGCCGCTAAACCGGCAGAAGCACGACATTAAAAAGAATATGCTCAATATTATTAAAAGAGACTATTTTTTTTGTGAAAGCTTTCTCAATATTCTATTGCTATTTCAGTCAGTCTGACTAAAGAAACAATAAAATATGCAGAAGCTCTTACAAAAAAGAAAAGTCTGTTTTAATAATAGCTAGGCTACCCCCACTATTAAAAATGGTTTCATTAAATTATCCACAGCCACGTATACCATTAACCTTTATATATACATTATACAATATATGAAGGGTTTCTTTCAAAAACCCTTTATAATATAATGAAAGAGAAGGCACCACTATACGGCTAGATACAACGAAAGAGCAGGATACGTTTACAGGGATTGACGTTTTTGATAAGTGTTGTTTTTGAAAGAGATCCTTCATATGTTTTATCTTGACCAAGCCTATGGAAAACTGAAAAAAGAAATGATGTAACTTTTTCTTAATGAAAACTTGGGTATAGGTATATGTAATTAAAGAAAATAATATCACACATAATTAGTTTTATTAAAATTCCTTCAAAAACACTTCACTTTAAAAACTGATTTAAAATAAGAAATTAAAAGTAATAAAAAATTAAATAAAAAATGAATTAAAATCACACTCTAGCAGTAATGAAATACTTGTTTCAAAAAATAATAGACTCAGTCCATCGCAGTCGTCTCTTTATTTTTTCTCCTAATCCGGCCTCCGCTCCGGTCAGGGGCATTTCTTAGCCACGTCATAATCACTGCGTGTATTTCGTTGTCTTTAGCTTCCTTAGCAACTGGGTTTTTACGTATTGACGCTGAAATATATTATTTCATTATTACTACAAACTTAGTACATGACTTGCATGACTAGAATGTTGTAGATATATGTATATACGTATAACCAAAAAAACTATATTGTTAAGGAGTCTCGTCAGTGAAATTTTTCAAGACAGATTTTTATTAGATTTTTTTCACGTATTTAGCCAACTATCTTATAGATGAAAATCAAAAACTAAACAATTTTCACTTAACCGTTTCTTTGTAATTAATTTTTAAAAGTAGGCATTTTAACATTGGGTCTTATGCACGTACTGCTAAACAGACGTCAAACACAGTTTTAGCAAGACAGAAAATTCACAAAATATGCTCAAATTATGTAGTAAGATGCGTAGTTTTGTTTTTGCATGAGATAAATCACTTTTACTTAGCGGTTTTTGTATAATAAGAAAAAATGTGAGGGAAAACGCGAATCTTCAGGCAAAACCGGCAGCCATATGCAAAAACGTGGCAACACGGCTGTGACGTTACACTTGGCGCGCAAAACGGTGAAATTTGAAATAGGTGAACACATAGTACAAGGAATTTTTGAGAACATTTATAATATTGGCAGTAATAAACAAGGAAAAAACAACAAATAAAATTGTTCAATCAATTGCTACGTTCCTTGACGAAGTTCACTATTTTGTGATGAATATCTTCACGGGCTGTCACTGGATTTAAGAGTTTCTGAATACCTACTTCTCCAGATTGTTTATATACATTGCAAATTTGGTAATAGTCAATCTTAAATTGAGCTATTTTTTTGATCATATAATCTGTTAGAACTTGCTTTAGAGGTGTTAATGAAACCAAAGTTGTTTTTATATCTTTTTGCTCTTGTTCGTGTTGAAGAACTTCATCAACGGTGACAAAAGTGCACAGTAATTCTTCTGGAGTAAATTCCTTGCATGCAAAATGTTGGAGTAGGTATACATCATACTGAGCATTATGTGCATTCTTATTTAATACTGGAACATATCTTTGAGCTAAAGTAGTCAATCGCAAATCACCTTTCAGGAATTTTTCTCCTTTCTTTTTTGTTTTATAAGCCTCTAAGGAACATGCGAATCCAGCGACAGATGATTTAAATTCCTCCATCAATGAGAACTTTTCAACAGCAAGAAGGAGACGAATTCCATCAAACTGACAATTATGAGCTGTTAGAATGCATGGCTTATCAAACTGCGAGAGAGAAGAAATTAAATTTTTGATGGCATTTTGTAGAGGAATAGTTTTTACTGGGATATCGATTAGCCTTAATTCTGATCCAACCATCCTTAAACCGTGTGCAGCTGTAGCCCTGGGTTCAATAGCTTGAGTTGGTTTCATGTAAGCATTGGTAGAAAGTGTTTCTTTCCCAGCAGCAATCTGGAGAATATCGGTTTTTTTTCTGAAACTGCATGTTTCTAGGTCAAAAAATACAAAACAATATTTTTCGTTCAGCAAATCGAGGTCTTTCAAAGAGTCAATATTATCAGCCAGTTTCCAAGGTGTAGACTGCAGTGCATTCAATGATTCCTTGCCACTTACAGCTGGAGTACTTAAACCCATACCTGACTCATACGATCTTCCTTCTGATTCTTCAGATCTGAAACGAAGTGCAACTCGATCGTTTGCTCGCTCAATGCGTCGTCTTTTTGCATCAATAGTACAACGGGATTTCGCTGTTCTCTTTCTAATGTTTTGTGCCCGTTCTAAGTAAGCAATAGTATGTTCTCCACTTTGTACCATCAATTTATCATAAACATATGAAATATAAATTTCTCCTTCATTCTTTTCGGCAACTGTGGCAGCTACTCGATAATCCATAGATGCACTAAGGCTGTAGCACAATGATTTGGGGGCTTTCCTGCTGACAGAAGCATTAAAGCTTTCATTGGCTTGGGTCGATTCTGAAAACGCAAATTTCTGTGCGTTACTCGCTAAATCATTGAACGTCTTCTTCAAAGCACTATGCAGCACTTCATTTTGAAGTCCATCACCAATAGTTCCATGGGAATAATTATCTGGATCTTTCAAATATCCACACCATTTAATATCACAGTTCTCATGATTATTAAAAGCGTGCTCGGGAATACTTTTAATACTTTTTCGTAGATTTTCTACTTCCCCAGTGTTTTGAGCGACTGCGTATTTGAAACATCGATGCAGAAATTCTACTGTGGTTTTATGCATTTCTTTATCTGGATCTTGCTCCTTCGGTATATTCTGTATAACTGTTCTCACGTTCCTATTGAGATGACCTCGATCAGACAATTTTACAATGTCCGGATTGACAGTATTACGCATATTACTGATTGCTGAAGAATCGTCGTCTCCAACGAATATTCCAAGTTCAACATTATATTTATGGAAAATTTCATTATGAACGACCAGTTTTACTGCCAAATCTGCCTCCATTGCCTTCGCACTTCCACTGAAATTTTGACGACAATCATGATCGGATTTAGAGTGTCCCAAAATGCAAAGTTTACAAGCTCGATTATTAGTGCCATAAGCAACAATCAGCCCACTTTCTGTACCAAAATACACAGCATATCCATTCAGACTGTCGTAGTTTCTCCCAGACCCTCTCTTCGACCAAGCTGTATCAAATGAAAGCTTCAATCTTACTTTCTTTATCTGTCCTGATGAGTCTGTGACAAGGATGAAATTCTCTTGCAGATGTTCTGGCCTAAACAAAACATATACTTACATCGTGATGTCCAGTCGGTGTAATACTACAGGAAGAATAAGGACATTTGGAATAAGGAGAGGAAATTGGATAATTCTCTATAATAAAAAAAATGCATTTCTTTTAAGTATACATTTCTTTATTGTTGACATTTTTATCAAGAGCATATCTGCTCAAATACGTTTTTTACATTTCTTTTACAGTTGGTTTCTATCTTAATAATATGTGTACAATTGTTCAGTAATACAAACAGAAATTTTCGATCGTGAAAATAATCTCATTTTATAGAAACATTTTTAAAAAGTATAAATAAATGGGGTGTAAGAAATTGAAACAAGAAATAAATAGAAAGTAATATAGAACAAAATAGTTTTTTTGTGTAAAAATAAAATAAGAAAAAAGTGTAAAGTACGTATAAAAGAAATAAATAGTACTTTATGTCCTTAGGAGAAGAAATAAATAGAAAGTAATGTAGAACAAAATATTATTTTTGTGTAAAAATAAAATAAGAAAAGTGTAAAGAACGTATAAAGAAAGGAATAAATAGTATCTTATGTCCTTAGGAGGCCGACATACCTCGCACAAAACTTGTCGCAGAAGGGCTACGCTCATTTTGTAACGGAAAACAATGTCCATATCAAACTTATCACACTTTCAGACCAAATATCATTAAAGATCTCTATAAGAACCAAATTATATATTTTTGTGTTAAAAAATCCATGCAGATGTTTTTATGCAAAAATATATAATTTGGTTCTTATATTGGTCTGAAAGTGTGATAAGTTTGGTATGGACAATGTTTCCCATTACGAAATGAGCGTAGCCTTTCTGCGACAAGTTTTGCATGCGTAGCCCTTCTGCGACAAGTTTTGCATGCGTTTCGAGGAGGTATGTTGGCCTCTTAAGCAAAAATGTAATTCACTCGATACTTGTGCAAGGGGGATTGCGGTGTGATTAACAGTG
The DNA here is from genome assembly GCA_963678675.1 of Xiphydria camelus. Classification (NCBI taxonomy): domain Eukaryota; kingdom Metazoa; phylum Arthropoda; class Insecta; order Hymenoptera; family Xiphydriidae; genus Xiphydria; species Xiphydria camelus. Next base: position 21,473,526 of record OY783191.1, read on the forward strand.
TAAAAGGCGGAGAGGTTATGCAGTAAGAAGTAAATAAATAAATAGTATCTTGTCATTAGGCGGAAATCGGAGGCTTTTTCAGACTGCGTTTAATTAGGTCGTGGCCGAAGGCGAGCCTCGCCCCCTCACCATGCCTCGTGCACAGTCTTAAAAATCCGAGGATCTTTCCGCCGAATGACATATATTATTATACTAGAATAGAAACTAATGGATAAAATCAAAGATAAAAGATATGCTAAGACTTACAATACTTTCTTGATGGCTTCAATATTCTCTATTGTTCTTTCTTTCTCAATTTCTGTTGCTCTGTCGCAACTCTCTTTGGCAACTTCTTCCACTGCACCTCCAACCAACCTCTCATAATACTGATATGTATTTCTGCTCATGGATGGCATATCTACACACGAGCAAAATTTGTCGAAACTTTGAAAAGCGATTCCTGAATGAAGCAGACCTGAAAAAAATATTTATAGCAATTAATATCTGAAATTTGGCAATAAAAATTGAACAAATCAAAAATAATTACCCATAGCAACTTTGTAATTTAGATCAAAGTGACGATTCTGATTTTTATCTTCACATTTTTTGCCAGTTGGCACTTGATTCAATAACAAACATGAGTGACACTCGATGTACAGTATTGATTTGCATCCTTTGCGAATTTCTTTTTTTATATTTTCTAATAGAAGATTTTCTTTACATACACTGCACTTCAATGCTTGTGCAAGAAATTCTAAATCCACCATTCTTTCTCCTTTGACAGGAAAAAGTTTTTCACTTTCTGTATTGTCAGATTGATCATTGACTTTTGGAGCTTCGTTTTGCTGTGACTCTCCACGACCAATTTGTTGACATTGAATCATTTTATTATAATATTTCTCTGTCACAATTTTTCCATTCCACCGAAACTTCTGAGGTTTTGAAAAATTATACATTTTTTCTTTTCTTCGAATACACTCATGCCACTTTTCCCGAGAGGTTACACTTGTTCTAGGTTATGAGTAAACGCTGCGTGGTAAATCAGATGTCCTACGTTATCTACAGAACTAGTACCAACTACGGAATATGAAAATATAGAATGGATTAGAATCCACCGTTGCCACGTCTTGCACACATTTTATAATTTTATAATAAAATCAATTTAACGCAAAAAATAAATTATAAACATATTCATCATCTTTAAAATGCATAAGAAATCTGAAATTAACAGATCTTGAGTCTGCCGAACTATGTATTTACTATTTTTTCTTCTCTAAGTTAATTTATCTAGGATTGACAATAACCGTCGGTCTCTTTGATGTTTCGCCCCGCGCACCTCACCCCGCAAAGTACTGAAGAGACTCCTTAAACAGTATAAATAATTATTGGATGTAATTTCCAATCTTTTTCAAGCTAGCGCTAGCAAATTAAATCAATAACAGAAAGAACACTAATTTTGTTTTAACAATTAAAAATATTTAATCATTTACGTAACGTACCTCTTATTAAGGACATGATGTTCTCACACACTTGCAATCCTTTTCTGTTATTTTTCCCAGTAAAATTGATTTGAACTGCCAGTTCATGACCAATGGGCATGTTCACGATTTTTTTTTTTGCTTATTCGTTAATACTTTTTGTGCTTATTAATAAGATGTGTTTGTTTTTTTTCTCTGAGCACTAATTTCTTTTTTTTTAGTGTTTAAAGTTTGAGATCGATTCAAACGAAATCCTTAGTGACGTCACTAAAGCCACTGGCAAGAGCCCAAACCCGGGTTTGTGAATGGTGGAGAATCTGTTGCGCGACTCTGATTGGTCAGTTAAAATGGCGGTGAAAGTGCGACGCTTTAAAACGAATGCCTTTTTTAACATCTCAAAAATACTGGAAAAACATTATTTTAATGACCCATTTTTTACCTACATTACTTTAATACCCTAATCTTCCGATTCATGTACTTTAAACAGCTGTACAAAAAGTTGTAAACATGCCCATTATATTATAGAGGACTCTTCTTGTGGTCTCGGCAAAATCTTGTCCTCCTAGGAGTCCCAAATGTTTGGCCTAAAAATATTTTTGGAAACATAGTCTTTTTTACAACTTAGTGTCTCTGTTACACGTAATACACAAAGAGTGACCCAAAATTTCGCCCCTTTTGGGGACCTCATGAATTCGATTCAAAAAACTGCTCTAAATGATAACTTATAGTAATACTTTTTAAAGTAAGCAAAATTGTAAGTTGAGCATTGTTTTTGTTTTGGGGATATGACGAGTCGAATTTGTTAGTTGACCTGCTCGCGGCAAGATGAATCCAACTATTTTCTTCAGAGAAGTGTCCTCTATCGGCTCAGCAGCATCCGAATTCGGCAGAGGACTAATTGCTCGCCAATCGATCGACTCCTATAAGTGCTTTGAATACAAATTCAATTCATCGAGATTTGCTATACTTTCAGTGTAAAAATACCGATTGATCAAAGATGTTTAGCGAAAATGCTATTACTTTCTACAGAAATATTTTGTAACTTCCTTTTATTATATTTCTGATAAAATTTAATGAAAGATTAGGAAAGAATGGAGAATTTTACGTTAGAAATGGTACTGCTTGTATCTGTTGAGAATTTTAAGATAACGCAAGAGGTCACCGAGAATGTCGGACTAGCCTTGGCTTGGATGAATCACACAAATAACGAGTTTAACCCGTCATATCTCAAAAACAAGAACTATACTCAACTTCAAATTTCGTCTACTCTAAAGTATCACCATAAACTATCATTTAGACCAATTTTTAATTAAATTCATGAGGTCTCCAAAAGGGGTGGAAAATAGGATCATTTTTGGCTCACTCTATGGGCAAAATCTGAAATAAATGTGCAAAACTTGTTTTGAACAAAGAATAACAACGAATAATTCCCAAACACGAAATAGTAGTTGGTACGCGATAGTTGATCGCGATGCTTCGGAATACCATATCTCGAGATAGGATATCTCTAGGAGATTCTGCCTTCTTTAAAAAACTGAAGGCGAGGTTCGTGTTACTCAAGGGCCTCATATGAACTATGTCATATATCTTTAAAGTATTTTAAAGGAAGAATCTCATAAAGTTGACCTATCCTGTATATACGCTTATTTAAAAAAATAATCGCAAACTGTACTTACACATTTTTGGAAATATTCCTGATTCTTCAAGTTTTCATTGAGTTGTAGTAAGTCTTCGTAAGTAGCACATTTAGATACCTCAAATAGTGGCTGCAAACTATCAGTGGTTCCTTTTTCATTAATTAATATAAGATGCTTCACATCTTGCTTCAATAGTACCATTTCTTTCAATAAACGGGTCAAAATTTCTAAAAATAACAAGTTGTTAATTAAAAAAATGTCTAAACATTCCTTTACAACATAATTTAATAATGTACATTTTTAAGTTATTTATTACTCACGTGAATTCATTTCACAACATTTATTTTGATTATGATGACCTACATGAAGACCTTTGCTATCTTTGCTATCTTTGCTATGTGATCCAATATCTGGATTAGCTCTTAGGCTAGCTACAGGTGCAGGCGGTGCAGGTACAGGTACCAGTGGTGTTAAAGTTTTCTTATATTTTGGTACTTTATCAGAATCAACTTTTATTGCGGGTGGAGTAGGAATGAAAGTTTCTCCGTCGTCACTAGATTCCATTGAATATTCAAAATCTGAGTATTTCTTTGTTTTACCATCACGCCTACTAGTTGCAATAATAGGAGCACTCTGGTGCTTGCTTCACTGTGGGACGATTCTTCTTCAAACATCCGTAATTTTAATTGAGTAGAATGATAATCACCTGAAAATATAACATTATAGCTTTTAAGAACATCTTACACCCAATACCACTGCAAAACAGTTTTTTTAATTTAAGAAAAACTATTTAAAAACGAAATCTTATTCAATATGACACATCTCAGTCTATCTTTTCCTTCTCGACATGTACACAGATTGTTCAAAATTCTTCTAGAAAAAAAAAATGTTTTGTGATGAATTCAGGAGTATCTATACACAGTGTCATTGAATAAAATATTAACACGTTGACTGCCGGCCACCAAAGCTGCCGGGTTAAAGTACATTACCTATTGGTCCCATGGGACCAGCGTGGCAGTCAACGTGTTAATAATTTAATTAATTAATTTTGTGATTAGGCAACTGCTAGATTATTTACCTGAGATCTATTTTACTCGAATTGGACAGACGGCACATTTTTCTTCTTTTAAAGCTGAGTGATTTAAAACAGATCTTTCTCTTTGTGTTGATGACTTCAGATATGAGGGCCAGTAACAATACAGATTGGAATCCTGTTCAAAAACCCACGTGCTGGATATTAATGCCATAGGAATTTCACCATTATGGATCTCATCAGGAAATTCCACAATAACATAGTCAACAGTTCTAGAAAAAATATACCTTTTTACTTTAATGTCATTTCTCCCCGAGGTGGTATACATATTTCCCCTGCTTTTTAGATTGGATATTGTGGGAGGTTGTCTGGATTGAATGTGTGGATAATTCCTTAGATAATGATTGCCTATTGTGCAACCTTCATTTTAATTCACAAAAGTATAAGAAATTATCGAAAATAGGTCATTCATTATTTTCAAAAAGTCCGAGTTAATACCTTGATGTGATTTAATAAGTTTATATGAAGATTTACTCCGTCATCCATATTAAAGACAATATAATAAAATATAACTATGCAAGTAACGCACAATAAGTTACAATATATTACATACATATCAATTAGTTATCAAAGTGCAATAATGGACCAACGATAAAGGAATGAGATGTGTTAAATGGCAAAAATACACTCTTACACAAAATACTATCAGGATTAATTGTAATTTGAGAATTATTGTTGGGAGTCACTTCAAAAAGTTCAATAATAGAACTATCAGTAGAATATACTGTAAATGATGTTCGGCTAACACAAGTCGGGCTTTTATAAAAATATTATCTGACGAAAGAAATATTTCGTCAAATAAAACTACTCTGCTGTCTTTTAAAATTGCGCAGTTGTCGCCTGTTTTAATAGAAAATATTGTATCTCTACAAAGCAATTTTTGGTAAAACTTGATATCATTATTTGTTTTTAGTAATTTCCCAGTTACCTGAATAGTATTGGTATTATGGCCTGTTAAAGAAACAGTCATCTCTTTTCCTTCATAGATTCTATTAATAATTTGCTGCAAACATTGATTTGGTTTTCTAAGCATGTGTTTTAAAAACCCAAGGTAATTTTCAAAAACAAAGCAACTTATGTCAACCAGAGTATTAAATTTTGCGGAGTCATCAGGTAAATGAATGAGCGAATGGACGTTATAAATGCAAAACTCTTTTCCATAAATCATTGTTGAATGGGAAACAAATAGTTTTAATAAATCTTTAGCGTATGTATTATAATCTGAATTAAGCCTGGGATTAAGAAGTATAGTTATAGCAAATTTCAACAGCATTAAATTAGAAAAGATATGTGTGGGTAAAATATCTTTAAGTAGTGGACTGATGTACAATAGAAATTGCCTATATTCCGTAGCTTTCCAATGCTCTAATTCCTTTATTGACCGTGGTTTTCTATTGAAATCATTAGGCCAATATTTCTTTAACAAATCTATTCTTTCGTCAAAAATTGTTAGTTTGTCAGGAGAGAACCTAAAGAGCCTACTGCCATCTCGCCATAAAAACAAAAGTTTACGCATAACACGGAGACAAACGCAATGCATATAACCTATGGGAAATAATGATATCAAGCCTACCCCTAAATCGCTCAAAGGTGTAGGGCCTCTTGAAAAATCTGGGTATTGCCCTGCAGAAAATCCTTCATCAGTTCTTAATGGACTGTTTAAGTTTAAAAAAACCATTCTCCTATTGATGTATTCTCCTGGTGTACAACATCTATCACAGCCATTATATCCATTATGATTTTTCGTAGATCTTATGAACGCACGCGCAGGAGAATCACAACAAAAGGATCGACATACAATATTAACTTTTGTGCCTTCAAAGACGACACCATTAAATAAATAATCTTTTAACTCTTTTACAAACTCATTGAAAAAACATTTATTGGAGGTTTATTAGTTCCACAGTATATGGCCACTGGAAAAGGACATTCACGCTTGAAAAATCATGTACCCTGCATAGAATTGGCCAAAATCATGTCTTTGTGCTTTTATGTAGTGGTAGTCCATCAATGTTAAAATCTAAATGATAAGTATGTAATGATTTGTGACTATATTTTTTATATAGTTTTTCCAGTCCATAAAATATTCCAAAATAATAAAATTGCCCATCTCCCATTAATGAAACATCCTTTCTCCGTGGCGTACTTAATAAAGTTCTAGCATTTAATGGTAAATTTGCTATATTCGGGCATGTAGAAAACCAGCCCAACAACTCATTGATGGCTGTATGGCTTATATTGTTTTTAAGAGCCCATTGTCTGAGAAAAGTTGCGGAGGGTTTTGATTCGACTGATGGTTCGGTCTGTTTGGGGACGTCGTAGACGACATTGGAGGGAAGGATATTTTCTTCATCAGCAAAATTATATTCCGAGAGACCATCATGAAATTCTAAATGTGAACTTTCATCGGAATTAAAGCTATCATCAAGGTTATTGTTGTTAATTAATGTCGTTAAATTATTGTCTTGATTACGAGTTTCATCTATGAAAACGTCCAAGGGTTTATCCGAACAAGGTTTATCTCTTTAACATTTCTGATATTGAGAATAACGGGATTTATCCAGGTACGAACAAGAGGGTACGCCAGTATTAAATTCTGATGATAATTTATCAGAACTATCAGGATTAGCCGTATTCGTGGAACATTCTTTTAAAATAGTTTCCACAGTTTCATTAAGAACACGCCTTCTATGCCTTGAACTTAGTTTACGGGGCTGGTGGTACATGCTGAATGTCCACTTGGATAAATAAGCACACACTACACCCTAAAAATTAATAAAAGAATGTCATAAACTTCCAGTAAACACTATAGACCTTTTATAATAATATGGAACGGACAGGATAGTTGAAGTCTTAGGCCCAACGCCCACGTGCGACTGTTTTAAGACAAAGATTGCAAACATGTTCACTCTACAATCAGTTTGTACTTACTTCGTGCCGAATTTTTCCATACTTTTCACTGGAAACTACTGTGCAAACTGGCGAAACTGGGCACACATCGACACATAAATGCCATAAACAAATTCAAAACTGAAAATGGCTAAAAATGCGTCGTCTCAGAGCCGTGTCTGTGGTTTGGAACTCGTTGTGAGGTTATAACACCTGACGCCTGACGCCATACTGGTTGGCAGCGAGCCGCGCATGCTCAAATACTTGCGTCGGCTGAATGGGGTGTTTCCGTTACTGGCAAGACGGTAAAGTTTACATGACGATCAGATGATGATATACCAACGTAACCCCACTGCTGGGCAACTTATGCTATAAATGCGATGGTTTTGTTACATAGAACCAGCATTGGCCCAGCAATATATATCCAATGCCGCCAATATGCCGACGTTGCCAGCACTGGTCCGACTATTTGCCGACCTTCTGTGTTTGTTGGGTTATACCTGGAATAGTTATCCCAGGCAAACTTGGAGCTGGTAAAACGCCTGCGCTCTTTATACCAGGTATAAAGAAGAGAGAGAGAGAGAGAGTATACATTTATTCTCGGTATACTTATTCTAGGTATAACTTGGCTTTGGTAAAACCGGCCCTAAGAGAGTTATACATATAATGTAGATACCTGAAAGCAACAGTACTGTGACTAGTGAGATAAACCCGAAAGCCGATTTCGAACTATGTGTCAAACGTAAACTAAAACCGGCCTTTATACAATGCAACACTGAGATATCTCGGCAAAAATATTTAAATAAATATTTAATTTAAATATTTTTGCCAAGATATCTCAGTGTTGCATTGTGTAAAGGCCGGTTTATATATATATATATATATAAATTAAATATAAATATAATAGTTTGATACTTTTTCTTTTTCAAAACAGTAGCGACTATGATAATTAATTATTCATTATTTATGGAACAATTCAGTACAATTTGCACTGTTTGAAACATTATTATAATATCAATTTTGTTATTTTCTAATTAAAAAATTCTTCTATCGGGGTGTGAAATCAATTAATTGTAAATTTACAACCGCACATACGCAGATCAAAATTTGCAACTAGTCACAAATTGCTTTCTGGGAACAAACCTATTATTATATCAATTTTGTTATTTTCTAATTTAACACATTCACTGCCACTTTTAGATTGATTGCATCGCGCACAGTGCCGGTAACAGACTGAATAATACAATGTGCACGACAATAGGTTCGTTCCAACTAACATGAGAACTGGTTCTGAACTCGGCGGAGTGTGCGCAGTCTGACTTAGCCGTTCCAACAAACACAGAACTGGTTCTGGAACGATTCCAAAGAGCGTTCCAACTAAACTGCGAACTGTAACAGAACGGTTCTAGAACGGTAATTCCAGTCCCTAGTTCTGAGTTGGAACGATTTTCTAGCCCACGCGTAGTAAGGCTCCAATCGGAGCCGGCGGCACAGGCGCAAAGTGTCGACTGGCTCCGATCGGAGCCGGCGGCAGCAAACGTGTTACAAATTTTGTGAAGACAATGAATTTACCGACATTCATGGTCGGTAAATTTACGAAGTATGCACGTCGAAAAGGCACCTTGACTGCACTGAGTGTAACTATTAGGTTCGTTCCAACTAACATGAGAACTGGTTCTGAACTCGGCGGAGTGTGCGCAGTCTGACTTAGCCGTTCCAACAAACACAGAACTGGTTCTGGAACGATTCCAAAGAGCGTTCCAACTAAACTGCGACCTGTAACAGAACGGTTCTAGAACGGTAATTCCAGTCCCTAGTTCTGAGTTGGGACGATTTTCTAGCCCACGCGTAGGAAGGCGCGAGACGCGCTCTATTTGAATCGGTGAGTCCAAGAACAGTACAAATGCATAAAGATAGTTTCGAGAAAAAATGAAAAAACATAATAACTTCACAATGAGTTAATGGCCATGATATAAAAGTTGTGATAACTTTTTAGGTAAATGATAATTGAAAATAAAAAATCCGAAAAAATCACTCCCCTCCAAGTTATAGAAGGAAAAAATGTATGCACTCTCTCTTGTACTCTTTTTGGACTCATCTTTCTTTTTCTGCTTTTTTGAATGTTTGTGCATGATAAGCTCTTGAAAACTGTAATGTTTTTTACGTTTCAACAATTAGTTGAACTCACACATTCGCTTAGGATAACCCGTGATTTTCCGCAAAATGTATACAAAAGGTGGACAAGCCTCCCTGTGCTGTGTGCGATCCTGTGTTCCAACACATCCCATGAATTCAGTTCTAGAACGCATCTGACTGGCGCATGCGCATTAAATAATTCTTAACTAGTTCCAGGACGGTTCTAGAACTGTCCTAAAATGCTTGTTGGAACGAACCTATTGTGTCTTTACTCTGTGAACCACTCAGTGTATTCACTGTGTAGCCACGGTGCTTTTAGTTTGTGTACGCCACGCGATCACGCCACGGTGAGACCACAGTGGTGCCACTACGTGGTAGCACTGCGTGCGGCTAGCGTGTAAATTCACGCTTTGCTGTCGGGGTAATTAATTATCGTTCCACAGTGAAAACTGTTTTATCAATATTTGATAAATACGTTGACGGTTACCGACCGTTAGATACCTAGGTATTACAACCTGCGATTCGGATTCTGTCGCTAGTGACTTTTTTAAATGTTACTTTTAAATGTACTAATCAATGATTAATCAATCCTCATGCTTTCATTAATGAGGCTAGACGCCACCGTAGCTAATGAGGGCATAAGAATTAGTTGTTCATTGGCTAGTATGTTTAAAAATGATACTTTAGAAAGTCACCAGCGACAGAATCCGAGTCGCAGGGTGTATCTCTTGCTCTAATTTGAAGGTCACTCTGCTCTAATTAAAAACCCAAATAATTCAATTTATTTATTAGTAAATAATATGGGTCATAAATAGATCAGTACTGCAGATTTCCTGTTGTAGTAGGGGAGCCCAATAGGGGATTTTGGGATTTACTCAAGCGCGTCAGAATATCATATGGGGGGATACCTTGCACCCTGTTGAATACCTCCACCATATATCAGCCCTTTATACCGTATGTCCAATGGCAAGTCGAGCAGGTGCAGCGACCTGAATTTTTCTGAAATTTGACTTCGGCAGTATTTTAGTTAGAGTTGGCTTTGGAAGATGGCGCTACGTACGAGCGAAATATTTGAAATGGTAAAAGCGGGAGGTAGATAAATGCGGGAGAAGTGAAGTGTAACCTCAAAATTGTGAATGTTGGAATAATGGTGAGTAATTGTTTGAAACGATAAGACATAATAATTCGGGTTTCTTTTCGATGTTCAACCAAATAACACGACTGATATTTAATTGCAGAGAGAAACTGATGCGACTGGCAGTCGTGGAGGAAGGGGCTACCGTCAACGTGGTCCTCGCCAGAGGGGTCGAGCTCTGCCTCGTCGACGAAAGGTGCAATTGAAATGAAATTAAAGTCTGAGTCAAGGTGAAAATTGGAAGACATGGAAAGAAAACGCGGCAAAGTCGCCGACAGAAGGAGTGAGTAAAGTGCGAAAGAAAAGTGCAGTGACGCCGAAAAACCATGGGAAGACAGTGACGAACAGCAGCAGCAGCTGGTCGACACTGCTCAACTCCGCACCAGCTCCTGAATGATATCTCGCCGATCGCGATACGCGGCCGCTCCGATGAACAACGATTCCAGACATTCGAGTCGTAGTAGCAGCAAGGACAGCAGCAGCAGCAGCAACGTCAACGGCAGGGGCACTCTTTTAAAGCGAAGGCAGTCCAAGACCGACTCGAATAGCTGTAAGAGAAAGACGCATCGGCGGAAACATGAAATATCGAAGCAAGACTTGCAATGAGAGTGTGGTAAAAGAAAGAAAAAAAATGACAGAGACGAGGCGACGAGACAGAGGAGGAAGTCGTCACCACGAAGGGTTCCTGAAACGGTACCAGTACTAGCAACGTGTGAAGAGTTCAAGAGAACGGGACATCTACACCCAGTCGCAAATCATGCAGAGTTCCTGTGACATCCGACAGCGGCATCACGTCAGGAGTATGAACGGTGGAGAAGAACGGGAGCCTCGCTGAAAAAGGAAGGAGCAGTGTTGGCGATGGCGGTGACAGCCCGGATCATGAGCAAAGGCTGAAGAACCTTGAGCGTTTTGGATAAAAAGTGGACGTGACTCGAAGCAGTTATCGTAATCGATTTACGCCGACACTGGTGCCGTAGCCAATCTCGATCACAATGAATTCTTCCAACTAGAGGCGGTTTCTATATCACTCGTCGCCGTTGATCCTTTCCCTCTTAATCCTTGTACATAATGCATCTGTTAATATGAAGTTTGATCCGAAACCCTTCCATCCTTCCTATTGTAACACTCTCGTAACAATACGGTCCGATTATTTTATATTCATAAGGTTTTATCAGCTTTACGCGTTATTTCTCGTTATTTTCGTTATTTAACCTTGCATTCATACATTATTACTGATGGATTATTAATAAATTAATTCATGAAAGTGACTCTACTGGCTTGTGCTATTTTTCGTTCGGTATTTCCTTCCGCAAGATATTTGGATAAATGTACCCCTTCGATCTTGAAGAGTTTGGTTGGAATAAGCAAGACGGATAGTGGACAGAGTTTAGGCATTAGGAGGCATACAAGATGTCACAATCAGCGGGACAGGATTTCGTGTAATCATGATTTATAGTAAGTAAAGTGGATAGTAATCGTTTCTGTATCAACAAATCTGTGTTCAATTGATATTTTATACTTCATTAGTAGCTCTAAATGAGATACATCTATCTCATAGTTTACAGTACAAAATGTAATTTCCCCTGCGGGAGCTAATTTTATGAATGAAAAAATTCTAATAAATCATGATTACACGAAATCCTGTCCCGCTGATTGTGACATCTTGTATGCCTCCTAAAATGCCTAAACTCTGTCCACTATCCGTCTTGCTTATTCCAACCAAACTCTTCAAGATCGAAGGGGTACATTTATCCAAATATCTTGCGGAAGGAAATACCGGACGAAAAATAGCACAAGCCAGTAGAGTCACTTTCATGAATTAATTTATTAATAATCCATCAGTAATAATGTATGAATGCAAGGTTAAATAACAAAAATAACGAGGAATAATGCGTAAAGCTGATAAAACTTTATGAATATAAAATAATCGGACCGTATTGTTACGAGAGTGTTACAATAGGAAGGATGGAAGGGTTTCGGATCAAACTTCATATTAACAGATGCATTATGTACAGGGATTAAGAGGAAAAGGATCAACGGCGACGAGTGATATAGAAACCGCCTCTAGTTGGAAGAATCCATTGTGATCGAGATTGGCTACGGCACCAGTGTCGGCGTAAATCGATTACGATAACTGCTTCGAGTTACGTCCACTTTTTATCCGAAACGCTCAAGGTTCTTCAGCCTTTGTTCATGATCCGGGCTGTCACCGCCATCGCCAACACTGCTCCTTCCTTTTTCAGCGAGGCTCCCGTTCATCTCCACCGTTCATACTCCTGACGTGATGCCACTGTCGGGTGTCACAGGAACTCTGCATGATTTGCGACTGGGTGTAGATGGCCCGTTCTCTTGAACTCTTCACACGTTGCTAGTACAGGTACCGTTTCAGGAACCCTTCGTGGTGACGACTTCCTCCTCTGTCTCGTCGCCTCGTCTCTGTCATTTTTTTTCTTCCTTTTACCACACTCTCATTGCAAGTCTTGCTTCGATATTTCATGTTTCCGCCGATGCGTCTTTCTCTTACAGCTCTTTGAGTCGGTCTTGGACTGCCTTCGCTTTAAAAGAGTGCCCCTGCCGTTGACGCTGCTGCTGCTGCTGCTGTCCTTGCTGCTACTACGACTCGAATGTCTGGAATCGTTGTTCATCGGAGCGGCCGCGTATCGCGATCGGCGAGATATCATTCAGGAGCTGGTGCGGAGTTGAGCAGTGTCGACCAGCTGCTGCTGCTGTTCGTCACTGTCTTCCACATGGTTTTTCGGCGTCACTCCACTTTTCTTTCGCACTTTACTCACTTCTTCTGTCGGCGACTCTACCGCGTTTTCTTTCCATGTCTTCCAATTTTCACCTTGACTCAGACTTTAATTTCATTTCAATTGCACCTTTCGTCGACGAGGCAGAGCTCGACCACTCTGGCGAGGACCACGTTGACGGTAGCCCCTTCCTCCACGACTGCCAGTCGCATCAGTTTCTCTCTGCAATTAAATATCAGTCGTGTTATTTGGTTGAACATCGAAAAGAAACCCGAATTATTATGTCTTATCGTTTCAAACAATTACTCACCATTATTCCAACATTCACAATTTTGAGGTTACACTTCACTTCTCCCGCATTTATCTACCTCCCGCTTTTACCATTTCAAATATTTCGCTCGTACGTAGCGCCATCTTCCAAAGCCAACTCTAACTAAAATACTGCCGAAGTCAAATTTCAGAAAAATTCAGGTCGCTGCACCTGCTCGACTAGCCATTGGACATACACCCGGGCTCACGGAATCTGTCGCTGGTGACTTTTTTTAAATTTTATTTTTAAACGTACTAACCAATGATTAATCAATCCTCGTGCTTTCATTAACGAGAGTAGACGTCACCGTAGCTAATGAGGGCATGAGAATTAATTGTTCACTGGTTAGTACGTTTAAAAATAAGGTTTAAAAAAAGTCACCAGCGACAGATTTCGTGAGCACGGGTGTACGGTATAGGGCCGCGCATCTAGGGCAGCCGATCAGAATTGTAAAAAAAAATCGATCGTCAGAAATACTCGAGCGCGTCAGATTAAGGTAAGGTGGGTTAATTACATGCTGAAAAGTGTACATTTCAATAATCTGACGATTTGAGCGTGACGTAAGGGAGTAGGAGGGTTACAAACTTGCAAAAAAAAACGTGACCTGGACATTCTCGAGCGCGGTCGAATGTTGATTTATTTTGAAGGAAATAATTCAAAGATAACGGAAAAAATATAATCTACCGATTTCCACAAGCCGAAGTAACAAAAATCGTCAATAAAGTCAGCGCAAGGCAACATGCCCGATGACGCACATGGTGCCGCCATTTTTCCACCATCTCGCCATGCAAATTTTGACATAAGCTTAGAAAAAGTGATTTTAAGTGTATATAACAAAAGACTTGAATGTCGGACGTGGCCGTCATATTATACTTATACATAATCGGTATATATAGGATTATCGTATGGATATTACTTTCCGAGAAAGATACGGGACTGTTCCGTCACGCGATAGACGCAATTCTCAATATCCGTTCGTACCGTTCTAATCGTATCGCAATCATAAATATCTCGTGAACCTAAAGTTAATCTCGCCATCAGCGAAGCGGTATATTCCGGCGAATCCAGGCTGCTAATGAGCTCACTGTCCCGTACCTTTCTTAACACTTTCACTGCTCACTTTTTCAGGAAGCCTTACCCAGGAACGGCCGTACTATCCCCCATTTTACAATAAGTTGTAAAAAAAAATCAGAAACGGATACACTTTCTTAACGTCCTGATACCTTTACTATATGCTCGCAAAAGCACGTCCGCCTTCGAGCAGTCACTAGCTCCGACTGGCTATGTAATCTGTTTGTTTATGTCACGGATCCGTGCCACGCGCATTGCTTAAAGGCTCGGTGTGGCACGGATCCGTGCCATGAGCAGTGAGTGTTAAAAGGGTTAATTACTAGACGAGTAGTAATTAACTGTTTCCCGCAATACCGATTCTGATAAATACCGCTATACTTAGAATGCTAAGTCAACTTCCAGGTTCGTTATGACACCATTTTTCTAGCCAATCAGAGCACCCCGCATAGATCATGCTATCTACAGCGTAATTCTTATTCAGCCAATCAGGGTGTACTGCATCACCCACGCTATCCCCACTATCTGTTATAGTTGTAAGATATATAAACCGCAACCGAATGCACGTTATGCATTCTGTGTAATCAAGTGATCAGTGCCTCTTCATCCATCAGTGTATCTCTACAGTCGTGAGTCTTCTTTCGTAATCAGTGTGCATCGAACCGATTAATAATCTCGTGTTTCCAAGTTATAATTTCGTACGATTTCTGTGTATCCTTTTCGTTCAGTGAATGCATGACTTTCTTGTGATATCTATACCGGACCGATTCTTTTCTTAAAAAAAATTATTTTTAACATTTTTATTTTGTAACTATTTTTATCTGAATATATAAGGTAAATGTACGAGTAGTTGATACCGTACTAGTAGGGGTAGTTGATAAATTCCCTTTTTCAAATCGTCAGATTACGACAATCCCTCCAAATAATCGTCAGATTATGGGTCAGCACATCCAGGACACCAAGCTGAACCGTCTGTATGATAATCTGACGCGCTCGAGTATTTCAAAATGGCGATTTTTTTTTGCATTTTCAAAAAGCCGCCAAGAGCTTGCGTCACTTTCGAATCGTTAGTCTTTTGAATGGGAGCTTCTTTCTGGTTCACTTAACATCCCCTCTGAATATCTGACGCGCTCGAATAACTTTTTTTTTTCGCATTTTCTACCCTTCCATACGGCCACCCCCACCATGCAAACCGGTAGATTAACATACCTTCGTTATCAGAGACACATGGGGCATATACACTATCAATATCTGACGCGCTCGAGTATTTCCATGTGACTGTTTTTTTTTACATTTTTGAAAACCTGTAGACGCTTCCCCCACCGCTGAAAGAGTATACATCATATAACCTTTTTTTCTTTCTACCACTTAACCCTCCGTTAGGCGCGCGGGTATATGTAACGCAGGTAGTCGCGCTTGTATCAAATTGATACATCTTAAAAGGCAGTGCATTTTCCTGAAAAGAAACATTCTAATGATTCAAAATGTGCACTATAATAAAAAAAGTCAAGCATACTTATCAAAATGTATATATTACAAATAATTACATTTACACTTATACACACTGCAGGAAATTATACCTATGTATCGCATAATAGAAAATTCATCGTGGCGCCACGGGCAATCACTGTAAAACTGGCTTGGCATTCAACGTGTTAAACTGGAATATTCAGTTCAATTAAAAAACACACACAAACCACTGTCTAAAAGCTTCACAAATTTGTTTTAACTGCCTAGGTCACAATGAACGTAACTGAAACTAATTCCATAAAACAAACACATTGAGTCGCACGTGTATCAAACTGATACAAATACTACCACCACTCGTCCCTTTTAGGTAGCTAGAGGCTCTGTCGCTGATGGGCGGGGCTTGTAATTCCACGAAGTTGTTTGAAACACATCTGCAGACAACTACTAAGAATTTCAATATGGTAAGTTTTTGCATTTCTAAGAAATCTGCGTAATGCAAAGCCACACACACATGTATCAATTTGATACACGCGCGACTAACGGAGGGTTAATCTTCAAAATCCAATAGGTCCCCAAGACGCTCGAGTAAATCCCCATTTAGCATCGTGGGCTCCCCTACTATTGTATTGATCATGGCATAATGCATTTTCTTGATACGAGGCTTGTCCAGAAAGTAAGTACCGTTTTGTTCTACCGCCGCCACAGCGCTAGCGACGATGTTCCGCGCATGCGCTCTAGTCTCCTTGGTTCATTGTCGAACAGCTGACGCAATCTCGGCAAAATTCTGTTGTGTTTACATTCGCTAGTGTTCACTCAAAATGTTTAAAACAATTTCTGATCCCGCCGACAGTGAAGTTCGATCTGTAATACGATTTTTGAATGCAAGAAATGTGAAGCCTGCTGAAATTCATCGTCAACTCGCAGAAGTTTATGGACAAAACGTTATCAGTGATGGCATGGTAAGAAAATGGGTTCGGCAATTCAATGATGGGCGAACCAATGTTCATGACGAGGCTCGCAGCGGGCGGCACTGTGTTCTGGGACAGAAAGGGCATTCTGCTTGTTGATTTTCTGCCCAGAGGGGACACAATAAATGCGGAACGATATTGTGAAACGCTTTGACAGCGATGACGGCGTTGAAGACGGTGTTCGGCAATGGCTCTCGTCAATGGCGGCATCTTTCTATGAAGAGGGTATAGAAAAGTTGGTTTCTCGCTACGACAAATGTCTAAAGAATGGTGGAAACTATGTAGAAAAATAGTTTAGGATGTCCTCTTTCTTATAAAAATAAATTTTGTTCGAAAAAAAAATTGCGTATGTGTTTATTTCTAAAACGGTACTTACTTTCTGGACAAGCCTCGTATATAATATAAAATATATAGAATTGAAATTCATTAAAATTAATTATCCTATATTAACTTACTTTTTTTTATAATTTCTTTACATATGAAAAATATAATCTTATTTTTAACTTCAAAAATCACACTTTATCATAATAATGATAGCAATTTATGTAAATGTGTTACAAATCTCTTAACATTCTTGACATTTATTTTCGATAAATATTAATCGAAAATTGATACTTTGATAGTCTTTAAAATCATAACAATATTATTTCATCCACCTTCATTATTTTAAACGTATACAGGACACGTCAAAGTTGTTTCCTTCCGGAAAATCTGACAAAAATAGCAATAATTTCATTTAGCATTAATTATTTTCATTGAAATAACACGCAATTATAATAAAATAAAAATGCAAAGATCATTATTCAATATATAATTTTATTAAGTAAAATAGTTTTTATTGATTTGATAATAAACTGCGAAAGTAAAAAATAACTCTTAGGGCGGGTTGTAACGACTTGGTTTAAACTCAGTTCTAACTTGAACCACGTTTGAACTGAGTTCACATCAAAATGTATGACATTATGCGTGACACAAAATATACCAAGAACGGCGGTTCAAGCTGAACCAGCTCTGAACCAAGTCGTTACAACCCGCCCTTAATGTTATCAATTTCTTTTTACTGCTCAGTTAAAATAATTGAAAAAACTCCTTAGCTTATATTAACTATAACAGGCAATACTTTCAATGTATTTCTATAAGGCATGCCTTGGGCCCTAATTAAATTATCACTTGAATCTGCAAAGCCCCATTACTTTACGTAAATACTCGATTGATAATCTTCTTTTCATATTATAGATAAATAACAGCATGTGAGATAGGTACCTATCAGTTTTGTTTTTAACTCGCTACATTTACTTATTTTGTCCTTTGTGTCGTCACACAGTAACCATGTGCCTGTATTTCTGAGGCAATAGGCAATTACCCACATTATTTACTAATAAATAAATTGAATTACTTGGGTTTTTAATTAGAGCAGAATGACCTTCAAATTAGAGCAACATACACCCCGCGACTCGGATTCTGTCGCTGGTGACTTTCTAAAGTATCATTTTTAAACATACTAGCTAATGAACAATTAATTCTCATGCTCTCATTAGCTACGGTGGCGTCTATCCTCATTAATGGAAGCATGAGGATTGATTAATCATTGGTTAGTACATTTAAAAGTAACATTTAAAAAAGTCACCAGCGACAGAATCCGAGTTGCAGGTTGTAATACCTATTGGGGACGCTAGAAATGAATGCGGTACCTGGCGGCAAAGCGTGTACTAAAAAACATGGCCGACATTGGCGTTTTGGATTGGTGCGTACTTGAAAAGTGTTAACTTGCTCCAAAAGTTTTTAAAAAATGAGCATTTTTAGAACGAGATATAGAAATTTATTTTCACAAACAATGAAACAAATTCATTCGGATCAACTGTACAGCATGTCCCACGAGAAACGCATCAAGCAGTGAGACCCTGACATTTACCTTCGGCGGTATTTACCGACGGTGCTTAACTCTTTTACCTACCGGTCAACGGAACTTGAAGTTCGCGGCGTGCTGTACGCCAATATCCGCCATGTTTCCGCATCGCCGCGAGCGCCGCCATCGGTAAATAGCGGTCCCAATCTAACGGTCGAAAACCGTCAACGTATTTATCATATATTGATAAAACAGTTTTCACTGTGGAACGGTAATTAATTATTAATTACATAAGTATTATTTCCCAAATTAAATGAACAATAGGGTTCAATTCCCCAAATGATTTCCAATTCATTCGTCTGTAATTTGACAATTCCTAATTAATATTTGCTATCTACTTTGCTAGTAAAAAATAATTTATAATAAATTAATTAACGTTTCCTAAAAACTGAAACTAATTTTCTAAATATCCCCAAACTATTTCCAAACGATAGGAGTAATTCCTAATTAAATATAAAATTGTCTGCTAGGAAGACGGTGGTACACCCGGGGACACGGTATCTGTCGCTGGTGACTTTTTTAAACGTTATTTTTAAACGTACTAACCAATAATTAATAATCCTCATGCTTTCATTAATGAGAGTAGACGCCACCGTAGCTAATGAGCGCATGAGAATTAATTATTCATTGGTTAGTACGTTTAAAAATAACGTTTAGAAAAAGTCACCAGCGACAGATGCCGTGTCCCTGGGTGTACGTGGGTCCCCTCTTTTCATGTGTCGCGTCTGCATCCAGACTTGACCTAAAATCCCTATAACTTTTGGAAGTTACTAGATTTTTGGCGGCGCATTCAAACTCTTTGTATTAACCTCTAATTATTGTCATTTTATAAAGCAAGTAAGGTATAGATGGATTGTAATAGAGAGAAAGAACGAGAACGTCGAAGACTGCGTGATAAGTTAAATAAGTCGCAGGCCACCGTGGTTTCTATTCGCGAGATTATAAACACCTTTATTGCGTGATGGACAGGGGATCTGAGTCGCGGGCCGCTGCGAGCTCCGTTTGTAAATATGGTATCCCCTTTCGCGGACCGATAGGTCGTAGTTAATTTAGCTAACAAGAACAGTTCTCCTTTCTTTGAGTCACGTAGGCGTGCGCGCATAAGATTTGTCATCGATACGCGCTTCGGATTGCGGGAGTTCGTGCGCGGTAGACCCACGGTCGATGAGGGCATGTTTTTTTTCGAGTGCGTGGGATTGTGCGCGCCAGAACCAGGGTCGATACGTACTTTCTTCACACGTGGACGCGTGGAGCGTGGATTAGATCATTGTGCGTAGACGAAGAAAGTGGGAGTAGAGTCCTTGACTACGACTAGCGTCGAGTATCAGATTGGTTCCCCACATTAGCGCTGAGTATTTGATTGGTTCCCCGTTGTTACCGAGAGGCGGGGACTTTTGATTTAAAAGGATGCACTTTGCCGCTCGAGATGCACTCAGATACCGATTTATAACGACAAATTATATTCCAACTATGTGTTAAAATATAATTCATTGGTGATCACCTAATTCTTGGATTAAGAGTTTTCATTTCTCCACCTGCAATAAAACTCTTCATCTCCCGATCCCGCTCTTTCCGAGCAGAGTGGTTCAGCACTCCACGGGC
Source organism: Xiphydria camelus (assembly GCA_963678675.1). Classification (NCBI taxonomy): domain Eukaryota; kingdom Metazoa; phylum Arthropoda; class Insecta; order Hymenoptera; family Xiphydriidae; genus Xiphydria; species Xiphydria camelus. The sequence continues at coordinate 21,493,947 of OY783191.1, forward strand.
ACGGACCTGCCCCCTACAAACGGACCAAGAAGATGTGACGTTCCGTCACGCTTTCATGGAACGACAGTTCTTTGGACAAGTCTACATGAAGCGACAACCATCATATTTTCCGCTAAAGAACGCGGGGTGTTCAAAGGACTCTCAAATTCAAAGCTCGTGTATTACAAATTCTCGCTATTAGCATATTTCTTTGCGTATACTCTAGTAGAACAAAGGTCACTCGAGGGATAAGATGGGATATGATAAGGCCAAGCAGGGGGCTGGAATGTGCTCGCAGTCCCGTACCTTTCGCGGAAGGCTAATTGCCGGACGATTCCTAGTATGTCACACGTCACCGAAATCATTCTGCTAATCACCGCCAACTGTCGGCTACTTAATCCGCTTTACGGAGAAATAGCGACGAACTCCGATCCCTGCGTACGCTACGAGCAACCACCGCTTGGTCCCGTTAGGTGTGTGACTCAGGGGAGCGTCATCCCTCGCGTTCACACCACTTTGCAGCCATTTAGAGCGTTCCGCATTGCCCACGCTATCCCCACTATCTAGCTGTTGTAAGAGATATAAACCGCAACCGAATACAAGAGAGCGGGAGTATAGTTTTGTTCTGTGTTCAGTGTAGTATACCGGGCAGTGCCTCTTCATTCATCAGTGTGTTTCTACAGTCAATAAAACTTTGAATCCAGTCGGCAACCTCTGCATTAACTTCTATCTTGTGTCCTTGAATTTTACCGGAATTCGCGCTACTCGCACGTTTGAATGTAACCCATTCACGCGGTAAAACGATCCTAGCGCCTCGCGTTTCAAAGCGACCAGGACTGGATTAGACCAGGTCGTAACAAAGACCAGCCCGGCACGCAACACATGGGGAAGTTCACTGCTAAACTTCACCACTTGGCGGCAGCACCACTGCCTAGGCTTTTTCGCGCGCATTTCAATCCGTTAAATACACCAATGAAATATTTTTAAATGAATATCTAAAAATAATGTTATATGATTTTCGCTAATTGGAGGAATAACTGTATCTGCGTTAATGTCTCGAAAATCAGTCATTTGGCGAGACGAAACTTGGTTCTGAGCAGTCATTACGGGTATCAATACTTGATGATGCAAAATTATTATTACTGTCATAAGAGTATAACCTAAAAAATAACAATATGTTAAGTCTCACATTATTTCTAACAATTTCTAACTATATTTTCTAATGCTTTGTCACATTTTGGATAAGGGATATTCAGTTCGATTTTTTCATGTAGAAGGATGAATATTGATTTGATGTTATTTGGATAAATATTATATTTTAAGATTACTCAAATTCATAATATTTACCTCTCTTGCAGATCTTTTTTCTTTCTTTTTAATGAAGCTCCACGACGGCTTAATTCAGCTTTTAATTGCTTAACAGACAAATTGAAATATTTATCCATGTTTTACATCTCTTCGAATTTCGCGAAAAAAGGGACCAACGGTTATGGCGCCATTTGCGCTGAGCTTGACATGTGTGGTTCTCCATTCCTGTCTAATGGAGCCTGTGAAACAGTCAATAGAGAGTTTTTGGACTGCACGTCCTGGTTTTCGGTTATCGGTTATTGTGAGCATGCGCAGATTTATTCCCTTAACGTTAACACCATCTTGTTGAAATTAGTTTTTGATCCTGAAGAAGGCATTACGGGGGGTATAACGTAGGTATATACCGGGTGTTTTCCTGGGTTGTTGACATAGGCCGATATGGTGCATAGCAGTTTGTAGACTAGAGCATGTACGCTATTGGTCGGAGACGCAAGGACGCCGAGCGATTGGCTCTGCCTATCGTCGGCAGATGTCAATCGTCGCGACAGAAGTTCCCTAGTGCGTAGGCACCGAGCAGACGAGAAAGTATGGCAGTTGACAGATACGTTTGTTTACAAAGTGGAGTTTTTCAGAGTAATTGTATTTTTTGAAAATAAAATGTGGTTTTCAAAGTTAATAAAATATTTCCATTTTCGTGTCCTCCGGGGGAGTTGGTGCTCGTCGTTGCAATTTCAGCATTTCACAGCGGATTGGATTATTGCTCGGCTGAGCAAGGGAATAATTTCGAACGTCTCCTGCAAACATGAAGCAGCGGTGAGTTTTCCACAACATGTCATGATATGAAAAGGATTTATTTACATTCATGGTATCGTTTGGGATAATTTTATTAACCTTTCACCGTATTCCTCATGTTACAGCTTTTCGTATCCTCCGGGGGTTGGTTGGTGTTGTTGCAAAACACAAAGTCATTAACCATGGTCCTGGTTATCGATGCTTGCTGAAGTATTCAATCACGTTGGTTAGCAGATGGTAATGTGAGTCGTATTGGTAAATAAATACCTGCACTACATTCTTTTTCTGTATCAATACTATTTTATGTTTCATTTATTTCTATTTCATGAGCGGGATACCAATCGTCCTTCGTCTTTGGCACATTTCTCCGTGAAGGCTGATGCACGTCGTCGAACTTTTCCATCATCCATGAAGAATTCATCACTTTCTCTAAGTCTACAAATAATTTTTGTACTATTATTACCTTTATAAAGTATAAAGAAATTGAATGACTTCAAAACAATTCCTTTTTGTTATTCCTCTCGATTTATCGTTACACTTACCCTACTCAAAAATCTTGAGAACTGCCTGGTCACTGTTATTTTTCACGTCGGTTCACTTGTCTCTACAACTCGTTAATTATTTTACATTTGTCCCAAGATTTATCACCCTTCCTTCATTACTCTTTTTAACTGTATTTTTACTATTTATTAACAAGCGCGTTCGAGGGTCGAAATAAACGCGAAGGAAATCGTTTCGCGAATGGAAATATTTTATTAACTTTGAAAACCACATTTTATTTTCAAAAAATACAATTACTCTGAAAAATTCCACCTTGTAAACAAATTTTTGTATCAACCGCCATACTTTCTCGTCTGCTCAGTGCCTACGCACTAGGGAACTTCTGTCGCGACGTCTGCCGACGATAGGCAGAGCCAATCGCTCGGCGTCCTTGCGTCTCCGACCAATAGCGTACATACTATAGTCTACAAACTGCTATGCATCATATCGGCCTATGTCAACAACCCAGGAAAACACCCGGTATACACCCAGGGACACGGCATCTGTCGCTGGTGACTTTTTTTAAACGTTATTTTTAAACGTACTAACCAATGAATAATTAATTCCCATGCGCTCATTAGCTACCCCAGGTAGCACACTGACGTTAGAATAACGTCTCAGACGTCATTTTTTGGTCAGTATAGGGTTTCAGACGTCAATTGTCGTAATATTAACGTCACAGGGACGTCATACTTACGACGTACCTTGGACGTCAAAATTCAACGTCTTTTTGACGGAACTTTTCCGTCATTTTTAATGACGAACGAGACTTAGAAAAATTTCGGTCTCCTGCATATAGGTATAGCGACTTGAAAATTTATTTGTGAATAAATGGACAAAAATTGTAATTTGTTCAATTATTAAATCAATAAATTATTTCATTTGCAGTCTCCAGAGTATGTTGAGCAAGTTATAAACTATACTGTTTATTAAAAAGCACAGATTATTAAAGTAAATGAAAGACAATCAATTAATGTAGGATGAATAAATATTCATATAATTATTTATTTATATTTATTTATTATTTATATCTTGCTATTAATTCTTGCTATTAATTAATTAATTGATATATATTAATATCAATTTGCGTCTATGCAAGAATATTTATCAAAAGACAATCATAAATTTAGAAAAATGTTGAGAAAAGAATAATACAATTATAAAATCTTATTTATTCAAGCTCTTTCTTATTGACAGGAAAAGCAATATACATTTATTCATCAAACTTCATATGAACACCAATAGTAATAATATTCTTAACCACAAGAGCGCGCAGCAGATGAGGACTCGAGGACACCGACCGATCAACGAAGTTAAGCAGCAAAAAGTGCGGACACTAGTTGGATGGGTGACCGCTCACGGTGAAAAGATGTACGTCAGACCTAACCTTTTAGAACCGTTATTTTTTACGTCATCACAACGTCCGGTAGAACGTCATTATGACGTGATTTTTCTGACGTCGTGTGGATGTGCAATTAAGCCGTCTTTGCGACGTTAAAATGACGTCATATTTTTCGTCATCTGACGTCAGAACTGACCTTCAAAGAACGTCATTTCGACGTTGATGTGCTACCTGGGACGGTGGCGTCTACTCTCGTTAATGAAAGCATGAGGATTATTAATTATTGGTTAGTACGTTTAAAAATAACGTTTAAAAAAAGTCACCAGCGACAGATACCGTGTCCCCGGGTGTAGCTACACCCGCGTGCATGGATTCTAATCATGGTGACTTTCTAAAATGTCATTTTTAAACATATTAGCCAATGAACAATTAATTCTCATGCCCTCATTAGCTACGGTGGCGTCTACTCTCGTTAATGAAAGCATGAGAATTAATTGTTCATTGGCTAGTATGTTTAAAAATGACATTTTAGAAAATCACCATGATTAGAATCCGTGCACGCGGGTGTATCACGTTATCGTTTAATAGCGTAATCGGTTATTATGAAGCCACTGCACATGCTCAACATAACGTTTTACGTTTAAAGTTCTAAAATTAAGGGCCAGTTCCACAATTCGGGCTTATCTAGATAAATTCGGTTTAAATCCTCATTCTCTCGGGCGCTCATTGGTTGGACGGATGATTAAAACTCCATCTAAGGGCCGGTTTACCAACACGGTATAAACGCGGTATAGCGCTATACTGAGAATAACCAGCAATAAGCCTTATGGTTATTCTCAGTATAGCGCTATACCGCGTTTACACCTGTTGGTAAAACCGGCCCTAAGAGTTAAGCCCGAGTTGTGGAACCGGGCCTAAGGAGCTCAAAAACTCCCTAGTAATTAAACCCGTTAGTTATTATGAGACTCATAATTAATTTGTATTAACTTAAAACACTCAAAACTAAGCTGGTTCAACTCTCAACAGACCGGGACCGTACACCTAGGGACTCGGAATCTGTCACCGGTGACTTTTTTAAATGTTACTTTTAAACGTATTAACTAATGATTAGTCAATCCTAATGCTTTCATTAACGAGGGTAAATGCCACCGTAGCTAATGAGGGTATGAGAATTAATTGTTCATTGTGGTCAGTATGTTTAAAAATGACATTTCACTTATCCCCCTAGAGTTGCGTGGAATGTCCACGAGGTCGCGCGCGCGTCGGTGATTTGTGGGGATCTCGAGATCTCCCACGGATCGTGCGAGGAGTGGACGGTCGGAAGGAGGCGATAGTTATGAAATATAACTAAAGTTTATTTTAACTATCGACAATGAGCCGCGGTTAGCGAGGTAGAGCAGAGCGCTGTGTCGATGCGTCCGTAGTGGGCTCGAGCAGGCAGGAGAATGGGACTTCCGACTTTCGTGGCGTGGCTAGCTGTGTCTTCAGAAGCGTGGTGATCCGGCGCTACGATCGCCAGGCCGCCAGAGGCGTGGTGATCGGTTGATCACTGGACAAGATGTGTTGAGGCTGTCTGGTCGCTAGAGGCGTGGCGATCGCCTGGTCGCCACAGATTTGAGGTGTTGCGTGCCGGGCTGGTCTTCTTGGTCCGTTTGTAGGGGGCAGGTCCGTGCCCGTGGAGTGCTGAACCACTCTGCTCGGAAAGAGCGGGATCGGGAGATGAAGAGTTTTATTGCAGGTGGAGAAATGAAAACTCTTAATCCAAGAATTAGGTGATCACCAATGAATTATATTTTAACACATTGTTGGAATATAATTTGTCGTTATAAATCGGTATCTGAGTGCACCTCGAGCGGCAAAGTGCATCCTTTTAAATCAAAAGTCCCCGCCTCTCGGTAACAACGGGGAACCAATCAAATACTCAGCGCTAATGTGGGGAACCAATCTGATACTCGACGCTAGTCGTAGTCAAGGACTCTACTCCCACTTTCTTCGTCTACGCACAATGATCTAATCCACGCTCCACGCGTCCACGTGTGAAGAAAGTACGCATCGACCCTGATTCTGGCGCACACAATCCCACGCACTCGAAAGAAAACATGCCCTCATCGACCGTGGGTCTACCGCGCACGAACTCCCGCAATCCGAAGCGCGTATCGATGACAAATCTTATGCGCGCACGCCTACGTGACTCAAAGAAAGGAGAACTGTTCTTGTTAGCTAAATTAACTACGACCTATCGGTCCGCGAAAGGGGATACCATATTTACAAACGGAGCTCGCAGCGGCCCGCGACTCAGATCCCCTGTCCATCACGCAATAAAGGTGTTTATAATCTCGCGAATAGAAACCACGGTGGCCTGCGACTTATTTAACTTATCACGCAGTCTTCGACGTTCTCGTTCTTTCTCTCTATTACAATCCATCTATACTTTACTTGCTTAATAAAATGACAATAATTAGAGGTTAATACAAAGAGTTTGAATGCGCCGCCAAAAATCTAGTAACTTCCAAAAGTTATGGGGATTTTAGGTCAAGTCTGGATGCAGACGCGACAGAGGTACTCGCCTAGCGTATTCTCAGTTGCACTTCTGCGCCATATAAAATCCTCTATTTATCTATGTTCTACGCTGCTACGTAACATTTATACCTATGTATACAAAGAGTTTTCAACGGTTTTCAATTCATGAAAAACAAAATAGGTGTAGCGTTTCGTGAGTTTTCCTAGAAAAATGAGATTATTATTTTGCTTAAGTTAAACTTTTTCAATTCTTTGTAATTATAATAATAGGTAATTAATATATATATACAATTCCTAACCTTTAACAAGTGGTTCGTTTTGATAAGTTCTTTATATTTGCTCTACAGCAAGTTGTTCCTATTTAATGTTTTTCACGTTCCTTTGTATCGGTTCAATAAGAATTCAAGTAAAATGTACATAATATTATATTGCAGTAATGGCTAGGAAACAATGCATGCATTACCTTTTTGATAGATTGTAGACAACTTTTTTTTTATTACGGTGTTCCACAATTGATTTTATTCAGTGAAATCCGAGGGTAGTTTTTAAAATTATGTGTGAATTGTATTTGCTCTGCGATAAATACTTTTAAGTCAGAAGTCCTCTGATCGTAAATTGTTAGAACGTTACTCATTTTTCAGCATTTTGTTTTCATTGATTTACGAACATTAAATTCACAAAATAGGTATTTGCAAATAGTTTGAATTGATATTTCGCTTTCCTTCTAATGAGGTATTAACCCTCTGATGGGCGCAATATGGAAAATTCATACCTATAGGGTGCAACGCATCTATTATATTAAAATACACCTTTTTTGATATAAACATCTACTTTATTAACAAAATTAACTGCAAAATGAAACAACTTATCTCTAATGATTTAAAAAATGAAAACAGGATAAATTAACACAAAAGTGTCTAGTCTGAGTCTACATCAGCATCGTACTGTTCGAACTTTAATTCTTCGGGCGCAATGAATCTCCTAGATGAAGTACACCTGAGAGCATGGAATCTGTCGCTGGTGACTTTTTTTAAACGTTATTTTTAAACGTACTAACCAATGAACAATTAATTCTCATGCGCTTATTAGCTACAGTGGCGTCTACTCTCGTTAATGAAAGCATGAGGATTATTAATCATTGGTTAGTACGTTTAAAAAAAGTCACCAGCGACAGATACCGTGCTCTTGGGTGTACACGCAAAAATATATAAACACATCTTGTGAAAAGATGTACTTACAAGTTTGTTATGTAAATACTACTGCAAACTTATGACACCACAAAACACTATTTATGTTTACTTTGCAAAAAGTTACCTGCCTGGGTGCAATCAATTTTATAGATTTTTTGCGTGTTCACTAAACAAACAACTGCACTGCGCCCAACCAAAAGCACGACTGTCGAGTCGGCAAGGTATGACCATAGGATACACGAACAGACTCGATTTGATTCGTTTCTGCTGTCAAGATATAGCGAGAAAAGTGGACGTGCAATCTATCAGACTAAATGCGCCTGTCAGAGGGTTAAATATAATTCACCATTTTTTAATGAAGTTGTTCTCAAATGCTTTTCAAAATTGGCAAAATAAACATTATATATATATATATATATATATATATATATATATTTTAAATAAAAGAAATCTATAAAGTTAGTAGTTCTGAGTTAAATGTAGCATTATCATAAGCTATTCAATTTCTGTTACAGCACACTTTAGGAATACTAACAATGGCATCGGCAATACGAGTGCAAGACATGGAGGTTATCGAACTACTCTCCGATGAAGAAGTACCAAAAGCAAGTAAGCACAGAGGAAAAAAAGGAAGAAAAACATGCAACATAAATTGCATAAATTTCAAATGTCATTCTGGACTTGATATGAAAATGGCACCTTCCTTTGCACGTGCTTTTTACGGCGTAAATTTAGTTACGAAAAAAGAACGACTCATATGCCAAAAATGCTTTGATGCTGCCATTGACCATCAAAAGGTAATCATAAATCTGTTTTATCTTTGAGTCATCCTTAGTTGGCTCCTTGAAAAAATTAACTTGCCATATTAGCGAAGATACATTCGAATGTATCTTAACCTTCCGTTAGTCACGCCTAAATTTTTGACACAAATGGTTGCGCCGGCCTCCTAGACTGTTTTATTAAATTGCGTATTATTTTTTAAAAATGTGTTTTTTTTTGTAGGAATTACAAAAAACATGCTATATTTAGATGTTTTAATACAAAGCAAGTGATAATCTTTATTAAGTTTTAAAAAAGAGCAGATTTTACATTTTTAAGCAACATAACATAAAACTGGCTTAGTTTGCTTTGATCGACTCAATAAATGCGTTCCTTGAATCTACAATGAGTTGAACCATTTCCTCATTTATGAAGTAGCTAAAAATGTCAAAAACTTCTTTCAGAGATTCAGTTACTGAGGTACATCCGGGTAATCTTTTTATTGTTATCTTTCCTTGTTTGGACAGTTTTACGACTTGGTGGATATTTCTTCCATACCGATCCGTCTTTTCCTAAAAATACAATATAATAGAACTTTTAGTAAGGAATGTATTTTCAAATAAATACCTTTGAAGCATGATAAAAATTCACTAGGCTCTGCTTGTTCCTCATCGCTAACTTCTTGTTCAGTATCCGTGTCATGATCTGAGATCTCTTCGTGATCAGACTCATCAGAATCGGTTTGGTCATCGTAAACATCTGCTTCACTTTGCTCATCTAACACGTCTTCCATTAACTGCCTAAGACAGGCTTCTCCTTGCACAAACGTGTCCATATTTGTTAAAATCCGCTTTCAAAACACACGTAAATAATATGTCACCAATAGTCGCCCTTACACCCACGACCTTACTTCCAGGACGCTCGCCTACATACTACCGCTTAAAGAATATTAATGTTTCTCGAGCGTTATACTAAAAATAGTGAGAAATGCTTGAAAATGATTGCATTCGTTAGATTGAAGTAACAAAAAAAATTCACTTAAATTTTCAAGTCTTTTAAGAAGCTCGTTGCAAAGATTTTTGAATAACGAAATAACATGTGTTTTTATGGGTTATAACCAACAAACCGCGATATTTCTGAGAAAAATAGTGAAAAAATTCTGAAATTTTTCGAACAGCAAGTTTAATGAACTAAGGGCCAGTTTTACCAAAGCCAAGTTATACCTAGAATAAGTATACCGAGGATAAATTTATACTCTCTCTCTCTCTCTCGCTCTCGCTTTCGCTCTCTCTCTCTCTCTCTCTCGCTCTCGCTCTCGCTCTCTCTCTCTCTCTCAGAATGTTATTTATAAAGATTACAAAGCTAAATAATTGTATAAAAGAAATTATGTTTAGGGAAACCTGTTGTACCTTGGACATCGTTGTACTTCGGACTATTTAATTTTTATTTTTACGGATTAATTCTTGGAAAATTTCAAAGCTGTCTCTGGCATTTTCACTTACAATTTTGGAAAAGAAAGCAACTTGTATTAAGCTTGTACTGATAAATCTTTTAATTACTACCGTATGTCCGAGCCCATACCGCTCAAGCGCCGATACCTATGGCCGATACCTTGAAAGGGTCTCGCCGTATTTCCATATGAAAAATGCCCCGGCACTAATTAACTTTGTTAAACCTTTTATTTATTGCTTTTTATCCAAAATACCTCCACAACAAATTTCAGACCGCTAACTTCACGTACAAGGGAAATAGGGGGTTAACAACAATTAACGTTACTATTTTTTTTCTCTGGAACTATAAAAGATATCAAAGTCGTTCAAAAACTAAATTGTAGGATTTCGTGAGTAGTATATTATATATTTTTTCGACGGCATAAAAGCACTGTTTAAAGGTGTAAATTTAAAAAAATAGTTTTTGCAATGGAAAATTTATAACAATTGCTGGAGATACACCAACCAAAAAAATCATATAGAATCATCAATTAGTGAGCTGTTATATAAAAAAATTGAGAAACCTTTAACGCGTTCAGCCGGCGTAGCGCGGTACTCAGTGCCAGCGTAAACGTGTTAATTCATATTATATTATGTATATTTATTTATTAATTAATTATGTATGCACAATATCTATATTGTTTTATAATATACATAATATACAATAATGTGTACAAAAAACAAATAATTCGTATAATTTACATAATCTTTGTAAATGAGTTGGTTACATCAAATATAGTGGTAAATATTTCGGCAGGGCTAACGATTTTAGATTTTTTAGATTTAGCGGATACGTGACTAATAATAAATTACAGCAGCTATATGCGAACTGCATCCTGCTGTCCTACTGCCGTTAGCACAATCAAAAGTAGTGTACTTTAGTATTTACATCCTTGTAACCTTTCACGTTTGGCTATTGCTGGGATTTTTTCTTCACACATTTAGGATAAAAATATTCCATAGGTAACGAAAATATAGCCAAACAACCTTGTTCCGTCGCACAATAAACGGACTTCTACATGTCGGTTTTTACCACTCGATATCGCGATCTATGTACCTCTCTAATCTAGAGTCAATCTCGCCATCAGTCACAACGGTGAGGCGGTATGTTTCCGTGAATCTAGGATACTAATGAGCTTGTAGCCCCGCGCCTTTCCCGAAAAGTCTAATTAACGAATGTCTTTCGCAGTACACACTCTAATAGATAGGTACCGCTATATTTCGAATGCTAAGTCAGCTTGTAAAGGGGAGAAATGACTTTTTGATATTGGTAAATCTACATTGGCATTAATATTTGATGGAACATATGTTAGACATGAAAAAAGTCGAAATAATGCTTATCAACGAAAATCTTATTCCGGACAAAAAAAAGTTCCACTGTGTAAACCTTTCACCATCTGCACAACAAAAATGGCTATACAGGGTGATTCGAAATGGGCGCACTTCCTCTCGTAGAGAGATTCTTCGCAAAAAACTGAACCGAAAGTTCCTGTACAAAATTTTTGTGCTCCGCACAAATTTGGTGAATTTTTTTACGACTCAGGTGGTGCTTTTCGAATATTAGGGTGCCTTCCGCCGCTCCGATGATTGATTTCAAAATTCTAGGCTGCAGAGGAGGCACGCTGGAATAACTACTGCGAGTTTCGCTGCCGTCTAAAATCTTGTCCCTTGAATCTGACTTTGGATTGGATATTTTCGAACTGGATTATCTTGTAAACTAGGCGGAGCACAACAATTTTGTACAGGAACTTTCGGTTCAGTTGTTTGCGAAGAATCTCTCTACGAGAGGAAGTGCGCCCATTTCGAATCACCCTGTATAGTTAATATAGCAGGACCATTCAACGGTACAATGAATGATGCCTCTATAATGAAAACCTTTTTAGAAAATGGATTAAAGTCTCTTTTGCAACGTGGTTATTTCTGCTTTGTTGATCGAGGTTTTCGTGATGCTGTAGAGAATATGGAAAATCTAGGATATAAGGTTTTTATGCCCGCTCTTAAGGGTAATCTCTCGTGCACAATTAACAACTGAAGAAGAAAATTTTTCGCGGTGGGTTACCAAGGTAAGGTAGGTCGTCGAGGCTGTTCATGGAGCCATAGGCCAAAAATTTCGATTATTACATAACAAAGTAGACAACAAGTTATTGCCTGTAGTAAAATCTTTATGCCGAATTGCTGGATTTTTAAACAATACTTTTGGAAAAAGGATTAATTCTGATCGGGAATTTGCCGACGAAATACTTAATTATATGAAAGAGCGTACAGTCCAGCAAAATACTTTGCAAACAGTGGTTGAAACGCAAAGTTTAAATCGCCGTAAAAAACCGTTCATAAAACTCTCTTCAACATGCCTAATAGATTTTCCGGAATTTACTGAAGACGATCTCAAGATACTATTTACAGGCACATATCAAATGTCACAAGCAATATGTTATCTCGCGGAAATAATGGATGACGAGAACACTTTAAATGTCGAATATTTAATGGACTCTGAAAATATTATCAAAATTAAAGTTCGTTCACGCCATATAAATAGTAAAATGTACCAGTGCTACATTGAATATCGGCACAAACGTGAATAGCTACAAGGGTATCCTAAGATACACTTGTGACTGTGCTAATGGCAGTAGGACTGTAGGGTGCTGTTCGCATGTAGCTGCCATAATTTATTATTTGTCACACAGCCGCTATAAGTCTAAAATCGTTAGACCAGCCGAAATATTGACAAATATATTTGACGTAACCACATTATGTACCACCGTTGAGGAGAATAGTGATGATGACTAAAGTCATGAACAGGGTCTGTTAATAGTAGGACAGTAGGATGCAGTTTGCATATAGCTGCTATAATTTATTATTAGTCACGTACCCGCTAAATGTAAAAAATCTAAAATCGTTAGACCTGCCGAAATATTTACTACTATATTTGATGTAACCAACTCATCTACCAAGATTATGTAAATCATACGAATTATTGTTTTTTGTACACATTATTGTATATTATGTATATTATAAAACAATATAGATATTGTGCATACATAATTAATAAATAAATATACATAATATAATATGAATTAACACGTTCACGCTGGCACTGAGTACCGCGCTGCGCCGGCGTGAACGCGTTAAAGGTTTTTCAATTTTTTAACTGTCTTCCACCAAATTAAACTATTTGACAATTTTTTTATATAACAGCTCACTAATTGATGATTCTATATGATTTTTTTGGTTGGTGTATCTCCAGCAATTGTTACAAATTTTCCATTGCAAAAACTATTTTTTAAAATTTACACCTTTAAACAGTGCTTTTATGCCGTCGAAAAAATATATAATATACTACTCACGAATACCTACAATTTAGTTTTTGAACGACTTTGATATCTTTTATAGTTCCAGAGAAAAAAAATAGTAACGTTAATTGTTGTTAACCCCCTATTTCCCTTGTACGTGAAGTTAGCGGTCTGAAATTTGTTGTGGAGGTATTTTGGATAAAAAGCAATAAATAAAAGGTTTAACGAAGTTAATTAGTGCCGGGGCATTTTTCATATGGAAATACGGCGAGACCCTTTGACTTCGGCAGTGTTTGCCGACGGTCGAGAATTTGACAGTTAGAGTTGGCTTGAGAAGAGTGCGCTGTGTGTGCTGCGTGAGAGCGGAAAGTGTCAAACGTCTGATTTCCCGATAGCTGTCAATTCGGGAGATCGAAGTGTTTCATCTGTTATTCAATACTTCGATCTCTCGAATTGACAGCTATCGAGAATTCAGACATTTTACACTTTTCGCTCTCAGGCAACACACTCTTCTAAAGCCAACTTTAACTATCAAAGAATCGACCGTCGGCAAACACTGCTGAAGTCAAATTTCAAGTTATCGGCCATGGGTATCGGCGCTTGAGTGGTTTGGGCTCGGACATACGGTATAGCCTATTTTAAGGAATAGGGAACTTGTATACAATTTTATTTGTATGAAACACAGCAAACAAAATAGTTAAAGTTATTCAAAACACAGTACCAATAGTAAAAACTTGATAAAAGAACTTCTACTCCAAAAACATTACTTTAAAAGTAGCATGGCCACGTCTCCCCAGTGAAACTCCGCGTTGTGGGCGGCACTATCGTGACGTCACTAGCCGCTAACGGTTTGCCTGCGCTAGATATCTAGGGTTAAATATCTCGAAAACTATTGAGAAGTTATCGAGACACACTGCGGAAAAAATTTAGAGAATTTCAAGACGAAACGATTGGTTTTTATCTCATTTTGTTACGATGAATAGTTCTCGAGATATCGCACTTTGTACATAAATTTTATGTACAAAATGCGATATCTCGAGAACTGTTCATCGTAACAAAATGAGATAAAAACTGTTTCGTCTTGAAATTCTCTAAATTTTTTCCGCAGTATGTCTCGATAACTTCTCAATAGTTTTCAAGATATTTAACCCTAGATATCTAGCGCAGGCAAACCGTTAGCGGCTAGTGACGTCACGGCGCGGCGTGCCGCTCGACCGGCTGTTTCAAGTCGGTGGAGTTTATCGCAAACTTTATTAATCTTTTACGGCTTAATTTCGCGTCAGAAAAAAAAATAAAAAAACGTCCCAAATTTTTTTGCGTGCTCAATCCATTTATGATGTTAAAAAAATATGTGCAAGTTCCCTATTAATGATGAGTGAGGTACAACGCTGTCCAAGGTATAACAGGTTCCCCTACATATATTCTGATGAAACTTGGTTAAATCAATCAATTATTGTTGTTATTATTATGATTGATAAAGATAAACGTGTCATAAGCAAAATGATACATGAAAAATTGTAACTAAAATATTAGGGTCAGTAGATAAAATTTTCATCATGATAGCTATTAGCTGAGAGGGTAGTATGCACACTGTGGGGGGTATGTATTTTCAAATTATGAAAAATTATGTCCAAAAGAATGTAACCCCCAACAAAAGGGCATAGCCGGGTTTCTATGTGAGATCTGCCCCAGAGCCGATTTAAATTTTTAATCAACTTTTCAAAAGTACTCGGCCTAAGTATATTTTCGCCACAGTTTCGGACCATTATCCGCCATATTGAATTCGTAATGGTGGATTTTGCAATGTTCGTTTTTTGGTTTTTTAACCAAAACTAATCATCAGAAAAATCTGAAAAAATTCACAGTATTTTTCATCATCATGATACACATTCTGAATTTCTTTGCAATTTTTCCGAATCAAAATTCGCGGAAAAAAAAATTGCGCAAATTTTTGCACGTTATTTTTTTGGGTTCCCATCGCGACGCCAACCCAAATTTTTCACCAATGCATAGCCCATTCCGAAATACACTTTATAGAATTTTTGCAGATTTTTGCAAGGGGTGCGCGGGGGTTAAAATAATCGAAAAATCCCTCATAATGAGTATTTCCGTCTATTTTACTCGCGGAGTACAATTATAAAAATATTTAACTCGTAAAAATTATGTTTTTCGGGAGTTTCAGTTAATTCAAAACCAATCACGCGGCTTTGCAACATTTTTCGCAAAAATTCTTGCGAATAACTACACAGTCACACGAAGAAAAAGTGGGGTATACATTTGATGCGATATATGTTATCCGTAGTAATTTCGCCTCCTAATCACGAATCCGGTGTTAAAATTTGGCTATCACGTCACATTTTTTTTTAATCTCAAAAAACCAGCCAGAGATCATGATTTTCAAAAAGTTAATGGACTTAAACCAAATTCGGTATAAGGGGGTTTTTAGGTCGTTGATCACGAATCTGAAGTCGGATTTCAAAAATTCAAGATGGCGGATCCAATATGGCGAACGAGATTTTCGAAAATTTTAATTTTTGTAAATATAACCATATTCGTCATCAGCGACCGAAAAAACCCCCAGTATACCAAAGGTATGAATTCGTCGATTTTCGAAAATCTCGTCCCCTATATTGGATCCGCCATCTTTAATTTTTGAAATCCGACATCAGATTCGTGATCAGTGACCCAAAAAATCTCCTTATACCGAATTTGGTTTAAGTCCATTAACTTTTTGAAAATCATGATCTCTGGCTGGTTTTTTTGGGATTAAAAAAAAATGTGATGTGATAGCCAAATTTTTACACCGGATTCGTGATTTAGGAGGCGAAATTACTACGGATAACATATATCGCATCAAATGTATACCCCACTTTTTTTTCGTCTGACTGTGTAGTTTTCGCAAGAATTTTTGCGAAAAATTTTGCAGCCGCGTGATTGATTTTAAATTAACTAAAACTCCCGAAAAATATCATTTTTACGAGTAAAATATTTTTATAATTGTACTCCGCGAGTAAAATAGACGGAAATATTCATTATGAGGAATTTTTCCATTATTTTAACCCTTGCGCACCCCTTGACAAAATCTGCAAAAATTCTATAAAGTGTATTTCGGAATGGGCTATGCATTGGTGAAAAATTTTGGTTGGCGTCGCGATCGGAACCCAAAAAAAATAGCGTGCAAAAACTTTCGCAATTTTTTTTTCTGCAAATTTCGATTCGGAAAGATTGCAAAAAAATTCAGAATGTGTATTATGATGATGAAAAACACTGAATTTTTTCAGATTTTTCTGATGATTAGTTTTGGTTAAAAAGCCAAAAAACGAAAATTGCAAGATCCGCCATTACGAATCCAACATGGTGGATAATGGTCCGAAACTTTGGCAAAAATATACGTAGGCCGAGTACTTTTGAAAAGTTGATTAGAAATTTAAATCGGCTCTGGGGCAGATCTCACATGGAAATCCGGCTATGCCCTTTGCCCACAAAAGTTGGAATCAGTAAAATTCTACAAAAGGATGTGCTTTGAAAAATTTTTCATTGCAAAAAAGTATTGATGTCAGAAAATATAGCACCATATCCTTACCGATATAAAAATAATTTTAACTGCATCTGTTGCTTCATCTTACGTACAGGAATATTATTGTTTGTAAACCCAAAGTGGAAGTGACTATATATCGGAGCTCGCGTGGACCAATGTTCAAAATGGTACTTGTCGGCTCCGTGCTTGAAGATTCTATTATTTAGAGAGAATCTCAATTAATATAAATTAAGTTTTTTCTGTAAGTTTTCTGTGTAATCAATATAAATATTGTAACCAAAATTTACATTCAGCACCATTTTTTTTTCATGAAATCGTCATACAGATTTTAATTATTATAAGAGATCTGGATTTTGCAGCAATTACTTTCTAAACCTGCCATAATTGTTGCTCAGTACACATGAAAAAGGAAGAATACTATAGGTTTGTTCCTGCAGAGAATCCGTGACTAATCCCTGACAGTTGGTGATTTGTACGTAGTGCGCATGTGCGGACTTTGACTAGTCAGGGATTTCTGTTGGAACACCGAACGCACTGTACTCTAGTGGTGACGACAGTAATTAATTTTAGAAGAGAGCAAACCTAACCTTTTTAATTTTCGACTAAGGTTATTGTTATTTTTTTTTATATACTACTAGTAGTGTAATAAAAATATGGATGAAAACTCAGGTACAAACAATAGAAAGGTAATACGGTTTGGCGAACAAGGGTTGCAAACGTACAGTTAGTTAAGTAAGAGCGTGTATGGCATTATTCATAAAGAAATTATTCAACAATGTTTTTTTCCACGTACATACGTTTGACATGTTCCAAGGCAATGCGCAATTATGTTAATAATGAGTCCAATCACCACCATCGACAATCACTTGGCATCCCCGAGGCATAGTATCCACCCATTTTTCGACGTATTCGCGGGGAAGTGCCTTCCAAACGCGTCGAATTTCTCAGGATAGCTACTTCACAGTGAACACGTTTTCATAAACAAGCAGAAGCTTCGACGAAAACGTGTCTTCACTGTGAAGCAGCTATTCCGAGAAATTCGACACATTTGAAAGGCACTTCCCCGTAAATACGCCGAAAATTTGATGGATAGTATGCCTCGGAGATGCCAAGCAATAATCGATGGTGGTGATTGAACTCATTATTAACCAAATTGTGCATTGCCTTGGACCATATCAAACGTATGTATGTTGAAAGAAACACATTGTTGAATAATGTCTTCATGAATAATGTCGTACACGCTCTTACTTAAGGAGGATCGTCAGAGAAATGACTTCTCAGAAACCGTAATTGAATATTTTTTAAAATACTTGTGAACCCATTTTAATAAGAGAAAAAAAATCAAACAATTTCACTCTACAGTTTTCTCGTAATTAATTTTTAAAACTTACGAGATTAGCATTCAGTCTTATGGAGAGCATATTTCAAATGCATAGAACTTGCGATTTTCAACCGAAAACAATTCTGGAAACTATGAAATGAGTTTTATCACCACACGAACTTGTTTTTACTAAATTATAAAGAATTTTCACTCTACAGTTTTTTTAATATAAAGGAAAAACTGTCGAAAAATTCAAATATTTCATGTGCATCGTCCGCCATATGCAAAAACGTGGCAACATCGTACTATGTGACGTCATAAACTATTGGCGCGAAGCGTGCTGATAAATTTAAAAGTACGAAAGTACAAATAGGATAATGTATTGACAGATTTATTACAGACATTAATTAACAATATAAAATTTCAGATATTTTAAAAAGTACAACTAGATATACACTGTGAAATACTTTCAAACGATTTTGAAGAATAACATTTCAATGAACACGATCGTTTCAAAATGATATGAAAGTAAAAAACCCTACGAATATTGAGAAGCCACTTTTGTTTTTGAGTTCATCAAATTCTGATATGCATTAAAAAATATGAAATTATTAATAATTGAAAATTTAAACTACGTGCCGAAAATTATGCTCGATCTTTAAAAAAGGAATATAATTTATTAAGAACTTCCGACCGTGCATTAACTCGATTTAAAACTTGTTCTAATCCCTCTTTTCCAATTTTCAAGTAAGCTTCTGAAAAGGTTGTAAATTCAATATTTGCTCCTGCCAATTTGGACAGCATGGACTCGAGATTGAGATTATAAACAGACGTCATGAACCGCTTCAACGCGTTGTCCGTCGATAAGAATTCTGTTTTACCTACCGATTTGCTACCAACTTACAAATGTTGAAATGCTATGTTGCCACGTTTTGCACACATTTTACATATTTAAAATAAATTAAGTTTGAAGTTATAAAATTGTTTTCCAATATTTATCTTATTTTTTAGATTGAAAGTAACAAAAAGGAAAAAGAATTCAGCACCTATATTTATTATTGCAGTTTTTATAAAACTTAAAATTTCACTATTTGAAATTGGCAACACACGTCGATTTCTTTGTTCTTTTTCCCCTTCTACCTCACCCCGAAGAGCACTGACGATCCTCCTTAACAGACTATACTTACAATCTCACGTCCTTCATGGAAGGCTAATTGCCGGACGGATCGGAGTAAGCCATCCCCGCAGTGGCCAGCTTAATAAATACAGCTATACCATGGAATAATAAGTCAGATTGTAAAGGGGAGAAATAACGGATTCCATAGATAACCGTGTAAATCTGATACCTGGCTTGCCATGTACACCCGGGTTCACGGATTCTGAACATAGTGACTTTTCAAAATGTCATATTTCAATATACTAACCAATGAATAATTAATTATCATGCTTTCATTAGCCAGGGCAAAGGCCGCATTAGCTAATGAAAGTTTGACATTTAATTGCTAATTGGCTGTTACGTTTTAAAATTACATTTTGAAAAGTCATTAGGTTCAGAATCCGTGAACCCGGGTGTACACCCGGGGCCACGGATTCTTCTTCTGGTTACTTTTGCAAAATGTTTCTATTATAGGTACCCTATATATTAATTACTCATTCAAATTTCTAACATTAGCATCAACATCTATAGCAGAAATAATGGATTCGGTTTTTGAACAGTAAAAATAACAATTAACAAATTAAGAGAGGGGGGGGCAGTCTTACTTCGACCAGGGTGTACACAATATCCTACAATAAATTAGGACAGTTATTTTGGATTAATCTATTTCTCCAGCCTTATACCATACTTGTAAAACGCTTGCGTGCTGGTTATTCTCAGTATAGCGCTATACCGCGTTTATACTGTGTTTGTAAAACCCGCCCTCATTCATACGAGCAGCTAGTACGCCTGCGTCGGACTAAAAGTTTCCTGACAATCCGCAAACTTTTTTGACTGTCAGCAAACTCGTCTGACTCCTGCTGGAACAGCGGATTTGGAATCAGTGACTGTCACGTACTTCTTGCTGGAACGCATAGAATCTTAATGCGCATGCGCCTGACGTCCGCTGACAGTCTCTGACTTCTGCAGGAACAAACCTTATATACCCGTAGACCGTCAGATAGTGACAGATTCTGGTGCCCCATTTTCACATACAAGCCTCGAAGAGGGTTGAAAAGTAGTTCGATGCTGAGTAGAATGAAGCGAAATTTACGAATCTGGGGATAACATATGGAAAATTCGATTTTTCTTAACAGAAATAAAAAGGGTTCTGTTGCCCATTTTTTTCACGCATGCCTTGTTCACTAAATGATTAATTAATAGAACCTGGCTTCGGAAAACCAAAGGCATGAGTGTTGCAGGTGGCTAAAGGGTTGAAATAAGGGCGTAATCTTGTAAGGAAAAATCGAGATTTTTTGACCGATTTTCCCACACATGCCTATTGGAAGTATGGAAACGTACATCGTCACTAGCCCGAAAAAAGTATTTGCAGGAGTGGCGCGAATGGATATAGTTATTTTCGATATTAGTGCGTGAAGCGCAAGTTTTTAACGAGTGTGAAGTTTGCCGCACGAGCATCGCTCGTGCGGTTATCACACGAGTTAAAAACGGCGTGAAACACACGAATATCGAATTTGACTTTTTGTCGCCAGTGTCAAAACCGAGGTTGGAGCGTGGGCGTCAGTGAAGAGAATAGATATTTTCGTTATAAGGGCGTGAAGCGCCGTTTTTAACGAGTGTGAAGTTTTCCGCACGAGTTAAAACGACGCGAAACGCCCTTATAACGAATTCTATTTTTTGTCACTAAGTGTCAAATATGAGGTTGACGGGGTTGAGGACGCCCGTGAAACCGAGTTTTACGCACTGAGTGACGAAAAAAGTGTTCACACACTGCGCATGTACCTTTATGCACTGCACAGGTTGTTCACACACTGAGCAGCTTCAGTGTGTGAAACACGATTTCACAAGCGTCGAGGACGATCGAAAAACCGAGGTTTTTGACACTGAGTGACAAAAAATACATTTTGGAGTCGTAAAACTTGATGGATTTTTTTTCGATTTTTCAGTTATTTTTCTATGCAAGCCTTTGAAACTATAGACTATTATTGATGTGTTAGACATTATAATGAAATTGGCATGACTATCGGATGTGGACGGAACGAAGACTTGCGTCGGAAAGTTGCAGGAAAATTGTATGCAAATTGCCGCCATTTTCCCACGCATGCCTTTTGACATATGCTTAGGAAAGGTGATTTTAAGTGTATATAACAAAAGACTTGAGTTTCAGACGTGGCCATCATATTATACATAATGTATTGAAGAAAATGCTGACAGAAAAATTCTAGAAATTGCCGCCATTTTCCCACGCATGCCTTTTGACATTTGCTTAGAAAAAGTGATTTTAAGTGTATATAACAAAAGACTTGAGTGTCGGACGTGGCCATCATATTAATTATACATAATGTATTGAAGAAAGAGCTGACAGAAAAATTCTAGAAATTGCCGCCATTTTCCCACGCAAGCCGTTTGACATATGCTTAGAAGAAATGATTCTAAGACTATTGTAATAAAGAGCTTGAGTGTCGGACATGGAGAATATTATTTATGTAAAAAAGAGGTGATAAAAAATATAGAAATATTTTATGCACGGTTATTAATGTGATACCTATAAACATAGGTACATTTCCTTCTGTAAGTATAATAATATTTCATATTATGAAAATAGTGCGCTTAATGTGGTCATATGAGAAATAAATAACTCTTTTTGAAAGTAATGATAGTGAAAAGAGTTAATTTTGTGAATAATTTTGGAAACTGAATTATATTACAAAGTGGTTGTACAATATCTCATAACGAGCTAAATTCACACATATAAGAGTCATTTTTCCACCTATCGTCGGTGAAGTCCTAATACCTCGTAACCAAAAAATGATGAATTGTCGGTTATGAGGTATTAGCACTTCATCGACGCTATAATGGCATTCATTAGAGTGGCCACTGCGGGTCCGATTCGTCCGGCAATTGGCCTTCCGGGAAGGATGTAGGATTGTAATAAGTACAGTTGTATAATTGTATAAGTACAGTTGCAACCTTGTTCGCCAAAACGTACCGATTCGCTATTGTGTGCTGACGAACTTGGCTCTACCGTATGTCCCACTCTGTATTGGCCAGTTTGAAGTTACCTTCGGGGAGGCTTGGTCGGTACTTGAGTCATTTAATACCGGTAGAAGTCGAGTCGGTAGTTAGAGTTGGTGTCAATTCGGGTGATCGAAGTGTCTAACCTCGAAATTGTGAATTTGTGAATAATGGTGAGTAATTTCCATTATTCACAAATTCATAATTTCGAGGTTAGACGCTTCGAACTCCCGAATTGACACCAACTCTAGTACCTGACTCGAGTACCGACTAAGCCTGCGCGAAGGTTATTTCAAACTGGCCAATACAGAGTGGGACATACGGTAGATTAGAAAGGTGCTTAAATCGCGATGATACTGAGCGGTAGGAATCGGTATGTAGGATTATCGTATGGTAATTACTTTCCGAGAAAGATACTAGACTGCAGTCCGTGAATGTTCCGTCACGCGATAGACGCAATTCTGAATATCAGTTCGTACCGTTCTAATCGCATCGCAATCATAAATACCTCGTGAACCTAAAGTTAATCTCGCCATCAGCGAAGCGGTATATTTTGGCAAATCCAGGCTGCTAATGAGCTCGCTGTTCCGCACCTTTTCTAAAAGGGTTAATTGCTAGACTAGTTATAATGAACTGTTTCCCGCAATACCGATTCTGATAAATACCGCTATACTTAGGGCAGGTTGTATAAACGCAGTGAACTGTAGTTCAGCTTGAACTGTGGATGGAGCGTCGTTTTGGTATATTTCGTGTGACACAAAATATACCAAAACGACGCTCGATCCACAGTTCAAGCCGAGCTACAGTTCATCGCGTTTATACATTCGGCCCTTAGAATGCTAAATCAGCTTCCGGGTTTCTAAAAATTTAATTTAGCATTGTTCACTTGAATCTTTTACTTACTCCACTTGAATGTGTTGTGATAGTGTTTTAATACGAAAAATAAATATATTTGTTGTTGAAATCATGTAGTGTCTTAGTTCGTCATCTTACCCGACCTTCCCCTATATTGTAAGTAAATTAAAAATAAAGAAACAAACAAATAACGGCTTGCGTGGGAAAATGGCGGCAATTTCTAGAATTTTTCTGTCCGCTCTTTAACTCTTTTCACTATCATTACTTTCAAAAAGAGTTATTTATTTCTCATATGACCACATTAAGCGCACTATTTTCATAATATGAAATATTATTATACTTACAGAAGGAAATGTACCTATGTTTATAGGTATCACATTAATAACCGTGCATAAAATATTTCTATATTTTTTATCACCTCTTTTTTACATAAATAATATTCTCCATGTCCGACACTCAAGCTCTTTATTACAATAGTCTTAGAATCATTTCTTCTAAGCATATGTCAAACGGCTTGCGTGGGAAAATGGCGGCAATTTCTAGAATTTTTCTGTCAGCTCTTTCTTCAATACATTATGTATAATTAATATGATGGCCACGTCCGACACTCACGTCTTTTGTTATATACAATTAAAATCACTTTTTCTAAGCATACGTCAAAAGGCATGCGTGGGAAAATGGCGGCAATTTCCATACAATTTTCCTGCAATTTTCCTATGTTGTTAAAATATGAAGGCCACGCTCTACACTCAAGCCATTATTTTTTTACGGACTCTTAAATTCATAAGTTTTTATTGCAATTAATTTCGTTCATGGAAAAATAACTGAAAAATTGAAAAAAAAATCCGTTAACGTTTACGACACCAAAATGTATAATACTTATCAATTCGCGCCACTCATGCCAATATTTTTTCGGGCTAGTGACGATGTACGTTTCCATACTTCCAATAGGCATCTGTGGGAAAATCGGTCAAAATGTCGATTTTTTCTTACAAGATTACGCCCTTATTTCAACCCTTTAGCCACATGCAACAATCATGCCTTTGGTTTTCCGAAGCCAGGTTCTATTAATTAGTTATTTAGTGAACAAGGCATGCGTGAAAAAATGGGCAACAGACACCTTTTTATTTCTGTTAAGAAAAATCGAATTTTCCATATGTTATCCCCAGGGGCCATTCATAAATTTCGCTTCATTCTACTCAGCATTGAAGTACTTTTCAACCCTCTTCGAGGCTTGTATGCGAAAATGGGGCACCAGAATCTATCACTATCTGACGGTCTAATAGTGAATGTATTGAAATAATCACTTCTTCAATAATGAAAATTTTGGATTGTCTGCTATTGAAGTACCTTTTAGGATACTACAACTAAAAATGTCACAAACTCAAGTCACTTGATACATTTTGTAAATCGGTCACAATGGCGAAGCGGTAGGTTTTTGCGAATTTAGGCTGTCAATGAGCCCGCAGCCATGCACCTTTCCCGGAAGGATTAATTACTGGACGAGTCGTAATGAACCGCTTTCCACAATACCCATTCTAATAAACACCGCTATCTATCTTCTTCTATCTTCCGTATACACGTTTAAATAAAAATGTTATATTCGTTTCTTCAAGGTCTAACGTCGCGGTCTCACAGGGTCATAAACTGGGCGAGAGCACTACATACCTGTATTGTGCATGTGTCACGTCAATGTCAACACGTTGAGACCGCGTCGTAAGATCTCCGAAAGTTCTTTACCGATTGCTTTGAAATTTGGACATAACGTTGCATTCGAATACGCGCGTTTTTCATATATACCTACTCTTTATATACCTACTCCTTAAGGAGGTAAATGAATAAAAATGTATCTTAAATTTCCGAAAGTTATTCACCGATTGCTTTGAAATTTTAATACGTTGCATTTGAATACGCACGTTTTTTTTTATATATCTACTATCTATATACCAACTCCCTTAAGGGAGTAAAATAAAGACGAGATTATGTCGTGATTCACGCGGACAAAGTCGCAAGGGGAAAGCTATTGACTACTTACTTCTAAAGTAACTGAATATGGATTAAGAGTTACTGATGTCTGGCGAATCACACGGTCTTCTTATCACAGAAATTTGGGTTATACCACATTTGTGTGTGTGTGCGCTTACTCGCATTTAAAACATGT
Source organism: Xiphydria camelus (assembly GCA_963678675.1). NCBI lineage: Eukaryota > Metazoa > Arthropoda > Insecta > Hymenoptera > Xiphydriidae > Xiphydria > Xiphydria camelus. Next base: position 21,519,203 of record OY783191.1, read on the forward strand.
TTAGAAAAGACTAATTTTAGGCCATTTTTATACGAAGCATCATTATGATGCATAAATTTTACAGCCTGAAAGCTGAAATAAATGATAGTATCCATTGCCAGCAAGTTGACATTGACACATCAGGTCCTACGGTCACTTAACTACAAGGCCGGGTGTCCACCGGATCGGGCCGACCACAATTGAGCCGATCGCTGGGCACTTGGGTGTATGTATATATATATATACCGATCAGGTATATATAGATATACAGATTGGGTATATATACATATACTCAATAGTCCAGTCAAATTTCCGTTTAAATCGAAAAATGAGACATAATGGCGAAAACTTGGGAAAAGGTGTGTCTTGATGTTATTAATGGAGGGAACATATTAAAAGAAGAATCCCCCCCCCCCCCGGCGAAGTGTGTAAAAAAATTATTTATTGTTGAAAAAATCGGTTCTTCGCTAATATTTTGAAAACTACGTGACCTATTGAAAAATAGTTTAGACAAAAGTTATAGATAATAAAATTATCTACAAAAAAGCTATTACACTTTTTACCCTATCTTCAACGCCTAACAAGCTAGGACCTCCAGATGAGTTGAAATGTTCAAATATTCATAACAAATCCAAAAATTAAGATTTTTGCAATTTCCTTTTTTGTAACTCGTTTAGAAAAATCTCATCATTTTTCCTAGCGTAACCAAATTTTGATTTTCATTGTTGTTTACATATGATTGATTTTTAAAGTTTTAAATACTTGAATTTACATAGAAATTTGCAATTAACAATTTTTTAAATTATACCATCGTTTATTTTGGATTGTTTCTGAATAAAAAGATAAATAGCAATTCAACGTGTCTCATCTGGTTTGCAAGATATGCTAAATTGAAAAGGAAGGAGATTTATGCGATGATCACCACTGACTACACAAACTGTGCCAAACATATAGACGTTTGTGTGCGCGCGCTGCTGCAGTTGCTGCGAGTGTTAGTGAGGCAGAGGGTTGGTCCGGGCGTTTCGGAGTAACTGTTCCGTTGCAGGGGATTCGTAGCATCGTGACCATGAATACCTCGCCAACCTAGTAGCCCAGGCAGTGTGCATTATCTTATTTCCATTAGCTTCTTTCCAGCGCCTCCTAGGTAAACGGTTCTATTTTTGGTTGATCAACAAAATTGATTCAATTTCATTGAACAGTGCTTGGAGAAACAAATTTTTGAAAATCGCGTCACGCGCGCGTTCTAAGTGTCTCGAATTGGCGTACATTTTATCACCAATGCTTCGATAGCGCAACGGTCAAGTTGCCGGGCTGGGAGTCTCGATGTCGTGGGTTCAAATCTCGTTGGTTTTTTTTTCTTTTTTCTTTATTAACTCTTTTTTTTCATTTGATTGCACCACTTCTTGTTATAGAAAGTGGTTTACATTACCGAATGAAATAATAGTTTCAATGTTTTTCATAGTTTTACATTATCATCTTCCTTATTGAGGTGAACCAATATTATTTGTAACAACAGTTGGAAACATCGTTGCGTTTTTTTTACTCTTACATTTCGTCATAGGAATTTTTGGCTGCCGAAGATTTTGTTCATAATTTTGGGTGATAGTTGTCGGAAAAACATTTGAAGCACACCGTATTTTGACACCATAAGTATTTATTTTGACGAATGGGATTTTGCCACACGCACATTTACACTTTAAAAGCGTTATGGAAAAGCAAATTTCATTATTTCATTCAGTGTTTCAAATGTTTTTTCGACAATTATCATCCAAAATCATGAACAAAATTTTCGGCAGCCAATAATTCCCATAACAAAATGTAAGAGCAAAATAAAATGCAACGATGTTTCCAACTGTTCTCATAAATAATATTCTGCCCTGCTAAGATAGGAAGTCGTATGTGCAAAAACGTCGATTTTTGCTTTTTTGGCTATTTGAACATATCTACGAGTAAAAATCATCTCTGAAACAGTGTTTTGAGAACAAATTTTTTGGAAAAACGCGTCGTGCGCGCGTTCCAAGTGTCTGGAATTGGCGTACATTATATTACCAATGCTTTGATAGCGCAACGCTCAAGTTGTCCGGCTGGGAGTCTCGATGGCGTGCATTCAAATCTTGTTGGTTTTTTCTTCTTCTTTGTTAACTCTTTTTTTCATTTGATTGCAACCCATTCTTGTTATAGAAAGTAATTTACATTATCGTATAAAATAATAGTTTCAATTTTGTTCATAGTTTTACATTTTGTTCTCCCTCATTGAGGTTAACCAATACTGCCGTGCTAAGACAGGAAGTCGTATCTACACTTTAACACATTACGATATGTTCAAATAGCCAAAAAAGCAAAAATCGACGTTTTTGCACATACGACTTCCTATCTTAGCAGGGCAGAATATTATTTATGAGAACAGTTGGAAACATCGTTGCATTTTATTTTGCTCTTACATTTTGTTATGGGAATTATTGGCTGCCGAAAATTTTGTTCATGATTTTGGATGATAATTGTCGAAAAAACATTTGAAACACTGAATGAAATAATGAAATTTGCTTTTCCATAACGCTTTTAAAGTGTAAATGTGCGTGTGGCAAAATCCCATTCGTCAAAATAAATACTTATGGTGTCAAAATACGGTGTGCTTCAAATGTTTTTCCGACAACTATCACCCAAAATTATGAACAAAATCTTCGGCAGCCAAAAATTCCTATGACGAAATGTAAGAGTAAAAAAAACGCAACGATGTTTCCAACTGTTGTTACAAATAATATTGGTTCACCTCAATAAGGAAGATGATAATGTAAAACTATGAAAAACATTGAAACTATTATTTCATTCGGTAATGTAAACCACTTTCTATAACAAGAAGTGGTGCAATCAAATGAAAAAAAAGAGTTAATAAAGAAAAAAGAAAAAAAACCAACGAGATTTGAACCCACGACATCGAGACTCCCAGCCCGGCAACTTGACCGTTGCGCTATCGAAGCATTGGTGATAAAATGTACGCCAATTCGAGACACTTAGAACGCGCGCGTGACGCGATTTTCAAAAATTTGTTTCTCCAAGCACTGTTCAATGAAATTGAATCAATTTTGTTGATCAACCAAAAATAGAACCGTTTACCTAGGAGGCGCTGGAAAGAAAAGCTAATAGAAATAAGATAATGCACACTGCCTGGGCTACTAGGTTGGCGAGGTATTCATGGTCACGATGCTACGAATCCCCTGCAACGGAACAGTTACTCCGAAACGCCGAGACCAACCCTCTGCCTCACTAACACTCGCAGCAACTGCAGCAGCGCGCGCACACAAACGTCTATATGTTTGGCACAGTTTGTGTAGTCAGTGGTGATCATCGCATAAATCTCCTTCCTTTTCAATTTAGCATATCTTGCAAACCAGATGAGACACGTTGAATTGCTATTTATCTTTTTATTCAGAAACAATCCAAAATAAACGATGGTATAATTTAAAAAATTGTTAATTGCAAATTTCTATGTAAATTCAAGCATTTAAAACTTTAAAAATCAATCATGTGTAAACAACAATGAAAATCAAAATTTGGTTACGCTAGGAAAAATGATGAGATTTTTCTAAACGAGTTACAAAAAATAAAATTGCAAAAATCTTAATTTTTGGATTTGTTATGAATATTTGAACATTTCAACTCATCTGGAGGTCCTAGCTTGTTAGGCGTTGAAGATAGGGTAAAAAGTGTAATAGCTTTTTTGTAGATAATTTTATTATCTATAACTTTTGTCTAAACTATTTTTCAATAGGTCACGTAGTTTTCAAAATATTAGCGAAGAACCGATTTTTTCAACAATAAATAATTTTTTTACACACTTCGCCGGGGGGGGATTCTTCTTTTAATATGTTCCCTCCATTAATAACATAAAAACACACCTTTTCCCAAGTTTTCGCCATTATGTCTCATTTTTCGATTTAAACGGAAATTTGACTGGACTACAAGTGCTCAGCGATCGGCTCAGCGATTCTGGTCGGCCCGACCCGGTGGACACCCGACCTAAGTGACTCTGGTCAGTTCCCGTAATAAATGTTTCGGTTCGCCTAGGAGAGGCGCTGCTAAACAATATTCGCTCGCCGCCTATAGGGCATTCCGCGCCAGATTGACAAGCCCCTCTGCCCCTCTCCATGCCTCGCCCCTCCCCATGCTCTCTGTCCCTCGCCATGGCGGATTTGCTTCGCGATTTTTTCCTGCTTTGTTCACTCCAAAAGGTCCTTAATTAAAAAAATTTTTTTTTTCATCATGGCATTAATAAATTATAAAATTTGTAAGACTACCATTCTAATTTTTTAAATTCTGAAAAAATTCTTAAAAATTTTCTTCATCCAATTAAAGGTGAACCTTTCGAACGAATGCGAAATTGGTAAAAATTAGTTTACTATTTTTTTACGCAATTCAAACATTTTTTCAAGAAAAAATAATTTTTGAACCTGGTTCAAGTTCTGTGTAGAAAATATTAGAATATTCTAAGATGAATAAAAATAACTTAAAAAGTGAAATTAATTTTTCCCGCATTTATTGCGAGTTTTCGGAACAAATAAGTTTCACTGTCAGTCATTTTGATCCGGTAAGGAATATTTTAATATTTCCTGTGGAATTTGAACCGAGTTTAAAAATGATTTTTCTGAAAAAGAATATGTTTGTAGTGCATACAATAATTGTAAACCAAATATTACCACTTTCAAACGAGTCTTAAATTGGCAATAACTTCTCAGATGATTTCTGAGAATTTTTTGGGAATTAAAAAAAATAGTGATTCCTGGTAGTCTTAAAAAAACATAATTCATGAATGTCATGACGGAAAAAAATTATTTAAAGAATTGGAGACTTTTGAGAGTGAACACAACACTGAAAGTAATCGCGAAGCAAATCTGCGACGGTGAGGGTCAAATGGAAGAACGCCCCATACACATGTCTTAGTCTGACATATTCTAACAGATACTTCAATAGGGTATTTGACTAGAAAAAAATATTCATATTTTTAAATTCAATTTGTAATCTGTAAACATATTTAATATCATGTGAAAAAAATGCTCTAAAAAGTAATTACTCGCCGAATTATAAGCGCATTTCTCTCTCCAATGTTGTGACGTCATCGAAGAGCCGTGAAAGACGCACTTATGCCAAGCTGCGGGTGCGAGAGGGATAGACATACAATACTGTGACGTATACTGCACTTTTAAATATCGTTTTCCGGCTCAGATAAGGCCGAAAATGAAAAATGAAAAAATACGGGGTTGATAATTGTTTCCAAATTTTTTGAATCATTAATAAAAAAAAATCAGTCAAATCAGTCAACCCTATTGCAGACAATTAAAATTTTTCATTAGTACAGTGATATTATATTTATTTATTTATTTATCAATTTATTTTTATATTATACTTTCACTATATGATTCTTATTACTTCATGTTTACTGGACAACAATTCGGTACCTTGGAATGAAAGTTCCAACAACCATTTTTCGTGAAATTGAGTTGTTAGTGAGACAGGGTTTTATGTACTCTTTTCTATCGATTCTGAGACTCCCAGAGCCATCTGTCGGCTAATAGTCGAATTAGCAGTGGCACTTAGTTCCATCTGAAACAATATACCTATCGTCACTTATTGGTAGAACAAAGTTTTAAACGCTGTTATCCGTAAGACATGGTTCTAAGTGAGTATCAGATAGAACTGTGTCAGTTTTAAACTTCAGATAGAACTTTGTTCTTGTTCTTTGTCTTATGCCATAGGCGCAATTCACACAGAAGTGGCGCGTGGAGGTGGTGTGGATCTGGCGTGGAGCGGGCATTTGTCACTTGCATTTAAGCCTATGAAGGACCACGCCAGTCCATGCCAGTGCCACGCCACTTCTGTCTGTATTGCCTCATAGGTTAACATGGAGGTGGCAAATGCCCGCTCCACGCCACCTCCACGCGCCACTTCTGTGTGAATTGCGCCTTATGTAGTAGTTTCCATGCTGCTGTAGGACACTTCAGTCTAGTGTTATGTTATTTTTGTCGGTATAGAGTGTTTAAAGACTTTATATTTCGATGAAAAGAGTGGAAATCAAAAGAAAAATGCAACAAAATACGGAAATCATATTTACTTCGTGGTAAGCAGTTACATTTAATTGGTCTTATAGCAGTTTTTGTTTCTAACCTATTTTTTAAAACAATTTTAAAGATATAATGGTTTTCCCCCTTACTAACAGTCAAACTGAAACAAGTAGTCTTAGTTATGATATGAGGGGTATAGATGCAAAAGCCGCCAAGTCAAATCTTGGTGAAATCCGAATCAGACACGGGAATTTGTTCCTTATAAATACGCGCAGTTGCAAGCGTATTTTCTACCTTATATTATTAACGGTATAAGGTGGAATTTGCACCTAAATTATGTTCGACGCGTTATGCATGTACTTATAAAGAACAAACTCCCGTATCCAATTCAGACTTCACAGAAATGTGACTATGTGACTTGGCGACTTTTGCATCTATACCCCTCATAGTCCAAGAGCTGGCGTACAAAATGTGCAAGAGTTTTCTCCTATCTGGTACAATTCTAGTGAATTACAATTGGGTTGTAAAACGTCACTGTACAGTAAGCCGGTCTGGTTTTGGGACACCTGGCGTTCGCGCGCCACCAAAGGTGTCAGAATAATTAGCTTCGTGCAACTGTTTTCTACTAGCTCCAAATTAGTTTATAATTAGTTTATGCAATAAAAAACTCAAAACAAACAGTCAGCCAGCAAAAGAGTGGGACACGGCCAGTCAGCATTACTGTAAAGTTGTAGAAAATATTAAGTTCATGCAAGTGTTTTCTCCACTCAAAATTTTAAATATGTTAATTAATTCAATAACAACTATAAATCAATCAGTCAGACCTCATTTATATAGAACCCACTCAGTCAGCAGTTCAGAGAAGTTGCGATAATAAGTACGCGCGACTTCTCAATAACAATCATAAGAATCATAATTTTACTGGAAATACTGTACTCATATCCAAAAAAACATCATAAAAAATATGATAATTTAAACAAAATGAAAATTAACGATTACAATCAAGACATAAACAATGATTACACCAAAAGTAATGAAGGAAGGTGTAATGAAAGAAGAGGGATAACAACTATTCAATTTTCTTTTATTATTTCTTTTATTCAAATTTCAATTTTATGGTAAATGTACTCAAATAATATAGAAATCGCTTCAATGATTTTGACAACAGCAAAAAAATAATTGCGGGCCCCGCCAGGAAAGTGTATTAATAATATAGAGTCTAATTGACTTACCTCTTTTCAGATATATTAATTCTATCCCGCAGGACTTCTCTCACTTTCTTGCTCAAAGCCGTAAATTTTCTATAACATGGCACATGATAACCATCGATGTCATTGGGAACTGATGGCAGCACTACATTATTAAACGATAAACTATTATCCCGACGAATTTTTAAAAATGATTGGCATTTTGCAATACTACTTTCTGTTAAGGGCAGTATATTGTCTCCTTTTTTTCAAACAAAATACACAATGAACCACACATTTCTCCATAATATTTGCTTCACAACGCACGAATGTAGTGTCATCTGTCGCGTACCGAAGATTTTAATTCGTTTCTCCCCAACTAACACACAAATACATGCACCAGAGCCTTACACCTCGAATCCGCCCTGGCCCGAGAAAAACTGAGGAAACGTTTCTTTCTCTACAGCAGTGCTGGCAAAGATTCTTTATTCATTGTTCTCCGCTTCGCTCAAGATACAGTTGGTCGCCAGATGCCTTAACTACGTAGTCTCTTGTTTTAGAGCAAGGGTCATCCCTTGCGCGGATGATTGTTTTTGAGAAGTCGCGCGTACTTATTATCGCAACTTCTCTGAACTGCTGACTGTGTGGGTTCTATATAAATGAGGTCTGACTGGTTGATTTATAGTTGTTATTGAATGAATTAACATATTGAAAAATTTGAGTTTGGAGAAAACACTTGCATGAACTTAATTTTTTCTACAACTTTACAGTAATGCTGACTGGCCGTGTCCCACTCTTTTGCTGGCTGACTGTTTGTTTTGAGTTTTTTATTGCATAGACTAATTACAAATGAATTTGGAGCTAGTAGAAAACAGTTGCAGGAACCTAATTATTCTGACACCTTTGGTGGCGCGCGAATGCCAGGTGTCCCAAAACCAGACCGGCTAACTGTACAGTGACGTTTTACAGCCCAATTGTAATTCACTAGAATTGTACCAGATAGGAGAAAACTCTTGCACATTTTGTACGCCAGCTCTCCGACTATCATATAGAAAATGCAGATACTGAACAGCAGTACGAAATCAGTAATGTAACACCTAAATATAATACCTGAAGTAGTGAATGAAGAGGAAATTGCTATAGAAGAGCCTGAAAGAGAATGCCCAAAAGGAAGCGGATTCGAAATGAGAAAATGTTGAAATGCAACGAAAGAAAGAGGAAGTGCTGAGCTGGTGAAGGCTATCTAAGCAAAAGGAAGGAGTGGGTACCTGCAGAGACAGTTTTAACTAAAAAAGATTGCCTCAATGGATGCAAGATTAAATGGAGCACCAAATACCAATGAAGCTAAGAAATGATTTACTAGCTTCATTTTACAAATTAAACCAAAATGATAAACACCTATATCTGATTCAAATCAGAGGATTATGAGAAAAACGATCAACCAAAAAAATTAATTATGAAAATAATGAGAATGTGAGCCGTAGCCAATTGTCATTTATGTATTACTTTCCCGTAAAGGGAGAAATGGTAAGAGTATGTAAATAATTTTTCTTGGGAACACTGCATTTCACAAAAACCTGTTTATAATGCACATGCTTCAAAGGATGTTAATCAGGTACCAAAAGAGGATGGTAGAGGAAAATCTATTAAATCAGCAAGACGCATGGCACAAGAGGTGATACATGGTGTAATTGCACATATAAAGCAATTTCCAGCCACTGAGTCGCATTATTGCCGAAGTAAAACTAAACGCCAATACCTTGAAGCAACTTTAAATAAGCGTCCCAAAAAAAAATGTACGAATTGTACCTTACATGGTGCCAAGAAAACCAGAAACAACCTGTGAAACTGTCCATGTACCGCCGTATATTCGTCACTAATTTTAACTATGGCTTCCATGTTCCCAAAACAGATAGGTGCATAAGATGTGAGTCGTACAAATTAAAAAAGTCAGAGGGAAATATAACGAATGGAGAACAAAATACCTATCAAGATCATTTAGCCGAAAAAATCAGCAATGAGGGGACAGAAAAAAAAGGACAAGGAAAGCGAATATCCACTTTTAATATTTGACCTTGAAAATGTGATCACTTGCTCTAGGACTGAAATAGGCAACTTTCTTTATCTTCCTAAATTAAATGTGCACAACTTAACTGCATATTTAACAACGACTAAAACTGTTTATTGTGCTATTTGGACCGAAGCACAACAAGACAGAACTGGTAACTGCTTAGCTAGTGCATTCAAAAAAATTATAGACAGAGTCATGTCAGACAATGATATTGGACCACAACTTATAACATGGAGCGACTCAAGTTTCGCCAAAAACGGAAATTCGTTTATATCATTTTCTGTTTTGGAGATTTTGCGGCAAAATAAAGACATAATTACCTTAAGGAGGATCGACTGTTTCTTTGGAGTCAAAAATGTGTTTAAAAAAAATGTTTTCATAGCGATCTGAAACTTTATGGAATAATAATTAAATGAATTATGAACCCATTTTATGCATCGTTCATGCTGAAAATCATTAGTAAATAAAATATTGAAAAACTTATGGCGGACTATTAGAGCGTCAATGACTCCGGAATCGTTGTCAGTGGCTTCTTGTCCAACATTTTAAAGAAAAATAAAAAATTACAAATAATCTATAAAAACCTATAAAAACAACTCATAGAGAATGCTGAAGGCATAAAACAGTTATTCGATTGATAATTCAGTATCATGGATATATGATTATAGTTTAAACATTTTTTAATGTGCGTTGCAATTTTCATTGTATTCTTGGCAACGTTGTACTCCACGATATTTTATATTGGCTGCAGTGACGCGTGAACTACAGTGGCCAGCTATGGCGGATGACGCGAGCATGCAGCAAAGCCAGTATTAAAGGGAAATTTTTTCGAAAAAGAAAAAGAGTTGTACAAGTAAAGGCATGATTTCGTTTAAACAATCATTCAATTTGGATAAAGATTTTAAGGACAATATTTTTTTTATCGTTCTGAATCTTTCAAATTTCGCGCTCAGTTTGAATGGATGCCAGGTAAGGTTCGGTCTTTGAGCTTTACAACTGTTTCGCTGCCGTGTTGCCAAGTCTCTCACCGTTAATATGGCGTGCTAATGGTTTGCGAAGTAAAAACGAATTTCATGATAATATTACGTTGCAACCGTACGGTAAAACCCAATTTACTTATTTTTTACATAATCCTTAATATTTCATCTGTCAAATTACTAGTCTTTCAAAGTCTAAAGTTGGCGGAATGTGTGTTAAAGTCAGTGATAATCTACCTTAGTACAATCGTCTCCCATTAGGCAATATGTGAAATGTGGTCAACTTTAGAATGAAATAACGAAGAAACTAGACGGTCTATATTGCTCAAATTTTCGTATTAGTTGTGTAAAGTATTCGTTATGTCATATAAAACAATTAGGGCTGTAAGTTGGTTTTCGTCTGATAGTCGAACCTCCTTAACAATGAATTATTCTTGTGCCGGGCATGGGGCAGTACAGAAAGTACAATAGATTCAGTGCATAGTAGGATTGAGAACCACATGGAGAAAGCGGAATTCTTCTCTCCTTTAGGCTTTATCAGGAACCTCAAGGCAATTAATAAAAAGCATCCATATGTGATCCTTCAAATGAAAGATAGTGATTTCAAAAACGATGAAGAATGTGTTGCCCATTTTGACTACAAGAAGGTGCCATTTTCCAAAGTAGTGGCACTAAAATTTACTCAAGAGATTAACGTTGTTCAATGTAAAACTTCACACACTCAGGAATGATTTCAAGCAGCGGTTATCCTTTCAGAAATTAATATACGCCGCGAATCTGTACGAAAGCATGGTGGTAGTACTTTTGTTCGGACACGTGGAGGTCGCAGAAACCTAAACACCAATAAAATAATTCTCTGTCAGCTACTCCAGCACTGCAACTAACTCCCAAAATATTACAAGAAAAAAAAACGTTTCAAATGAAAAAGTAGCAGCCATTAAAATGATGATGTTGAGCATGCCAGATGTGGACAAAACATTTTATAAGGCTTTATTGAAAATCACTTAAATATAAAATTGTTAGGTACCTAGTTTGTGTTTTCTGTTTTATTTAAATTTTTTTAAAGTTGTTTTCTATATACCAAAATATTTCTATGTTGTTTTCTTGTAAACTTTTTATGTAATGTGTGTTACCACTGTTGCCTGAAATAAGAGATATATTAAAAAATTTTAAAATTATAATTACTTTCATTTTTTAAATTTAAGATTAGGTACCTATGAATATGTTTACCATAATAATTTTTCCACATTGGTGTGCCAGTAACAAGGTTCTAAGTGACATATATAACTTTGTACCGTTTGTTAAAATAATTTGCAATTTGGAATTTGAGAGCCAAGGTTCTATGTGGCACTTAGAACTTTGTCCTGTTGTGAAACATCGTAAACACTTTGGACAAGGTTCTATCTACAATAAATCAAATGCCCGTTTACAGGGTTCTACTTTATTTAGATTGAAATTATCGACATTAAATACTTACGAAACATAAAAGTAGATAACTGCAAAAAATTGCAAGAAAAGGGTAGAAAATGAAGAAAACTGCATTAGATTGAAACTTGGCTGGCCAATATCTCAAAACCGTTGGTCTATCTGTTAGAACTTTGTCATTCCAAGGTGCCAAATTATGACAGGTTTAGAAAGTAGCTGCTGCAAAATCCAGATCTCATATAGTAATTAGAATCTGTATGAAGATCTTGCGAAAAAATAGTGCAGAATGTATTTGTTAGTTACAATATTAATATTAAAACAATTTAGCAACTTAGTTCATATTTAATGAGTTTTTCTAAATAATAGATTTTTCAAACAGTGTCGACAAGTACAATTTTGAACATTGGTCGCAAGCTCTGATATACCTAGTGACTTCGACTTCGGGTTTATAAACAATAATATTGCTGAATTCGAAGTGAATTAACGGGTGTAATTAAAATTTTTGTTGATCTCCATAGACTCCGAGATACCATAGTTGTTGAAAACGCAGCTATTGAATTTTCCCATGTATTTTTCAAATACGTTACTTTTATACTTAATTTTTATATCAATTCAGGGCAGTTTATGGTCAGGAGTTGTAAAAAAGTTAATCGTTTTTGAGAATTATTTATACGGAAAGGAAAAAAATCAATGGGGTCATCCCACCCATCACAATTTTATAAAAATAATAGTTTCATTCGGACACTGAAACGTAATAAGATTCTGTCTCGTCAAAAAAAAAACCGATTTTGTTGATTGTTGCAAGTAGGAGAGCGTAAAATATGAAAATCTTCAATTAAATTTCGCGCCGGATCTGACGTGATATAACCCAACGTTGAACGCACTGCGCGCATGCGTTCTCGGCAAGCGTCGAATGGTATTTGGTGTTTGTTTACATTCGTAACCAATCACGACTTTCGTCGCTTTCTAACCAATCAAAGGGGCGGGATATAAGACGTCATATGAAGGCGCACTTTTTAACTTTCTTGTTAATTTCCATTTTTTTCACGTATTAGGAGGAATAAATTTGAAAAACGAAAAAATAGGTGTATTTTAATTTTTCCCGAACTTTCATAATACGAGACAAAAAATTGACGGGATGACCCTATTGCGTTATTTTTTTTTATACCATTAAACACGTATTGAAAATTAGAACGGAATGTTTGTTTTTTAAAAACGAAATGGCGTCTAGCTGGTTTAGGCAGCGAACTCTTGCAACTCCATCCTTCAATGTGGGAACATCTAGCTCCTTGTATGTCTGTATCGTAAAACTGAGAAGTACGTATTTTTTTAAGGATACAAAATTGGTGATGAAGCTAACCATCGATCACTAAAGCATAAAATTTGTTGGCCAAGTTGCGAAGTTTTTTCTTCAGTGCTCGGTAGTTAGTTGCATCATCAATTTTGCACCCTTTAAGAATATACTTAAGTTTTGAATTTCAAACATATATTGCATAATTCCGTAGCGAAATACCAACAGATGTCGTTCGCAGTTTTTTTTCCGCTCTCACATGTGTCAAAAGTATAAAGTGTCGTACATTAAATGAATGCTGAAATTTGTGCCGACATTTTAAGAAAGTATTCATCGAGATCCGTGCCGTATACGAAGTTTAATTATATTTTGAACATGGAAGGAAAAAACGTGTATTGTCGGTGCATTTCGCTTTTTTATTTCGGAAAAGGCAAAAACGCATCGCAAACCCACAAAAAAATATGCGCCGTGTACGTAAGCGAAAGTGTGTGTCGGAAGTGGTTTGCGAAATTTTGTTGCGGAGATTTTGATCTCGAAGATGCTCCTCGCTCTGGTGTCAGTCACTACTGATGTCGATCAAATCAAGGCTTTTTAATCGACTCCGACTGGCATTTGACGACTACAGAGATCGGACATAACCTCAACATTAATCAATCAACTGTTTCGAGGCATTTACGGAAGCTTGGGATGGTTAACAAGCTTGATGTTTGGGTGCCGCATAAACTGAGCGAAAAGAATTTAATGGACCGAATTTCTGCTTGCGACTCGCTGCTAAAACGCCATCAAAATGAACCATTTTTAAAGCAGATGATTACTGGCGATGAAAAGTGGATTGTCTACACAATATCAGCCGAAGAAGATCATGGTCGAAGCGCGGAGAGGCTCCTCACACGGTCGCAAAGGCAGGATTACACCTGAAGAAGGTCATGCTCACAAGGAGTGTTAGGTAGGTGTCCGCCTCCGATTTCGATCTCCTTGTAATATGTTGTAGTCCACTAAAAACTAAGAGATACGTATTTTTTCTTATCGGCCCATAAAGGGTTTTAAGGGGTGAAACCGACCCCCAAAGTCAGGACCAACATCGGGTGGTTCTGCAGTTTCAGGTAGAAACACCGAACCTTCGGGAACGAGATCCATGGCAAATTATTCATTATAACGAGTAATGAAAATACACGTTAATCTGCCAATGGGGGTGTAAGGGAAGGGGGTGAACTACCCCTTCAAAACCAATTTTCTTGCCGTGATAGAAAAATTGTAATTTCTTTTTTGATCGGACCATTTGCATTTTGTAGAGGGTAAAAAATTAAGGAACACGTGTTTTTGCATTTCAACGAAATCCCGCTCTAAAGGGATTACTTACCCCCTGATTCTGAACTCGATTATCGTGCTATTATAACTATAACTTTTTCTTTCTAGTGTTGCATTAATACTTAAATAATCGAATTTACGTCAATATTACGGATTTTAATTCCATTTTAACATTTAACCATCGGTGCTATTTGTATACATGTACTTACATATAACCTGATGAATTTCATATGTCAGGTATAATAGTCTCATTTGCGCCATTTCTTGGCCCGTATGTATGATGTCATTTTATCTCTAGCAGATTACTTTTCATTATCACGTTTCCGGCATTTAATTCAGAGGTGTGGCCCTTACGCCTATTGTCCAAATATAGTCAGATATATTTTTATGGCTCAATAAACAAAAAGAATAGATATCTCTAATTTAATCCTTTACTGCGACATTCGTCCGTAATCAAAGGTATCTGATGATTATTTTTATCTTATCGGATCTTTAGAACAATGGATTTGTAGCTGACGCAATTCATTGCCAGAATACGGTGCACTCATGCTATTGATGTCAAATTTAATATCATTTATTTTTATTAACAAATTAAATGAAATACATGTATCTCTTCCAATTAATATAAATACTTTGTGACATGTTATTAGGGTTTATAGGTTTCACAGTAGTGATACTCATCGAAAAAGTGTTTAAAACATAGTGATTTCTTACACCAAGAACACCTTACTATTGCTAGTTCCGTACAGCCTTCAATTTCACATTTCGATAGAGATGAATTCCCAAATGCAAAAGGAACAGGATTGTCAAATTGTTCTGGTTTTTCATTTGTATAATTGCTTTTGAACCAAGCATATCGAAACAAGTTTTGATACCGTGGCGAAGATAATTGATTATGTACTAATGATTGTAGTTTAATTATATTATTTCTCAAATGTAAATTGAGATCATGATTAAGAAGCAAAACAGCATCAGAAAAATGTCGAACGTAATTTTTCCACACTCTGAATCCGAACACATCGAGGGGTTGAATTTTTCCTGTTGTTCCTGACGGTATGATTTTTGTCGTGAGAGTTTTTCCAAGAGGTGTAGCGTCTTTCGCAGCTTCTGGACAATGACCAGTCCAAGAATCTATCAAGAGTAGACTCTTTTGACCAACACTTGGGAAGAAAACCTTTTCCAACCAGATTTTGAAGTGGTCTGTAAGAATAGATAAGGCATTGTAAAGTATCGTCATTAGCATATCCATTTTTAACTCAAGATTATGTTTACATTATAACAAGTTTAATAAATTACGTAATACCTGATGTAAGTTTTCCAGATTTCGATGCAGTTACGTAAACATTGGCAGGTTTGAATAGGTTGCTCTCAACTATCGGGCCGAAATTTCCCGATTTCTCCTTCATAACCATAAAAAGCGGTGATAGTAATTTTCCATCTGCCGATATCGTTGGTTCTATAGTGTAACTGTGAGTTGTTGAAGAAACTGATTGGACAAGGCATTCTACTTGTTTTGTTCCCTGAATGGCCAATGTTCTGCCCGAATGAATTTCCAACTGGAAGCCACTGTGATCAGCATTATATATGTTATTTACACCGTATTCTTTTATAAGAGATTTGATATCTTTTACAAAATGTTGAGCACTCTTTTGTAGATCTTCTTTTTGTTCCAGAGTTTTTCGGGTAATGAACTTGTTAATTTTGCGCGATGTAATACGGTGTACTTTTTTAAAATTCCATAACCACCAACGAGAAGCTTTAAATCGGAAATCTTTATATCCTATTTCTTTCTGTGCTTGTAAGGCCCATCTTCGAAGATCCATATCGTGAAAATTAAATGAGAATCTAGACAGCCTTCATATTATTCAAGGTATATTCGGAAATCCGTGCCAATTTTTCCATATACGTTCCACCTTGATTAATTTGGTGTGCCCATCGACGCAGTTGTCTGGCAGATTTCACTCTCTTGAAACGATGTTGTACGGTGTTAATGGACAGATTTTTTCTTTTCTTCCCACTTCTCCAAAATTCCACTGCATTACTTTTGTACTCGTAACTCAAGTCTTCGTCATCACTGGTGCACCTGTCAGGAGAGTGTTCAGGACTCCAGTCCAAATTCGTCTTATCTTCAATCACAGTTGATTCCCATTCTTTAAAAGATTCTTGAAAGTCCAGAGTGATTTCTTCCACAACTTCATTGTATTCATTCATACCATCGAATAAAATTCTCTCGAAACTATCTTTCAATTCGAGCTCCTCATTGTTTACAGGACTGTCGGGGATATTTGCTCCTTCAAACGTAAGCAGCAAAAGACGTATAACGTTAAGTGTGGGTTAACTTTCATTATCACACGAGAAATGTGCACAAAAGAAAGACCGTTCTCCGTTAACGAACTGAACTGGTACTGACAAAAAAATACTTATCGTGGGTGACGGGCACTATACTTATAAGTGCCGATAAGATAAAAATAATCATCAGATACCTTTGATTACGGACGAATGTCGCAGTAAAGGATTAAATTAGAGATATCTATTCTTTTTGTTTATTGAGCCATAAAAATATATCTGACTATATTTGGACAATAGGCGTAAGGGCCACACCTCTGAATTAAATGCCGGAAACGTGATAATGAAAAGTAATCTGCTAGAGATAAAATGACATCATACATACGGGCCAAGAAATGGCGCAAATGAGACTATTATACCTGACATATGAAATTCATCAGGTTATATGTAAGTACATGTATACAAATAGCACTGATGGTTAAATGTTAAAATGGAATTAAAATCCGTAATGGGTCATTTCATACCAAATCGGACACTTTTTGGAGTAACATTTCGGATTTTGCTCAAATTTGGATATATTGTAGTATTTGTCGATGTTTAACCGTATCTCGAAGGATTTTTTAAAATTTTGAAAATTGTTGATTTTACAGCCACTTGAAGAATAACGCTGCTTTTTTTTCATTAAATTATAATTATCAAACCGGTTGTCGGCTGAGAATAATCTTTTGGATACTAAAAGTGAAAGAGTTGAAAAACCAGAGAAAAATTGCATCGATCAAAAAAAAAATTTTTTAATAATTTTATTTGCACTTGATTTAAACAAATGACGTATTTTCATAGCTGGCCACTTTTTAAAAATCTGAAAAAAAGCAAGCATATACTTTGATATCCTCTCTTTAACGACAAATAAACAAAAATAACGACACTTTAAAATTGACGACACAAAAATTAATTGAAGTTGACGCCGCGTCGGAATTGGCACGTCGGCCCCTCCGCCAGCCACCGGTCGGTGGGTTCGACTGGCTTGGCGACACGCTAGCGGCGGGGGCGTGTAAAATCAACAATATATCCAAATTTGAGCAAAATCCGAAATGTTACTCCAAAAAGTGTCCGATTTGGTATGGAATGACCCTAATATTGACGTAAATTCGATTACACAGGTTTACAAAAAAAAAGTCCGGTCTATTTGATCGGACCATGGTATTCCGAGGTATTTTTACGTCCTGAATCTGATCCCGAGGTCATCTGAGCCCCATCACGTCAGAAAATCGAGATTTCAAGGTCATTTAGAGGTTAAAATGACCATTTTTTGGAACTGGGCCCGGGACAATTTCTCAAGCGACCTGTTGAGTTGGAGAGGGTACCTGTTTAGGTCTTGAATACCTTCCAAACATTGGAACGAAGTCCTAAATCTCGACCGGGACTATCACAGAACCACCCCAGTGGATAAAATGTTGCCATGATCGTTGTATCTCGCGGATTACGATCTCCCTGTCAAGGCATCCAATTCCGGCGATCCGTTCACTGTGACATATTGACAGTGGACCCAGCACTGACCCTAATGGCCTTAGAGCCTTGGAGTCATGCTCTGGGTGCTGCTCAGGGCAGTCCCATTTCTTTATTTATTTATTTCGAAATCTTGTTTTTCTGATGTGATGGGGCTCAGATGACCTCGGGATCGGATTCAGGATGCAAAAATACCTCGGGATACCATGGTCCGGTCAAATAGTCCGGACTTTTTTTTTTGTTGTAAACCTGTGTTATTTAAGTACTAATGCAACACTAGAAAGAAAAAGTTATAGTTATAATAGCACGATAATCGAGTTCAGAATCAGGGGTAAGTAATCCCTTTAGAGCGGGATTTCGTTGAAATGCAAAAACACGTGTTCCTTAATTTTCTACCCTCTACAAAATGCAAATGGTCCGATCAAAATAGAAATTACAATTTTTCTATCACGGCAAGAAAATTGGTTTTGAAGGTGTAGTTCACCCCCTTCCCTTACACCCCCATTGGCAGATTAACGTGTATTTTCATTACTCGTTATAATGAATAATTTGCCATGGATCTCGTTCCCGTAGGTTCGGTGTTTCTACCTGAAACTGCAGAACCACCCGATGTTGGTCCTGACTTTGGGGGTCGGTTTCACCCCTTAAAACCCTTTATGGGCCGATAAGAAAAAATACGTATCTCTTAGTTTTTAGTGGACTACAACATATTACAAGGAGATCGAAATCGGAGGCGGACACCTACCTAACACTCCTTGCCAGTATCTGGTGGGATTATAAAGGAATCGTCTATTATGAGCTATTGCCACCCAACAAAACGATTGATTCCACCAAGTACTGCTCACAACTGGCTAAATTAAAGCAAGCAATTGATCAGAAGCGGCCCGAATTGGCGAACAGAAAGGGCGTTATGTTCAACCAGTACAACGCTAGACCACACGTTTCTTTGGTGACTCGGCAAAAATTATTGCGGTTTGGGTGGGATATTTTGGTGCACCCACCCGGACCTACATAGCAACTTCAGACTTCCACTTGTTCCGGGCGCTACAGAACAATTTGAATAACAAAACCTTCAGTTCCCTGAACGTCCTCAAAAACCACTTGGATGACTCCTTTGCCCAAAAATCTCAGGACTTCTATGAAAGAGGGATAATGAAGCTCGTGGAGAGATGGCAGAATGTCATTGAACAGAATGGAACATATTTAGTTGATTAAAATCGCTTTTCCTCACTCATGCCCATTTCGAGGCCTTTTCCAGCCTATTTTTAGACCGTAAGATGGCGTTTTTCCCGCGTGACACCGACCGGGAGTCCGCAGGCTGTTAAAAGATTGCTTAGTCCAAAGTAGGTCCTTTTTCCAAACTGATAAACGCAACGTGAAATGAGCCGTGTATACTTCTGTTTGTTTTGTTTTAAGAAATGTGGGCGTTCGTGAGAAAAAAAAGTATATGTGTCAATCGACTGAAATCCTCGGATTTTTAAGACTGTGTTTATGTCGTAGCACGAGGAATGGTGAGGGGACGAGGCGAGCCTCGTCCTCCCACCATACCTCGTATTACGACCTAATTAAATACAGTCTGAAAAAACCTCGGATTTCCGCCTAATGACATAAGATACTATTTCTTTCTAAATATTTTGCGTTTTAAATTTACTCAATTTTCGCTACGGAATTATGCATAGACCCAATAGAAACGTCAACGAAGTTGGCTTTCCATTTTGAAATATTTGGAAAAAGTACAAGATTTTTTAGAGCCTTCCTAAGAGTGCTAGAGTGCTTTATAAGTTTTAGAAAGAGTGCTGGATCCTAATTGCAAAAAAATTGATTTAAAGAATGGGGGGCTATCTTCATGAATTACGGAGAATTCAAATCTCTGTAACCTCCTTACTTGAAGAGCTAGCATAAAATGTTATAAGGGTTTTCTATAGCACTTCGAGGGAGGCCACCAGGGCTCTTATCACAAAAACCGCAAAGGGCCGTTCACAAATTACGTAAGAACATCCTGTGGGGGGGGGGGGGCATTATCTTACATAAACATTTTCTGTCATTTTTTTAAATCGAAATGCGCTGTTTACCGCGCGCTATATTTAAAAATCGAACTGGACGAGTTCGACAAAGATAGTGTATGACTTGCTTACGTAATTTGCGAACGGCCCCAATTCCAAATTTTGATTATCCCTATTTTTCAAACCGTCATAACTTTTTCGTTTAATGAGCTAGCGGAAAAAGTTATTAGGATTTTTTATAGCACTCGGAGGGGGGCTATCAGCACTCTGACGAAAAATCCCGGCACTCTCGATATCTTTACTACCCTTGGGGACTTATTCGATTTGAAGGTTCGGAACTTCATGATCGCATAATTTCTTTGTTTGGAGAGCTAGCAGGAAAAGTTATTAGGATTGTTTATAGAACTCGGAGGGGAACTATCAGCACTTTAACTAAAAATCTCGGCATTCGAAATTTTTACTGCCCTTGGGGACTTTGGCGATTTCAAGAGGTTCGGAATTTTACGACTGTGTAACTTCTTTGTTTGGAGAGCTAGTGGGAAAAGTTATTAAATTCTTTCAGAGAATTCCAAGCTGGGTCATTAGAACCGTAATACAAATCCGTATTCTGATTGTTTCTAGAGTTAGATTTTTGCGATTTTGAAATTCAAAAGTCCGATGTCCAAAGCTATTAAAAGAGTTATGCGATCGTGAAATCCGAACCTCTTCAAATCAACTAAGTCCCTAAGGGTAATAAAAATGTAGAATGCCGGGATTTTTCGCCAGTGTTGATAACCCCCCTCCCCCCCTCCCTTGCAAGTACTACAAAAAATCCTAATAAGTTTTCCTGCTAGCTTTCCGAACGAAAAAGTTATGATGGTTTGAAAAATAGAGATAATCAAAATTTAGAGTTGCGGGTTTTGTAATAAAAGTGCTGCTGGACCTCCTCGGAGTGCTATAATCTTTTGTGCCTTATAACATTTTGCACTAGCTTTTCAAATAAGGAAGTTACAGAGGTTTGAATTCATGAATTTGTAAAGTTGGCTCCTCCATTCTTTAAATCAACTTATTATGTAATTACGAGCTAGTACTCTTTCTGAAACTTATAAAGTACTCCAGCACTTTTAAGGAAGCTATCAGAACTCTTAGGCCGTGTTCACATCAAAGCAACTAGCAACGGCAACGCGACCGCAACGCAACCACCAGTCGGATTGCAGTTGCTCTGTTGTTCTTTGAACGTCAGTTGCAATGTCGTCTTCAGAGGATGATGTAGTCGTGGCGTGCATGCTACGTCGCAAAACAAGAAAACGTAAATACTGGGTACAACCCTTTTACTCTATAAATGTGATACATAGTTCATATGTAGTGGCGCGAGAATTGCACGATCCTGCTAAGTTCCAAGGATTTTATCGCATGAACAAAGAAACATTTCAATTGTTGGTGGAGAAATTAAATCCTGTACTAAGCAAGAAGGATACCAATTACCGTCGGGCAATTAGTGTTGAAGAAAGATTGCTTATTACCCTAAGGTAAGTAATGCAAGATCTGAAACTGAACCATAATTTTTATTGAACTGAAAAGATACACAAAACCTTTCAAAAAAATTTAACCTATGATTGATACCCATTACCGTGTGGATATTCTAGTATTAGTTCTATAGTATTTTTTCTTGATTCCTGCAGCAGATCCATTAGGAGCATTTTTTCTATAATGCCTTAAAAAACCGTTCTTATGTTCTTCCATCTGTCTTTACAGGTCTGAACTGAAACAAAAACCATCTAATTTACTTTTCAGGTATTTATTTACAGGAGATAGTTACCGAGCGTTAACATACTACTTTATGAGACGCCTTACGACAATCAGTACAATTATTGAAACTACAACTGAAGCCATTTGGACTGTTCTGCAACCCGAATATATGAGTATTTCAACACGAGAAAAGTGGGAGGCGATTGCCGATCGTTACTCTACTCTTTGGAATTTACCAAATTGTTTGGGTTCGTTGGATGGCAAACATTTCCGAATAAAGTGCCTTCCCAAAACAGAGGATCAATGTTTTATAATTACAAGGGGTACTTTTCAATAGTGCTTATGGCATGTGCAGATTCTGACGGATTATTTACTACAATAGATGTCGGGGAAATAGGAAGGAACAGCGATGGTGCTGTTTTTCGATCTTCAAATTTGGGACGTTTATTGGAATCAGGAATCTTGGAGTTACCACAGCCTAAACCGCTTCCGTCAACGAATGATGATTTCCCTTAATATTTCGCAGCAGACGAAGCTTTCTCGCTTAAAAAGTACATAATGCGACCGTACTCAAAACGTACTTTAAACAACAAGAGACGAGTTTTTAACTATCGTTTATCAAGAGGACGGAAAAGTGTGAAATGCGCATTCGGAATGTTGGTGTCTAAATTTCGTTTATTTGAAGGACTAATCTGTTGCAAAGAAGAACCCATAAATTCTGTCATAAAAGCGGCATGCGTTTTACACAATTTACTCGTGTACAGCAAGGAATCTATTGTCATCCAACCGAATTTGATGCAGATCAGGATCAGCTATTAGTCGATATTGATAATATACCAGCATCAGAAATACGAAATTATTCAGACGCGCAAAGAATGCGAGAAATACTGTGCGAGTATTTTATGACACCAGCTGGATCCATACCATACCAATGGAATAAAATGGTGTAAAAAATTGTTGTAATAAATAATTTACCTGTGTCTCCAATTTTTTTTTGAGATTTCCATCCACGCTCTCTTCTTAACGTCCACACGGGAGTAATTTGTATATGTCGTGTCATATAGACACGGGTACAGTTCCACTAGACCCACAAATTTAGAGGTTATCGCAGCTTCTTCGGCCATTCTCTGTGCAAATTTGAAAAAGACTAGCGACTGCGACGCAGCTTGCACAGTTGCCCCACTACGGTTGCTAACTAGTTGCGTCGAAGTTGCGTTGATATCACTTCAGTGGAAACACATATATTTAAATACCAATGCCGCGTCGCGTTGCTCTCGCGTTGCCGTTGCTAGTTGCTTTGGTGAGAACACGGCCTTATACTTTTTAAACATTTTTCAAGATAGGGGGGGGGGGTCAACTTCACTGACCTCATATAGACGATCCTACTAAAAATATCCAGTTGAAAAAAGTGGAAATGAACAGAAAATATATGAAATTTTATAAGTCGACTATGAGTTTTATTAGCGTAATAATTATGCGAGAATAAGAATCATAATCCGTTTCAATAATATTCTATGTGTAACGGGCAACTTGCACTAGATTTCCTATTCATACACTGCACTCCCGATTTTAGCCCTTCGTAACTCGCTAGAAACCTACGACCTTAGGCGGTCGCATGGCGAGCGCTGAGCCGTCGTGCTAAACGGAGTACGCTGTTGCCACATTGACGTTTAGTGATGCGCGCGAGTAGGACGAATGTAAGTGCGTCGTGGCAACACTATATCTCGAGCGTTTGTCGGAGAGCTACTCGCACTGGGCGGCACGGCGCCACTTTTCCGTTTGCTCGGACAATTATCATTTTTTTTGGTTGCACAAGTGTATTTTTTGCAAAATTATAGCCACGGGCTGTTTCAGAAATGTTCAAAGGAAGCATTTATATTTTTCTCGAATTTTTCTAATAGTAAAAAATATACAAAATCACTTAAAATCTAAAAACGGCGGCGCTGCGCTCATATAGCGAGTGACGAAGGGTTAGTGCCGTTCGATTTCAGCGGCATCCCCTACTTTCCTGCCTCCACTCCGGTCGCCCACAGTGAGGAGAATCGCATTTGTGCGCCAACACTCTCCAACATGAAACATACGCGTATCCCTACCATTCACTAGCCACGCCTCTAAAGGCACATCCGATTTCAGCCGGAGTTCTCCCGTGGGTGCCGCTAAGATAGTGAGTGCGGTGTATTTATGAGTATTGTATGTGGGATTATGCAGAATACAATAAAAAATCTATTAGCAGCAATACGCATCCGACAATCGACTTTCTACGATTATTATCACGAATAATACCACACTGAAAATGCATTCGTCTCAATACATTTTTAAAAATTAATCTTCACAATGGAAGTATAGAAATGTGCTGTATACTGTTCTTTGTGTAGTCGTTTCACATTTTGCTAATTTTACAGTACATGTAGCAGAAATTGGTGAAATGTGTGCTGTTCGATGTGTTTTGGACAATGGCCAAACGATTTTACTGATAGCTATACGCGATCATTTTTTGTTGTTGTTCCATTGTCTGTGCAGATATAGAAATTGTTTAAAAGCATGTTTTTACCTGTCACAGGTGTGCCATCTAGCTTTCCCCTCGCGACTTCGCGTGAATCACGAAATAATCTCATTCTCTATTTTACCCCCTTAACCCTTTAAGTGGCAGAAGACTGGGACACATTTTAAAACACATTATATGAACTCTTTTTATGTATATAATATTTCTTGCCATGAAAAAGTTGTTTTCATATTTTTGAAAATTATAAATAAGGTAAGGTGGGGTAAGAGCGTACAAAAAAATAGACGGGGCAAGTGCCTCATATAAATTTTTATTCAAGTTTCTTAGCGAATGGTGCTGCCATCTTTAATTTGTAATTTTTGGTGAGTACGTATGTTAGTTAAGCTGTTTTTCTAATCTAAGAGGTATTTCCGCAGTTGCTAACCTAAATTATTGTTTTTGTTGATTTGTTGATATAATGTGTTTGCCCCGTCTATTTTTTGGTACGCTCTTACCCTACCTTACCTTACTTTTTTATATAATTTTTTCATATGTATTAGAATTTACATTTACCTTGTGTAGTATTAGTTTTCCATTAAGGTTGTTCGACCGAGACAATACACGTAAAAATTTTGGACGCTCTGGGTTAGCGTTACGCTCAGTAAAGGTCAGTCAGTAAAAGGTCCGAGTTGAAGCAAAAAGTTTTAGTGAGGTACAGTCTCGTTCTATTCACGCACACCTAAAAGTACAATACATGAATACGTACGCATACAAGTAACGCCGGATGGTGGCGACCGTGGCAGCCGCGCGCAGTCTGTCTCTCTCGGATTCTATTCAACCTCTTCGTCTGCTCCCTAACCTCGTTTAAGCTGTGCTCTGTGTTCTGTTGCCAAGTTGGCGCTCTAAAATCAGCCGTCCCGGCCATTGAGCAATATAAATAAACTTTCACTAATTGAAGAGTGTAATTAAATTATGGTCTAAGTGGCAAAAAGTGGAACCCGAGATATTTAAAGTAACTGCTTTTATTTTTCAAATTAAAATAAAATATACTTTTTGGTCTTCTACTTTATTGACAAGAATAATAAAAATTTACAATAAACGAAAGAAATATGTTCAAATTAAAAAGTTAAAGATAAATCAAAACTAAATATTAAGACCGTTCTAAGTCCAACAGTAAGTAACAGTAATAATGTTCTAAGTGCCATGTAGTTTAAGTAGTATTTATCAGGTTCTGAAAAAAAAGTTTTATATTCAGGTTCTCCGCGGTAAGTAGTTATTCATTTCACGTATATTTTGCTTCTTTTCCTCAGATATTCGGGAGACTGTAGGAAGGTGTGGAGATTAATTTTTTTAAGCGATTTAGTGACTCCTTTTTTCAAAACGTTGACATCTTTCCATTCTTCCATTTCATTTAAGGGGTTAGGCTACTCTAGGATTTTCAAAAAATCGAAATTTTTTTTTTCGCTTAAAGTACACTTTAGGGTCCTAAAAACATTATTCAATCGGTAGTATAGTGAAAAAAAAAATTTCCCCTGTCCAATCCGCTGTAGTGTCATGGAAGTCAATGCTGCTTGCGAAATGTTCCAGCGCTCTGAATCTTTACACAACCTGAAATATACTAGCTATATTGGAGATGGAGACACTAAGACATATACGGGTATCGTAAATTCATCACCTTATGGAGATTTGATTGTCCAGAAGAAAGAGTATCGATCATGTCCAGAAACGCATGGGTACGCATCTCCGGAATTTAAAAAAGAAAAGAAAGGGCCTCGGCGGAACAGGTAAACTAACAGGCAAATTGAACGATAAACTGTCAATTTATTATGGTCTAGCGATACGCAGAAATCAAGATTCTATAGAGAAAATGAGGACTGCGATCTACGCAATGCTAGATCACAAATTATCAACAGATGCCAAGCCCAAGCACGATCACTGCCCGAGCGGAGAAAATTCGTGGTGCTTGTGGCAAAGGGCCAAGGCCACTGGAACTTTGGACGAATATACACATAAACCACCTTTACATGAAGAAGTATACAAGGCTATAACTCCAATTTATGAAAAATTAACCAGTGATGACCTACTCACTCGTTGTATAGGCGGCTTCACTCAAAACAGTAATGAGAGTTTCAACGTTACAGTTGGTCGTTGGCCTCGAAAGTGAAATCCAGTGGCAAAAATGTACTTGACACAGCTATATATATTGCTGCAGGTACTTATAATGATGGCCTCACAAGTGCCATGAGAGTCATGCAGAACATAGGCATCAAAATTGGGCCGAACTGCTACAATTATTGTCAAGAGACTGATCAAAACCGCATCAAATTATCCGATCGTTCGCTCTCAGATGCTGCAAGAAGGTCTCGAATCGAACAGAAGGCATCCAGAAAGGAATAAAATGAGTTCCACGTGTCCATGGAAGGTGAAATGTACGGCGCAGGCATCGCAGACTGAAGGTATAACAAAATTTTCAGCACGTAAAACTTTAAACACGTTTTTCTCGAAACTGCATTTTTCAAATCGGGAGACGATGGTACTCGGAGACTATCGCACGTATCCACTTGAAATTTTAACTGTAGCTTCACAGTAACATTATCCAGTAAACTACTTACGATTTTTTTGTTATCATTGCAACTTTTTTTTTATAAACAATTTACTGCTCATTTTTTCGGTCAAAAATTGAACTTTTTTTTACAAGTCCGCCATTTTGCGAAAATTGATGTAAAGCTAAAAACATACGTACTTTACTAGCAAGTCTTATGTAGATTAAGATCCCGTTTTTATTTTGTTTCAGATAGCACGAGTTCCTAGAATCACCGTCGCCCGTAGAGGCCCTCTTGAAAAAGGTGATTCCGAGGATTGGCCCAGTAGCCGCCATTTTGTATCAAAATGTCAATATAAAATTTTTTTATACACTCAAATACATGTTTAATAAAGCCTGAAAGAGAGAAATTCGATTCCTTTTTCCTTACTCCCAGAATAAATTGTCAAAGTTAGGCCTTTTTTGAGGGCTCTAGAGTGGCCTAACCCCTTAAGGTTTCTCGTACACGAATGTTCCCAGGATTTTCTTTTTCTATTCTTATCCATTGGATCTTGCTGATGTTAATTTTCTGTGTTCAAATAAGTGTCACAAGCTCGCCTAAAATCATAAGTCTTCTTTTTTCCATCATGGTTACCACGAATGGTTGAATTTGCGTTGCATTTGCAATCATCTCCACTAAGTCTTGAGACCATGCACTTACATACGTTTTTGCGTTATTCAATCTGTGCAAAGTCGCGGTCACAACGCTGTTATGTGAACAAGTGTAGAGACAGCGTGTTTGGCACTTACAATTAGACCATTATTCGCGAAATTCACTAGCGGACTTGGAACACATGCCATCTTTTAGAAAGTAGCGTTACTATTAAATTGTATAATATTATTACACTTAGAACATTATAAGAGTTAATGGGCATGGCACTGAGACTACATTAAAAAAATTAAATCTAATATTTTTATATTTTGGCACTTAGAACGTTATTTAATTACACTCTTCAATTATTTCGTGATAACCAAACGGTCAATTATTTTCGTTTTTTTTTGCTGTATTCATTGATACTTTTTCTACACTATATGTTTCATTTCATTGAAAAATGCCGAGCCGTTGATTTAAAAAAAATTAAAATAGATGAAGTCCTATCTAAACACATGTAAATTTAATTATTTTCTAAAATTTATAACTACAGTTTGAGACGGTCAATCGTCGTCGGGTTTCATTCATTTTGTAGTTAATTTTTTGAACTATCTACCATAAAAGTTTTTAAAAAATATGTCGAAGTAACCAGTCACGGGTGAACAACCTTAAAACATCAGCTAGGAGACTTAGGCCTGGTGGGAAACTATTCTCCCAGTACAACTTAAAGGGTTAAGGGAGTAGGTATATTGTAGATATAGGTATATAAAATAACGCGCGTATTCGAAAGCAACGTTGTGTCAAAATTCGAAAGCAATCGGTGAAGAACTTTCGGAGATTTAAGATTTCGGACAAACGAACACATTTACATTTTTATTTATTTACCCCCTTAAAGGAGTAGGTATTGGGTTAATGCAAAAGTTCGTCCCGTTTTCGACAGTAAAAGGCATTATATCGTAAAACCGAAGTATTATCTACTTGGCACGTGTGAAGTTTTGGTGTCATTTGATAGTAAGAATATCAGAGAACATTTGGAGAAGAATTGTTATTTGGTTGTTTGTTTTTGACTTTTGTTGAACATTAAAATTTCGGTCTCAAAACTTTCTAAACCATTTACGGCATATGGAACCATTAAGGTATTACTTCCCTAAATGAACTTTTCTTACCATTTTTTTCAAACTTTGTCAATGTATTGTTTAGATTTTTATCTACAAAACAAGTCAATTCGGAACAAAATCGACCATCTAGATCGGAAGATAATCGAATTTGAATATTGCTTATTTTGCAGCTTGTCTCCATATCTAACACGTACCTACATAATGGGACACTGCGTTACATTTTCAATTTTTACGGTGAAACGACTCTTACCATTTTTTTTTCAAAAATCGTGACAATATAAAGAAATGAGTATGTTAGTTAATATTTTTAAAAAATTTTTGGCCATCGGGAAACGGAGATAGGGATATCAGAAAAATTTCGAATTTTTTTGCACGTCGTAGAGTGGGGCGGGCGGCTAAGATGTGGCAACCATGTCCGCGGCAGTACATGTAACCGCTCGCATATTTGACTTGTTCCATTGCCCTAAATGTTATGGGTAGATAATTCAATTTCAAAGTAGTAATTATAAACTGGACAAAAATTAACTAAACGTATTTATTTTAATATAATTTATTTATACCATTTGATAACATCAATCAGCTTTTGACAATATCAGTAAAACAGTTTTTCTTGGCAATAGAAACATAAAACAGTATAGTTAGATTTGTAACAGTTCAATTAAAATTTTTCACTGTATGGACTACTTACTGATGCCCCAAGCAACGCGGCCACATCTCTGTGCACCAACCTACACTTATGTACGAGTCTATCCGTTCACGGAATACATGTGTGCGTAGGCGCCCAAGATGTACATGCGTGGACAAAAAGTTCGCTTTGAGGTATAGGGGGAACTCAATGGCCGATATATCTCCGAACGAGTTAACTTTTGAGTCCGATTATTAGGGAAGGTTAATACCTTAACCCACTTGATCCTACGGTCCTTTTAACCCTTAGCGGACGACGACTTTTTCGGCCGGGTTAGGTAGCAGGACGAGGCGATTTTTGCAAATATGTCGAGTGTCTTACATGGTACAATAAAAAATGATCTTACATATAAATTACCTTACAAAAACGTTATATTTCGATAGTTTATCTATACTAACCCCTTCCTACGAGTATTCAAAATCCAGCAGATATAGAAGACGATTATACAATAGCAGACTCCGCTGAATCTGACCCTGACCTCTCCTCTGATTTCAGTGATTCATTTATATATTTCTATGATGTATTTCCATTATTTTAATTCAAGTTAAATAATAATAAAGATTGTTTTACCACATGTACACATTTGTGTGTATATTTTTGAGTTAAACTTTTTTTTGCTATTCATTTTTTTTATTTACACCTACGACACTCAAAATTAAACAAAAACAACCACTATGGTAATAAAAATACCATCCGATGTATGTAAAATAACATACATTAATATTAACAGTCGGTATATATTTTGTCCAGCTAGATTGTGAAACGGTCCACTGTGCGACTGTCGCCTTTCACTCGCCACTCAGCCTGCCACGCGAAACGCCGTTGCGACCGAGAGTCGAATCTCGTCTGTGCAAAGGGTTAAAAGGACGCTAGAAACCTGTAATTATTATGCTCGCTTGTAAAATTTTACACATCATGGATGGCAGCAGGTTCCATTTACTCAGTAACATTGAAATTAAGTACGTAAATAGTCGGCAATCATTTATCGTAGCCAAATAGTAATCTTTCCTCCAGACAATGCTAATGAGGATAATACAGACGAAGATTCAGGTCAGGAAGATAATGTTACTATGAATAATCTACCTGGTACACGACTTCGAGCAGAAGCTGAGATTATTGAAGATGTATGGGACAGTGAAGATGAGAGACCGCTGTCAAGTTTTATACAACGTAAGCCGAAAAAATCAAGCAATTTCAATATACTAAATAAGATTTAGAAGCTGATTTTCCTGAATGGACATCACCATATACAGGGTGAGTCACCAGTTATTGCCACCTAGAATAACTCCGAAAGTATAATAGTAGTAGAAAAGTTTTTGAAACAAAAGTTGCATGGGACAACGGGGGTTATATTATGATGTTAGTTTTTTGTCGCTAGGTGGAGTCGCTTCAGAGATTTGAAGGTCAACTTTGTTGTTTTAAATAGGATGCTATATTTTGGTACTTATTTTCTGATAGCGGCTATCGAGACGAATCCAATGATATGCAACATTAAGGTCTTTGAAGGTCAACGAAGGTCAAAAAGTTAAAATGAACTTACATTTACGGAAGGTGTTCGAAGTGATGACCATTGGTGTCAATGCACTGCTGCAATCTCCTTATCACGGATTGAGTGGTATTCCTTATCACTTCGGCACTTATCGTAGCACATGCTCTGACAATTCTCTCTCGCATATGTTCAGGCGTAGTTGGAATTTCTTGATAAACAATGTTTTTTAAGAATCCCCATAAGAAAAAATCCAGACGCGTTAAGTCTGGCGAACGAGCCGACCACGATACATTTCCTCCGCGTTCACCCAACGATTTGGAAATCTTCTTTGCAACCCATTTCTAGCCATCAGTGAAAAATGTGCCGGACACCCATCATGTTGATGCCACATTCTGTTCCTTATTTCTAAAGGTATTTCTTCCAATAACGGGCCTAATGTTTCTTGTAGGAATGTGGTGTACTTCCTACCATTAAAATTTCCTTCGATGAAATAGGGGCCTATAATTCTGTCCTCAATAATCCCACACCATACATTCACCGACCACGGTTTTTGGTGTGCAACTTGCCGCAGCCAAAATGGATTTTCAGTTGGCCAAAAATGCATGTTATGCAAATTAACATTTTCATGATTCGTGAATGTTGCCTCATCAGTAAATAAAATCAAATTAATAAATAAGTTATTTCTCTGAATCTCTGGAGTTGAGCCCATCGGCAAAATTCAATGCGATTTATGAAATCCGTACCAGTCAATTCTTGGTGAAGACTGATATGGTAAGGATGATATTTATGGCGATGCAGAACACGAACAACACTACTCTGGCTTATACCAGATTCCCTTGCAATTTGACGCGAACTAACACAAGGATCTCGAGCCACAGTGGCAAGAACACCAATTTCCGTTTCTTCGTTAGTAACTTGCTGTTGCCGGCTATTTTTCCGACGGATTAAAGATCCAGTTGTTATTAATTTATCGTACAAATATTGAAATGTACGGCGTGTAGGGTGAAAACGTTCAGGATATCTTTCAGCGTATAAGTCTCTAGCTCTCACTGAATTTCGTTCGCATTCTCCGTAAATGAGAAGCATATCAGTTTGTTCTTCGAAGGAATACTTCATTCACATTCGCTTGATTCGATAAGAAGGTCTTAAGCCGCGTTGTAGACTGCGCGAGCCGAGCCGCGGCTTTAAGATCGTACAGACATGCAACAGAACATCGTAACGTACGTAACAAGTTTGGACGCCACTTCGCAACAGCGTAACATCGCAGTGTCCCTTCAGTTGTCAGTCTTTCGCCGTCCCATCAAAGAAATATTGCACGTGTACACTCGTGCTCACGGATTCTGTCGCTAGTGACTTTTTTAAAATGTCAGTTTTATACGTACTGATCAATGATCAATTAATCCTCATGCTCTCGTTAATTACGGTGGCATTTGTCCTGACTAATAAAAGCCTGAGAACTGATTGATCATTAATTGGTACGTTTAAAACTGTCATTTTAAAAAGTCACCAGCGACAGAATCCGTGCGCACGGGTGTATGTTACACGAGACGTTTGCAAGTCTGGACGAACACCTTCCGTAAATGTAAGTTCATTTTAACTTTTTGACCTTCGTTGACCTTCAAAGACCTTAATGTTGTATATCATTGGATTCGTCTCGATAGCCGCTATCAGAAAATAAGTACCAAAATATAGCATGCTATTTAAAACAATAAAGTTGACCTTCAAATCTCTGAAGCGACTCCACCTAGCAACAAAAAACTAACATCATAATACAGCCCCCGTTGTCCCATGCACTTTTATTTCAAAAACTTTTCTACTACTATTATATAATATCAGGTCCTTGAATAAGTTCTCGCTGTTTTCTAACAGATGGTGTTACCAGAACTACGTGCATGTAATTTCAGATGGTATCGCATGTACAAGGAAGTGCTATCGGTAAGCTTAAACTTCAGTGTGTGTTAGTTCGCCACAGTGTAAACAAAGTTTGTTTACTTGGTTCCAAACATGTCGAAATTTGTGCCAAATAAAGAGTATTTGCGGGGAATCTTATTGCACTACTTTATTCAGAAGAAATCTGCAGCTGAAGCACACAGAATTCTTGTCGAAACTTACGGTGAACATGCTTTGTCGGAAACGACATGTAGAGACTGGTTTCAACACTTCAAAAATAATGATTTTGACCTTGGAGATAAAGAACGCTCTGGTACACCGAAAAAGTTTGAAGACGAAGAATTAGAGGAATTACTGAATGAAGATTCATGTCAGACGCTAGCGAAACTTTCAAAATCATTAGGAGTAGATGATACAACGGTTTCGAAACGTTTAAAAAGGTTAGGAATGATCCAGAAGCAAGGACATTGGGTGCCATATGAATTGAAGCCGAGAGACATCGAACGGCGTTTTCTCACGTGTGAACTACTGCTTCAAAGGCAGAAAAGAAAAGGTTTGTTGCATCGTATCGTGACTGGCGATGAAAAATGGATACAGTACGATAACCCTAAGCGTAAAAGATCGTGGGGTAAGCCCGGTCATGCATCAACATCGTCTGTAAAGCCAAATATCCATGGTTTGAAGCTTCTTCTCTGCATTTGGTGGGATCAACAGGGTGTAATTTATTATGAATTGCTCAAACCGAAAGAAACCATTACAGGAGATCGTTATCGACTGCAATTGATGCGTTTGAGCCAAGCCCTGAAGGAAAAACGGCTGTTATACGAACAGAGACACAACAAGGTGATATTGTTACACGACAACGCACGGCCACATGTGGCAAAATCAGTGAAAACTTACTTGGAAACGCTTAAATGGGAAGTCCCCTACCCCACCCGCCGTATTCACCTGATATAGCCCCTTCCGATTATCACCTATTCCGTTCGATGGCACATGGTCTGGCTGACCAGCGCTTCCATTCTTCTGAAGATGTCAAAAAATGGATCGATTCTTGGATAGCGTCAAAGGACGTATTGTTTTTCCGACGGAGAATTCAAATGCTGCCAGAAAGATGGGAAAAAGTAGTGGCCAGTGATGGACAATACTTTGAGTGACGTATTTTGTACCACATACTTTAAATAAAGCATTAATTTTCACAAAAAAACAGCGAGAACTTATTCAAGGACCTAATACTTTCGGAGTTATTGTAGGTGGCAATAACTGGTGACTCACCCTGTATAATAAGAAATAATCGGTCGCCGGCCGAGATATTTAGATTATTTTTCAACAGTGACCTTATAGAACAACTGGTGTCATTTAGTAACACCTATGCTCTACAGAAAAATCAATCTGGTGATATAACATCAAGCGAAATGTACTGTTACATTGGAATTTTTATTTTGAGTGGATATTGTTCAGTGTCTCGACGCAATATGTACTGGCAAAATTCTGAAGATACCCATAATAAGCTGGTTGCTAACGCTATAGCTAGAGACCGTTTTCATCACATTATGTGTAATTTACATTGGAATGATAATCACTCCCTAGACAAGAATGATAGCTTTGCCAAACTTAGACCTTTATTTGATAAGTTACTTGAGAAATTTTTAGAATATTTCCTTATCGAAGAAAACCACTCTGTCGATGAAGCCATAGTCCCATATTTTGGTCGCCATGGCTGCAAGCAGTATATAAGAGGAAAGCCTATCCGCTGGGGATATAAATTGTGGGTAACCACAAATCGTTTGGGATACATTATTTATTTCGAACCATACCAAGGATCAAGCACTTAACTACCAGATCAGTATAAAGACTTGGGATTAGGTGCATCAGTTGTTCTCCAATATGCTGACGTATTGTCGTCTACAGGACTTCGAAATTATCATTTATTTTTCGATAATTTTTTTACCTCCCTTTCTCTTCTAAGGGCCGATTGTATAAACGCAGTGAACTGTAGTTCAGCTTGAACTGTGGATGGAGCGTCGTTTTGGTATATTTCGTGTGACACAAAATATACCAAAACGACGTTCGATCCACAGTTCAAGCCGAACTACGGTACATCGCGTTTATACAACCGGCCCTAAAGGAGTTAAAGCTTCGAAATATAAAGGCAACAGGAACAATTCGAGAAAATCGAATACCACGAAATCCACTTATAGTCCAGTCATTCTAGATCCAATTTACACGTGCATCTCTAGATTAATTCCCTGTCGATCATTTATGGACCAATCGAAAGGAAAAAATCTCGCGATCAATATTCCGAGGAGGTATATTTTTGTAGGTGACCGCGGAGTTGTTTATTTAACAAAAACGTTGCGAGATTTCGCTCTTACCGACTTGGGCGTAGCACCGTTCAATTTATATACATTCAAATATATATATTCGAATGTATAATATATTCAAAAAATTACCTTCTTGTAGAGCGCGAAATTCTCAACAAAATTGACGCGGGAAGTAACTCTCTAGGACGTGTCCTTTATTTTATATAAATTTTTAAAGTTTCTTGAACAATACTCACGAGCAGAACAGCTGACTACCCACGGCACGCCTCAACACCGGGTGGCGCTGCAGGCCCAATCTTACAATTCAAATGGTAAACCCTCCGTTACCCGCCGAGCGCTGAGTTGCCGTGGTAAACGGAGCACGCTACTCACTGGCTACCTTCACATACTTTTGCACTGAATACGAGATACAGTCGCACTTACATTCGTCTCCCGTTCAGTGCAAAAGTATGTGAAACTAGCCAGTGAGTAGCGTGCTCCGTTTACCATGGCAACTCAGCGCTCGGCGGGTAACGGAGGGTTTACCATTTGAATTGTGAGATTTCGCGTGCAGCGCCACCCGGTGTTGAGGCGTGGCGTGGGTAGTCAGCTGTTCTGCTCGTGTGTTGTTCAAGAAACATTAAAAATTTATATAAAATAAAGGACACGTCCTAGAGGGTTACTTCCCGCGTCAATTTTGTTGAGAATTTCGCGCTCTACAAGAAGGTAATTTTTTGAATCTATATATATAAAAATGAATGTTTGTCTGTCTGTCTGTCTGTTTGTCTGTATGTCTCGTATGCCTTCCTAAACCGTTCATCCGATTGCGATGAAATTTTGGGAAATGGTTGGACGCATGCCTGCGATGGTTTCTGAGTTAGTAAATCTTATACAGGGTGTTCAAAAAGTCCCGGTACGGCCGATTATCTCAGCGGGAAAACATTTTAGAGAAAAATGTTCAATACAAAACTTTAAGGATTTTCCCTTGGCTACCCAGTGGTCGTATTGGATTTGACCTTGACCGTGACCTTTAAGGTAATATCAAATGCCTTCCTAAACCGTTCATTCGATTGCGATGAAACTTTGGGGAATGGTTGGACGCATGCCCGCGAAGGTTTCTTATTGTTAGTAAATCTTATAAAAGGTGTTCAAAAAGTACCGGTACTGATGATTATTATGCCTTCCTAAACCGTTCATCCGATTGCGATGAAAAGTTGGGGAATGGTTGGACGCATGTCCGCGAAGGTTTCTGAGTTAGTAAATCTTATAAAAGGTGTTCAAAAAGTACTGGTACTGATGATTATTATGACTTCCTAAACCGTTCATCCGATTGCGATGAAAAGTTGGGGAATGGTTGGACGCATGCCCGCAAAGGTTTTTGAGTTAGTAAATCTTATACAGGGTGTTCAAAAAGTACCGGTACGGATGATTATTATGCCTTCCTAAACCGTTCATCCGATTGCGATGAAAATTTGGGGACCAGTTGGACGCATATCCGCGAAGGTTTGAGTTAGTAAATCTTATACAGGGTGTTCAAAAAGTACAGGTACGGATGATTATTTGTCTTCCTAAACCGTTCATCCGATTGCGATGAAACTTTGGGGAATGGTTGGACGCATGCCCGCGAAGGTTTCTGAATTAGTAAATCTTATACAGGGTGTTCAAAAAGTACCGGTACGGATGATTATTATGCCTTCCTAAACCGTTCATCCGATTGCGATGAAAATTTGGGGAACAGTTGGACGCATATCCGCGAAGGTTTCTGAGTTAGTAAATCTTATACAGGGTGTTCAAAAAGTCGAACTATACTTGACCTAAATTTGACCTCCGCTACAATAAAGGTAACATGAAAAAAAATGGTCAAGGACACATTTGAACGTGAAAAAAAATTAATTTGACCTTGATATAACCTTGAAGGTCATGGTCAAGGTCAAATCCAATATGACCATTGCGTAGCCCGGGAAAAATACTAAAAGTTTTGTATTAAAAATGTATTTAAACAATGGTGGACGGACAAAATCAATCCACAATCTACCCGTGCGAAGCCGGGACGGGCTGCTAGTATATTATATATTCGAATATATATATATGAATGCACCGTATGTCCCACTCTGTACGGGCCAGTTTGAAGTTACCTTCGGGGAGACTTGGTCGATACTTGAGTTATTTAATACCGGTAGAAGTCGAGTCGGTAGTTAGAGTTGGTGTCAGTTCGGGTGATCGAAGCGTCTAACTTCGAAATTATGAATTTGTGAATAATGGAAATTACTCACCATTATTCACAAATTCATAATTTCGAGGTTAGACGCTTCGATCTCCCGAATTGACACCAACTCTAACTACCGACTCGACTTCTACCGGTATTAAATGTTTCGATTACCGACCAAGCCTCCCTGAAGGTAACTTTCAAACTGGCCCGTACAGAGTGGGACATACGGTATATAAATTGAACGGTGCTACGCCCAAGTCGGTAAGAGCGAAATCTCGCAACGTTTTTGTTAAATAAACAACTCCGCGGTCACCTACAAAAATATACCTCCTCGGAATATTGATCGCAAGATTTTTTCCTTTCGATTGGTCCATAAATGATCAACAGGGGATTAATCTAGAGAAGAAAGTCTAAAATGACTGGACTATTACTGATTCAAAAGAACTAAAGAAAAAGGATAGACGAGCTTTTGATTATGCATTGGTAGATAAAGAAATTGTTATATGTGCAAGTAGAATGACAATAACATTATATCAATTGCGTCCAATGCATTGTCAGTTCTTCCGACAAATAAAGCTAAAAGATACTCGCAAATGCAGAAAAAGCACATATCCATCGATCAGCCGGCCTTGGTAAAATCTTACAATTCGAACATGGGTGGAGTTGACAGAAGCGATCGGAACATAAGCCTGTATAGAGTAAATGTGCGTGGTAAAAAATGGTACTTTCCGTTATTTTGCCATTGTATAGGTATGGCGGTCCAAAACGCATGGCACCTCCATAAGCTTGATTGAGGGAAATTGGATCTGCTCGCATTTAGAAGAGCAGTTGCAACTGAATTATTGGAAACAGACGAACCGGTAGGTGAGGACCTTCCAAACTACCATCTAATTTCCGAGAGCATTCTCGCTACGATAGGCTTGACTATCTCATTGTTCACCTGGAGAATCAAACAAAATGTGCTGAATGTCGCAAAAAAGCTAATTTTAGATGCTTCAAGTGCAATGTTGGAATACATCCTGAAGACTGTTTCTACAATTATCATACACAATAAACTATAATTTGCAGTTATCACAGAAAATTAGGTTCACAGTAGTTGTTAATCCTACCGTCCTTTTAAGGACGCCAATTTTTGCTAATAAAATCTATGAATAATAAAAAAATTTTAGATTAAATAATACATATACACAATATTATAGTAATATATTTAAACAAAAAAATATGTATTTTAAAAATAATAGTTTCAGGATTATCTGAGTTAAAGGCACCCTCACCGTATACATTCATATTTTTTTCCATATGCGAAGCATTCTTGCCCTTTCAGAAACTAAAAAGCATAATATGTCGAAAATGCTCCTTATTTTCTGTCACTCTTAGAGGACCGGTATTATAAAGTCCGGTTGACCGAAGGTTGAGCTTCAACCGGCGGTTCGCCTGCAGTTTGGGAATACGCCAACTGCCGGTTCAAGCTCAACCTTCGGTCAACGGGCTTTATAATACCAGTCCTTAATGCTTAATAAAATTCCAAAAACAACCAAATAACACAATTTTTCCCCAAATATTCTCTGATATTTCTACTATTAAATAACACCAAAACTTCACACGTACCAAGTAGATAATACTTCGGTTTTGCAATGCAATGCCTTTTACTGCCGGAAACGGAACAAACTTTTGCACCAACCCAATATATAAAAACACGCTCGTATTCGACTGCAACGTTGTATCAAAATTTCAAAGCAATCATTCAAGAACTTTCGGAGATTTAAGATTTCGGACAAACGAACATTTACATTTGTAAGGAATATTTTAACACAAGGTAATACTCAATATAACTGAATGATGAGTCTTTAAGCAATCCTCGAGAGAACTCTTGGGTCACGATCTGATGTGTACGACGGTTCAAGACCGAATGTCCCTTTCCTTGTTTGCCTGGAGGAACATGAGTCCTCCTCTCTTCTTTGTCCTGGGACTGTTGGTATGCCCAGTCCCCTTGACGTCATCATTTAGGGAAACTGTCCCGGCTTTGACCTGGCTTCATGAGTCACCCCTGCTTGACGCGTCCCTACTTGATGTGCTTCGAAATACTCTTTCACAATAGAGTTTTTGGACTGCTAAACTGCACGTCCTGGTTTTCGGTTATCGGTTATTGTGAGCGTGCGCAGATTTATTCCCTTAACGTTAACACCATCTCGTTGAAATTAGGTTTTGATCCTTAAGAAGGCGTTACGTATAACGTAAGTGTAGCAGACTACACTATAAGGCGCGTTCGTATAGGCACGCCCGGCAGCGGCGACCCTCGGAGACGCGGCCGCTTCAGTTCAAGTTCGCATGCCGTAGCTGCAGAGTGACGGTACTTCCTTTATTTGACTTACAACGCTTACAACTGTCATCGGTCGGGCACGTGCCGCTTTCCTCTAGATTCGGTTTTTCTTCTGACGCCATTGGTCCTTCTCCCTACTCCCTAGGCGCACTCTAGCGACAGTGCATTTCCGTTATCGGTTATTAAGCGTACCCTATTCTCCGTCTAATAAGGTATCACGTTATCGTTTAATAGCGTAATCGGTTATTATGAATCCACTGCGCATGCTCAACATAACGTTTTACGTTTAACGTTCTAAAATTAAGGAGCTCAAAAACTCCCTATTTTTATTTATTTATCCCGTTAAGGGAGTAGCTATGTAAATACTAAGTATACGAAAACACGCTCGTATTCGACTGCAACCTTGTGTCAAAATTTCAAAGCAATCGGTAAAGAACTTTCGGAGATCTTAGTCCGTGTATTTACGGACGTTATGTTTTTATTTATATAGATAGATTTTACCTGCAGATCATCCTATTTTTTAAATATATCACGGTGAGAATACCCAGACTGTAGCAGTTTTTCTATTACCTACAGCTTTTTTGAATGATCCTATTCGTTTAATTTCTAAAAGTACTTAGAATTAATTCATTTGGCTCCTTAGTGAATAAATTCGACTTACTACCTTCCAGAGTAACATTACGACTTACCTCGAAGAGACATTATTAGTTTCTTACTAACAATTAATTCCTTGACGTTAAAAAAAAGTTACAAAATTGATCAAATACTGTTCTCAACTTATTTAATAATTCACGTCTGCCTCGCTCTGCTGCAAGTCGAGAACTGACGTAGGACGATAGTTCACAGCGTATTTTTTCAGCTATATAAGGTCTGCGTTCTAAGTATAGCTCGGATAGGTACGGGCGACAATGTTTTCTAACATTTTCAAAACATTACTGTATATGCCGTCATGCCAAAATGAAGGGAAGCGACTCGCTTAACTGACTGACTTTAGGACCAGTTAAGGTGAAATGAACAGTACAGGCTACACACGAATCCTTTCTAGCTAAATGGATGTATTCTATAAAGTACTATATAAAAATAAATAATATAATTATATAGGTCTTATCATTAATGCCACATTCAGAGGAGATGGCGTGATCCTTTCTAAAAAACTGATCCATGAAAATAAATTTAAATTTACCTTTAGCCGTTAGCTCCTGCACGCAACTCCAAAATACCTGAACAATTAGGCTCTAGTACCAACGTAAGATATTGCCGATGATGCCACAGGCACACAAAAAAGAATTTCTGTCACAGAGGTCAGACCCTCCTACTCCCCTGTATTTTTGGCCATTGAATACGATTCCGATGCTGGATTTGACCTATCATGTCAGTTTTTCCCTAACCTCAAAAGACTTTGAAAAATCCACAAATTGCACATATCATTTTCTACAACATGGATGCGAGTTACCAGTGATTCAAAATGGATATTCCGATATATTTTCATCGATATATCGATGTATTTTGAGCCGCTGAACACGGTTTAAAATATTGGATTTGACTAATCGGGTCAAAAAACCTGACTGACTGAGAAGGAAACCATCCCAGGTGTCCGCCTCCGATTTTGATGAAACTTGTTAAAATTGAAATTCATTGAAAAATAAGGAACCGCTATATTTTTATAGCTATTTTTCGCTAAAAATTTGTTTAACATTTTTAAAATATTGATTTTGTTATACAAACAAAAATACTGGAAATTTTATGATCCACGCTTTGAGGTGCTTTCACAGGCGTCGTATTCACTAGATTTGGCTCCCTAGTGATTACTTCCTTTTCCCAAATCTGAAGAAATAGCTGGCTGGACGAAGATTTACTTCAAATGATGATATCAAAGCTGAGACAAATGCTTATTTTACAGAGTTGAACCAAACTGATTTTACTGAGGGTATTAAAAAGTTAGCCACTGGCTTAAATGGATTGAATTGCCAGGAGACTATGTTGAAAAATAAAAAAAATTTCGCAATAATCTTGTTTTCTTTGTCAGGCCGAGAACTTTCCGAACCATCCTCGTATCTCAAACCTCTGGTATTAGTTTCTGATGTTCATGTCAGCCCGACGGCTGCGATTCCGCCCCATGCCCAGCTCAACCGATTCGGTTCTCTACGAAGGTCATTTGAAAAGTTTCCGGCCTTTTTAGGAAAAATACGTTTCCAGATAAAAAAATTTATTTCTCAACATAGTCTCCTCGTAACTCGATACATTTAATCCATAGTTTCTCCCAACCTTTCAAGCCGTCAGAAAAAAATTCTTTTTGTTCACCTGAAAAATACTGGTCTACAGTGTTCACAACACATGTGGCATCCAGCTCGCGGATAATTTTCTCATACACAAATCCTCGTGCAAAATCTTGTGCACGCGTTGATCTGATATCTTACAAGCCTCAGCAATCTCCTTCACGATCAATCGACGATCTTCCATCGCAGTTTCATGCACTAAGTCCACAATTTCGTCAGTTGAAATAGTTTTTGGGCGCCCAGAACGTTCATCATCAAAAATGCTGGTACAGCCGCGTTTGTACTTAGCCACCCTATGTTTGACGGTTGTGTAGTAAGGGGACCGTATACCGAGTCTAACTCGTCTTTTATTTTCTGAGTTTTTTTTTTCTTTTCAAATAAAGGAAATTGATCACCATTGTGTCGACAGAAAACATCTGTCAACTTTATAAAAGTGCCATGAGCAAAGTACTGATCGGAATGACTTGAAATTTGTATGGGATACATGTATCAACGCTATCTATCAGACGACAGCAAGAATTAAATTATATCATGACTGCTTGTCAACAAGGCTTGAAACTTTTCAAATGACCCTCGTGACAATCAGTCTGTCGACATCGCCATTTAGGTATAACGTATTCAACATTGAAAAGTTGATTTTCCTCACTCATGCTCATTTCGAGGCCTTTTCCAGCCTATTTCTAGACAGTAAGATGGCGTTTTCCCCGCGTGACACCGACCGGGACTTCGCAGACTGTTAAAAGATTACTTAGTCCGAAGTGGGTCCTTTTTCTAAACTGATAAATGCAACGTGAAATGAGCTATGTATACTTCTGTTTGTTTTGTTTTGAGAAATGGGCATTCGTGAGAAAATAGTATCTTATGTCATTAGGCGGAAATCCGAGGTTTTTTCAGACTGTGTTTAATTAGGCCGTAGCACGAGGCATGGTGAGGGGGCGAGGTTCGCCGAAAGCGAGCCTTGTCTTTCCACCATGCCTCGTGCTACACTCTAAACACAGTCTTAAAAATCCGAGGATTTTAGCCGAATGACATATATTATTTTTTCTCACGAATGCCCATTTCTCAAAACAAAACATATACACGACTCATTTCACGTTGCGTTCATCAGTTTGAAAAAGGACCCACTTCGGACTAAGCAATCGCGCCAGTCTGAGTAAAGTACTTTTTTCTCACTCATACCCATTTCGAGGCCTTTTCCAGCTTATTTTTAGACCGTAAGATGGCGTTTTTCCCGCGTGATACCGAGCGGGAGTCCGCAGGCTGTCCAAAGTACTTCACTCAGACTGGCGCGATTGCTTAGTCCGAAGTGGGTCCTTTTTTCAAATTGATGAATGCAACGTGAAATGAGCCGCGTATATGTTTTGTTTTGAGAAATGGGCATCGTGAGAAAAAATAGTATATGTCATTCGGCAGAAATCCTCGGATTTTTAAGACTGTGTTTAGGTCGTAGCACGAGGCATGGTGAGGGGACGAGTCGAGCCGCGTCCTCCCACCATACCTCGTGCTATAATGTAATTATTATAAATACAGTCTGAAAAAAAGTCGGATTTCCGCCTAATGACATAAGATACTATCTCCTGGCAAGCAGTTGGATGTGTTGCACTTGGACGGCGATGACGA
The DNA here is from genome assembly GCA_963678675.1 of Xiphydria camelus. Lineage (NCBI taxonomy): Eukaryota > Metazoa > Arthropoda > Insecta > Hymenoptera > Xiphydriidae > Xiphydria > Xiphydria camelus. Next base: position 21,562,582 of record OY783191.1, read on the forward strand.
CAGAGTGATTATTGTTAGGTGACCAGATCGGTCGAGCTGGGTATAGAGAGGAATTGCTGATGTCGAGCTGACCTAAAATTCGAAAAATAGTATCTAAAATTCGAAATCTAATTCAATGAGAAAATAGGGAAAATTATATTCAGAATAGCTTTATAAAACAAAAACGAATGATGAACCAAAAATGTGCTTATTTACTTACTCCTTCAATCATGCATCCATTAATACATAGATGTATGCTATGGTAATCACTCTATATATTCACTATATCAAGAATTATGCGTAAACTGTTTCCAATAATGACGGCGTTTCTTTACTTATTGCTTTACAACTTGATGATTTCTAGCAACTCGTCACGGCGTTTCTGGACCGAAAACCAATATTGAAGTGTGAATTTCCTGATCACACAATGGAAGTCGAAATCTCAGATAGCGATGACTCGGATAATGAAAAGTTTCAACGAACTCATGAGGATGGTAAGTTTATGTATTCAAATTAAGGTATTAGTGCTATAGAAGTTTTCGAGCAATTTTTTAAAAATTTTGTGAGATTTTAGATTTAAAAAAAACTGATAACTTTTTCTTATGAATGAAATCATTCTGTCGTTTAGAAATTCGGTTTTGAAATTTATCTATTTCTCCATTGAAATCAATGATAATTGCGCTCTTCCTTACGTTTTCATGCAGCCATGCGAGAACTATTGTAACCATTTTTTTTTAGTTCCAAATTGTAGAGCAAAATTTGACGAAACTGTTAAGCTTTTACAACGGCAATTTCTGACGTCTAGTTTTTGAAAAAAAAAATCCGAAAGTATGAAATTTTAATCGTTCTGTGGTGGGGGCGATTTGGCGACTATAACGTGGTAACACAGTCTGATCCGTAATGCTCGTAGCATCGGTACTCGCGCATTCAAACGTGGAGTGGTGTCACAAGGCGATATTGCCATGATGTAACTATCCCGCACTGTGTATTAGTGTGCAAGTATCGGGATATACTGCATGTTAGTATGGGGAGGTAGGGCCGTATAAAAATGTTCTCTCATGGAGACACGGAGAAAAAAATAATTTAACTTCTTTGGCATTTTGAATTTCATATTTGCGCTTTATTACTTACAAATTAAATTGATTTCTATCTTTTTCGGGTTTTTTTTTATTATTGCGTCAATGACGGAAATTCACTTTTGCCCCCCTTTGTCCCATACTGCTTGGTGGGTTTAGCGCTACAAATACCTTAAGACTCACGCTTATAAATAGAACAAAAATTTTCTTTTTATTGTGTGCCAACCTTAGTCAATAAGAAATAATAATGTTTTCAACTTATTTATTATCACGTTTTATAAATAATGAGCATAATACATCACAAATCCTTTCTTAACCCTGAACTGGTATGGTGATTTTAAAGAGACGTAACAGCATTGTTCTTGGGTCATGATTGATCCAACCATACCAGTTGAGGGTTATATCAATATACGGGGTCTTACCGTCTAATGTTGACATAGGACGATATGATACGTAATGGTTTGTAGACTGTAGGATGTACACTATTGCTTGGAGGCCTAAAGACCCCGTATGATTGGTTCTATCAGTCGCCGGCAGACGTCAATCGTCGCGGGAGAAGTTCCTTAGAGCCTAAGTACCTAGCATACGAAAAAGTATAGTGAGTGATGCGTACGTCTTATAGTCCAGTCAGTGGGGGCCAAAAAAGGCCTTTGCCCTAGAAAAGGTGGGGTAGTAGTAATTTTTTAATATGTTGTTAAGATCTGGGCCTTAACAAAAAATCCAAGTTTTCGACCTTGGGGAGGGACCGCTCGAGCCGCCATCTTGAATGAAAGGGACAAAAAATGTTTTTTTTTTTTCAAAATGACTCCCCAGCGGTTGATTGTGCGGCAAGAATGTTTAAATAAAAGTTAAGGAAGATAAAATTCCTCACATTTTTTGTATCATCGTTTTTTTAAAAAGTCTCGATGTCTATATGTTTATAAAAATCTATATGTTTCGAGTTACAGCGACGGAAAGATGAACATTTTTCCCAAAAAATAGTAACACTTGCCATTTTTGACGGTAAATTTCCTGGGAACAAATTACACTTACGATGAAGATATCGAAATTTTTCGATAAATCAAAAATAATATATCGATTTATACATATCGATAAATACGACGCGATATATCAATAAAATAAAAGTATCGATATATTTATTGCCATCTCTATACCGACGCGCATCTTTACGGCTGACGGGAGTGACAGGTGACTCAGTGTGCTCGTAGCAGTCGTAGCTTGTAGTTCGCCGGTTGTTACGCCACGTTTTGCTATGGCAAATCCCGAAGTGAATTTGTGTTTCATTTGCAATAAACGTTTAAATGAAAGTGACTCAGTTGTTGTGAAAGAGAGAGAGGCGTGTAGACTCTTCTCAAATCGAGCGAGAAACGAGGCAACCGCGCACACGTGCGTATTTTAAAAGCGTCATCCTCAGTAAGTGTGCATGCCGCATGTCAAAAGAATTATAATAGGGTCATTTCATACCAAATCGGACACTTTTTGGAGTAACATTTCGGATTTTGCTCAAATTATTTCGATCCAATAGGTTGTATGACGGAAAGCAAAAAGTATGAACTTTAAGGTCTCAAAATTCAAAAACTGTCCATTTTTCGTTGTTGCGGCAATGATAACTTTTGATCAGAACATCAAGATCTACAACATATGTAAAGCCCAGGCAAATTAACCGGGAACCAGTTCCCATAATGTTTGTGCGGGGTCCTTTGACTTCAGCAGTGCTTGGACGGTGCTCGAGTCATTTATAGTTAGAGTTGGCTTTAGAAGAGTGCGCTCTGCGCAAGAGCGAAAAGTGTCAAACGTCTGATTTCCCGATAGCTGTCAATTTGGGAGATCGAAGCGTTTCGTCTAAACTCGAAATCGTGAATTTTGGAATAATGATGAGTAATTTTTAAAAGTGATAAGAAATAATCATTCGGTTTTCTTCGATAAAATTCCCCAAGTGTTTAAAAACCGGTATCCGATTTGCCAATAACTTTTTCTTCCCCTTCCCCTGATATTAAGTGTTACTGTACAACGAGTGGGTTAGAAGATTTTCATGAAGTCTGTGACGACTTTCTTACATGTTCTCTTGCACAGGTGCAACCGAAGAGGATCTAAACTCGTATCATATTCGTAAAAAGATGACTCGGTGGGCATCGGACAATGTCAGGCTTGTCACCGAGCGCCTATCACCCACGCTACATTAATTGTAATACGCACTTCCCGTTTCAACTATTCCAGCGTTAAATGACTTGCACTTCTGTCAAGCTAATTACCTTTTGTGAACTGTTCATGGTAGGAGGCAACGATTGATAATTGCGACTAGTAGACAAATTCGTCTATTAAAACTGAAAGGCAAATTGGTGTGCCGAACTATTACTGCGGTAATGCGTCAGTTGCAAAGCATGGACCTCTAATATGTGAGATTACAGTGTCCGATGTTTTAATAGCAACTTTACCTCTTTTGGAACAACCATCGCCCGAGCTCGCGGTCTATTCTGCGATTAATATTAGCGTAATCGTGGTTATGCTCGGGCGATGGGTGTTCCAAAAGAGGTAAAGTTGATATTAAACATCGGACGCTCTGTAAACTCACATGCTAGAAGTCCATGCTTTGCAACTGGCATATTATCGCAGTAATAGTTCGGCGCATCGAATTGCCTTTTAGTTTTAATAGACGAACTTGTCTACGACTAGTCGCAATTATCGATCGCTGCCTCCTACCATGAACAGTTCATAAAAGGTAATTAGCTTGAAAGAAGTAAAAGTCATTTAACGCTGGAATAGTTGAAACGGGAAGCGCGTATTGCAATTAATGTACCGTGGGTGATAGGCGCTCGGCGCCAAGTCCGACATTATTTGATATCCACCGAGTCATCTTCTTCAAGATAGGACAGGAGTTAGATCCTCTTCATTTGCACTTGTGCAAGAGGACATGTAAGAAAACCGCCTGAGACTTCATGAAAATCTTCTAACCTACTCGTTATGCAGTAAGACTCAATATCAGTGGAGCGGGAAGCAAAAGTTATTGGTAAATCGGATACCGGTTTGTAACAACGGTTTTTAAACACTTGGGGAATTTCATCAAAGAAACCCGAGTGATTATTTGTTGTAGCTTCTAAAAATTATTCACTATCATTCAAAAATTCACGATTTCAAGGTTAGATGAAAAACTTCGATCTCCTGAATTAACAGCTTGTAACGACGCTACCCGGCGCTACCGGGTAGTTGCACACTTCGGCACGCTCTCTAACTGGCCCCGCTCGGGCACGGCAGCAAGGTAACGATATGTTGGGCGCCAGGTGTTCCGAAACACTAAAGGTAGTCAAAATAGGTAGCAGTCAGATCACGTGAACCGGAAACGGAACTCCGCTAGCTCAGTCCCGTATCGATAAAGGAGAGGGGCGGGGTCGTGAGACAAAGAAATGAATTTGAGGCTGCTTATAGCAAAGAAATAACACTTAGATTTATTTAGAGAATGACTCACGCGATATAATAGGGTATAAGAACGCTGCGGCTATGGTAGGATCGGCTTTCGATAACAGTTCCTATCACTAATATACCGGGGCTATCAGCGCGACTCAATCGACGAGAGCCCTTACAAGGGAAGATAGATATCCTAAGTAACGCGCGGAGGTAACACCGAAAATACGCGCGAAGATACACGCTGAGGGAACACCGTAGATACGCGCGAAGGGAACACCGAAGATACGCGCGAAGGGAACACCGAAAATACGCGCGAAGGGAGCACCGAAGATACGCGCGAAGGGAACACCGAAAATACGCGCGAAGGGAGCACCGAAAATACGCGCGAAGGGAACACCGAAAATACGCGCGAAGGGAGCACCGAAGATACGCGCGAAGGGAACACCGAAAATACGCGCGAAGGGAGCACCGAAGATACACGCGAAAGGAACACCGAAAATACGCGCAATAAGGTAACACCGAATCGAGTATAAATCCGATAGCCGTTATTCCAGAAAGTTACGACGCACTGACTATCCCTACGCCGAGCGTACAACGGAAGGTCGCAGAGGTTGCGAGGTTTGACCGGGCGCACTCGGAACAAAGAGAATCACTAGAACTAACGGTAATCAAGGATCGGCAATAGGTAGCAGAGAGTAGAGAGCCGAGAGTCGAGCGTACGGAATGCTTAACAGAGGTATCACCGCACTATCGGCACTAAATATTCTCCTAAATCGGTAACCGTACTACCGGCGCTAAATGTTCTCCTAAATTGGTAACGAGCTCAATTCGTCTCAGGAAATTCGGTCGCCTCGTGCTACCGAATTTCCCAAGCATCCCCAGATACGGTAATTCAAACGGAATTACTAAGCGATCACGCGATCGACAACTAATACGCGGAACAAAATCGATAACGAGATTACGACAATATCACCACGGGTCCGTTACACTTTCTTACGATACGCGATGAGAGAACGATAAGCCTTTCGAGAGCAACTAAATTCGGAATATCCCTAATATTCTTTCCCGGCCACGTGTCACAAAATAAGGAACCGGCTTACCGGAAAAATCCGCAATGCTGGTAGATTCGTCCATCTGCGCCGCTAGTCCGCACAAAAAAGAGGAAGAGTTCGGGGATCGCTTCGGCTCGCTAGGGAGAGAGGGCCCGTTCCCACTCTAGGAGCCCTTTACGCGATCTAATTGGTGATCGATTTCCCCCGCTGATTTGCATGCGCAACGCTCTGATCGCCGCTGCGCGCCCGCTCCGTAGATCGCCAATCGAAGACACTATCGCCTTCCTTGTTGGTTCGGGTGCGCGCGCAGCTCGCTGAATTTCCTCGTGGCTCCGGAACTATCCCCTCACGGATGACGAACACCGGACGACTTAATGAATCCCTCCGGAACATTCCCCTGCGGGATCACGCGGAGGATCCCTATACGGAGTTAGCTTCTGAAGATTCCTCCAGAACATTCCCCAGTGGGATCACGCGGAGAATCTCGATGCGAAACCAACTCCCAAGTGGTCCATCCGTGCCGAAGAAACGGGGTGCCTGTCTCCATAGGTTACGTTCCTCGCCGGGTACGCTGCTCGGTTGCAAGTCCCAGTCCTGCGCCTGGCAGAGAAGTCGTGGGCATCTTGCCGCACGGCATCTGACGCTCGTTGCAGCCCCTTGTCCTCCAGCTCCGGCGTCCTCGTAGCTCTATTTCTAGCCTAGCGGGTCTAGATACGGTAGTCGGTTCTAATACAACAAACTAATTACTGGTGCTCTATTTACGCTTCTACTCTAAGTAATGCTCTGGGAATGGCGGGTCTAGCGACGCGGCGGGAGGGATTGCGTCACATTGTAACGTGCACAATTTGCATTGTTACAAGCTATCGGGAAATCAGACTTTTCAAACTTTTCGCTATTACGCAGCGCTCCCTTGCAAAGCTAACTCTAACTATAAATGACTCGAGCACCGTCGAAACACTGCTGAAGTCAAATTTCAGGGAAATTCAGGTCTCAGCTCCTGCTTGGTTTCCCATGCGATATTTGGTAGGTATACCTAGAACATTGCCCGTTTGGCGTCAAAACTGCGGGTTGTACCTAGTGGGTTCAATTAGATTAGGTTGCCATACAGCATACTGAATTAATATTCTTGAAAAAAAAATGAAAAAAATCAGATTCCTCCATATACACATATCTCTTTTTATCCTATGCGGTCACCCATCTGAGTATTGGGCCCCCACTGCTTGCTGCTGCACTTCGTTGATCGACTGATGTCGTAGAGTCTTCATCCACTACGTGCTCTCGTGTACGATAGAAGCGATATAAAATACGTGATACATTTTGTTCACACATAATAAGTGCTCATGATATGATATATTTGGAGTTCTATGATAAATTTCGTCGGAATCTTATGCCAGAATTAATAGTCGAGACTTGAGTTCCGAGGCGACCAAGCTTTACAACGAGGGCGCCTGGAGTTCTAAAACGGCACTCACAAAACTAAAGGCTCGATATGAATTCGAGTATTATAAAAATCATATATGATTAGATGTTAACCATTCAAAGGCGCCACTCTACTCTTAGAAGATAAGACCTAATAGTATGTGTTTTGTTAGAAAGACGAAAATACGGATCGGTCCGCGATTATTGTCGAGCACGTCGGTCGGAAATCGCGAGTACAAGCAGAAGACGAACGCGCTCACACGTTACGTAACGACTAGTTCGATTCACGGTTCGGACGCAAGAGTGGGGCAGTCTACGTGGCGCGAGACTTGCGAAGTGCCACGTAGGCTGCCGTTAATCTAACCAATTCGTCCGCCACACCGGTCGCGCAGCTTTAGCGCGAACATTCCGCCCGCCTTGCCATCGGCGACGATGGCGAAACAACCGGAGATTACTGTATTAATTATCGAAGGATACGTCACTCGATGTGGCGGCTGCCTCGTCCCGAATGCGAGGAAGCAGGCACAACTTGACGATCGGCCGAGTCAGTTCAGTGGTTGCTGTACGGACGTCGACCACGCGTACGTGGCCGTCCTGCCCTGGATGAAGGCGGATGATCCGGACGAGCGCCCACTTGCTCGGTGGGAGCCGTTCATCCCGCAGGAGGGTGATGTCGCCTAGTTGTACTGCCGGTTGACGCTGGCGCCATTTGACCCGGCCTGAAGTTGTTGCAAGTACTCTCTGGACCAACGGGTCCAGAATTCCTCGGTCATCCGTTGCGTTAATTGCCATCGGGTTAACCGATTGAGAGGCACGTCTTGTAGCCGCGGCTCCGACACGGCTGTGAGGGCGGATCCGACAAGGAAGTGTCCTGGCGTTAGAGCAGTGAGATCGTCCGGGTCTTCCGTCAAGGGTTGTAGTGGCCGGGAGTTGAGACACGCTTCGACTTGAGCCAAAAACGTGCTCATTTCCTCGTAGGTCAAAGTCGTGTCACCGATCACCCGTCGTAAGTGATGCTTCACAGACTTAACTCCGGCTTCCCACAGTCCACCAAAGTGCGGCGATGCTGGCGGGTTGAATCGCCAACGGGTCCCATCATTGGCCAATCGATTGGCGATGACCTCACTCTCCCTTGAAGCTTCGCGGAACAGGTTCCGAAGCTGGGCATCTGCCCCGACGAAGTTGGTTCCTTGGTCGCTGAATAACGTGGTGCAGATTCCGCGCCTCGCTGTGAACCGTTTGAACGCGGCTAAGAAACCATCCGTGGTATAGTCGATTACCGCTTCCAGATGGACGGCCTTTGTGGCAAAACACACAAAGATCGCCACGTAGCCTTTGTATGCTCGATGCCCACGTCCCTTCGTAGTACGAAGTTCGATCGGACCGGCAAAGTCGACTCCGCTACTGCTGAAGGGTCTAGCTGGAGTGATCCGTTCTGCTAGAAGGTGACCCATCAGCTGCGTGGTGGGAGTCGGTCGTTGTCGGTAGCATATTATGCACCGACTGATGTGAGCCCGTACTGTCGTCCGTCCGCGTGGAATCCAATATCGACGGCGCAAATAGGCAAGGGTTTGCTGCGCTCCCCCGTGCAATACCGCTTTATGGCTAGCGTCGACGATAAGAGTAGTAAGAGCCGAGGCTGATGGGATAATGCATGGGTGGCGTTCATCAGGACTGAGAGTCCCGTGTTTGAGACGACCGCCCACGCGTAGTAGCTCTTGCGGGTCCAGGAATGGTGTTAGACGCTGCAATGAACTCTTCGCTGGTAGAGCATCATTGCTTCTAAGCGCCCTTATTTCGGTCGAGAAGTGCGTCTGCTGCACTCGTCGAATCCAATGTAGCCGAGCCCTGTCGAGTTCGACTGGTGTAAGGCACGCCGCTATGCCTATTGATAGGCGTTGAGTAAGCCTGGTGGACTGGACTCGTCCTTGCAGTCGCTGGATGTAGCGTAGGCACCACGCTGTAATGCGCAATAGCCGAATAAGTGAGGAGTAGCGGCCGGTGAGATCCCAAACGTCCCCTGTAGCCGGGTTTACCAGGTTGGTATGTACCCGTTCTTCGAGGTTGATGCCTGAGGGAACTTTGGTTATTTCCGTTGGCCAATATTGCGGAGGTGCGGTGAGCCACCCCGGTCCTCTCCACCACAACGGATGTTGTGGTAATTCTGCGGGTGAAATGCCTCGAGAGGCGCAGTCCGCTGGGTTGTCTGTTCCAGGGACGTGCCACCACTTTGCCTGAGGCAGTAGCGTTTGTATTTCGGACGTCCGATTTGCTATGAACGTCTTCCATCGCGACGGTGATTGACTTATCCAGTGCAGCGTTATAGAAGAGTCCGACCAGAGGTAGATCGGTTGTGACCCCAGTGTTGTAACGTCCTTTATGTGGGCTACTACTCGAGCCAGTAGCATAGCCGCAGCCAGTTCCAACCGTGGCAACGAGATTCTCTTCAGTGGAGCTACCTTCGTCTTGGCGGTTATTATCCTGCGTCTCTCCGGCGGCGTGTGTGGATCGAAGATACACAACTGTAGCGTATGCTCGCTCCGACGCGTCGCAGAATCCGTGCAGTTCCATTGTTCCACTGTTCATTCGACTGCTAAGCCACCGGGGAACAGAGACATTCCTCAGCTCCGTCAATTGAGCGTGGAATTCCTGCCACGTGATAGCCAATCCTTCAGGGAGCGGGTCATCCCATCCAAGTCCACGCGTCCATAACCCTTGGAGCAGAATTTTTGCGGTGATGACTACCGGGGCGATCCATCCCAATGGATCGAAGAGCTGTGCCGTGCTCGATAGCACCGATCGCTTGGTAATCCTCGGTGTAGTTGCTGGGATTTTCACCTGAAATCCAAAGGTGTCTGACTGTACCCTCCAAGTAAGACCCAATAGCTTGAATGCTGGATTCTCTTCAAATTGAAAGAATTGAGCCTCTTCACGAAACTCTTGGGGGGTGGACTCCAGAAGGATCGGATCATTGGACATTCATTTCCGTAAATTGAACCCGCCCGCCTTGAGAAGCTCAAGAACCTGGTGTTGCTTCTCAAGTGCCGCTGAAAGATCGTCTGCACCTGCAAGCACGTCGTCGACATAAACGTCTTTGCGTAATGTTTCTGCTCCGATTGGGAACCGTCGTTCTTCATCCTGAGCCAGTTGTTGCAGCGTCCGAAGCGCCAAGTACGGCGCACTGCTGACACCGTATGTGACCGTGCGTAACTGGAAGGCTTGAATAGGTTCCTCGGCAACTCGTCTCCACAGGATCCGTTGCAGATCATGATCCTCCAATGCGACCCAAATCTGACGGTACATCTTTTCGATGTCTGCGGCGAAGACGATACGGTGTAAGCGCCACCGTGTCACGACGTCCGGTAATTCCCTCTGCAGCTTCGGGCCTATATGTAGACAGTCGTTGAGGCTGATGGAGGTATCCGACGGCTGCGAGGCGTTGAAGACGACGCGAAGCTTGGTCGTACTGCTCGTATCTTTGAAAACGCCATGATGCGGCAAGTAGCAACATGGTTTATGCTCTATGCGAGACTCTGGTTGGAGCGTAACCGGAGCCATGTGTCCGAGCGCCTCATACTCTCCAAAGAAATCGGTGTAGGCCTGTTGAAGAGCTTGATTGACTGAATCGTTTCTCCAGACGTGTGAGTACTTGCTTAGCCGCTCCCAATGTATCTCCTAGTTTCCCGATATTCCTTTTAACGGGGAGCCGAACGACGTAGCGACCATTGTCTAATCGACGATGGGTTGCGTTAAAATGGCGCTCGCAATCAAGTTCATCTGGAGTCAGCAGCGCTCGATTGGTCGTTGACTCCTCCTGAAGCCAAAATCGCTGCAGCATGTCATGCAGCTTCTGATCCGCAGTGCACTGGAGAATGGTCGCACTGCTTGACGCTTTCGGCTTGCTCGAGGACTGTGACGGGTATGGTCCAGATAACACCCAGCCTAGTGCTGTTTCTTGCCCAATGGGAGTGCCTGGGTCTCCGATGCGTACGCCCTTCCGTAGCAAACGCGCGTACGTTCCGGAGCTGAGCAGCAATTCGATACGGAGCGTGCGCTCCAGCGCATGATCCGCCAGTGGTAGGTTCCGTAGATGAGGGAATACCTGCGCGTTGATTTTGCCGTCTGGCAAATAATCCGAAAGTCCAGGGACGACGTGAGCGTCGACCTGAAACAGCTTGTCAAGGTCAAATCGTGAGGCTATCTGTACTGTAACGATACCCTTTGACCGAACGGCGATTTGACCTCCCCATCCGCATACAGAAAGCGGAGTCCAGCGGCAGGTTAATTTCAATCTCTGGGTCAGTCGCTCTGAGATGAGCGAAATCTGGGATCCTTGATCGAATAGGACTCGCGTCTCGTTATGTCCTCCGGTGGACGATGTGGCGATCACGATGGCCGTTGCGAGGAGTCCAGGAGCATCGTCTGAAATATCCTCGTACAGGACCGCCGTATGACGAACATGCGTCGTTCCAGACGTATGCGTGCCGCCGCGGCCGTAGTCGTTCGGGGTTGTCGAATTTCCCGAACTTTGAATTTCCGAAGGCGTCGTCGTTTCTCCTGGACTTGACGCTGATGATCCGAGATGTAGACTTGTGTGATGCCTTCCGTTGCAAGTCTTACATCGTCTAGCTGACCGACACGTGGCCAGCTGGTGTGGTCCCAAACAGTTCGTGCATAATTGTTTGGCCTTCACGACCAAGCTACGCTCCTCCACTGGCTTAGCGATATAGGTGGGGCAGAGACGCAGGTAATGTTCTGCTCCACACTGTTCACACTTAGGAATCTTCGCGGCCGTGTGATGTGTGTTAGCTTTGACGGCCTTACCGCTCTTACCTCGATTATCTTTAGCGGTCTGGTAGGATCGGGACGATGCGCTTTCCTTGCTTGGTGAGGGTGCGAAGAACTCCACTGCTCTGATGCGAGTCTCAAGGAACTTTTGAAACTCGGGGAACGTGGATGGTTCTCTTGAATCGTTCCGTGAAATCTCCCACGCGCGTCGCGATCGAGAATCCAGCCGCTCAACGGACATGAAGACGAGGATGTCGTCCCAATGATCGACCGGTCTCTCTCTAGAGTCTTCAGCGCGCCAAGCACTTCGAGGGTAGTGTTTAGCAGTCGCTTCAGTTCCGTAACGGACTCGGTGGTGACCGACGGGATGGCGAAGAGAGTGGTTAGATGCGCCTTCACCAATTGAGCTTTGTGTTCATACGTGTGACACAATAGATCCCACGCTCGATGAAAGTTGTCGTCAGACGTTGGGATCTTCCGGGTTAATTGTTCCGGTTCGCCGACCAGGTTCGTTTTCAGATAGTGGAGCTTTTCCACTTTGGTAAGCTCAGTGTTGGAACCCACCATGGCGATAAACATGTCACGGAAGCTGGGCCACTTGACGTACTCACCGGCGAACTTCACTAAGGTTATACGTGGGACCCTTCGAATGCTCGACGATCCGGGTGCGCTTTCAGCTGGTACAGTCGGCTGCGCGCCGACTGCCGGAGTGTTGAGCGAATCGCGATATTCGATAAGCTCGCCTTTTGCCACCGTATACGCTTCCTCGGTCTTATCGAACACCTCTTCCACGAAGTATGGTCGGAGTTTGTCCGTGGGAACGGCCTTAGTTTTTATGAGCTGATGAGTATCCTTGAATTGAGCCCACTGTGACTCGAGCGTCTCGATTCGTGCTATCGCGGCTCCGCGAGTCATCCGTGCGGCGCCCATCTTCTGGAAGTTGCTCACCGTCCTGCTGATGCGACCGAAGAGCATCTGCTGATCGTCGAAGATAGCTTCCATGTTTTCGAGGTTGCTTTAGCGACAAATTCAGGAACGCGCTGGATGGAACTGGACACTGCACAAACTCCGGACACACACACTGTAACGCGTGTCCGAGTTGAATTCAGGCGCACACTGGTTGGCGCTGAATACTGCATGAACGATGCACACACGTACCCACACACCGTAACGCGTTTCCGAAATGGAATTTTCTGGTACGGCTCGTAGGAGTACCGACTGAAAGAACTCGTAATCCGATAAGGGCCGATCCGGCTCGAAGGACCAAATGTTTTGTTAGAAGGACGAGAATACGGATCGGTCCGCGATTATTGTCGAGCACGTCGGTCGGAAATCGCGAGTACAAGCAGAAGACGAACGCGCTCACACGTTACGTAACGACTAGTTCGATTCACAGTTCGGACGCAAGAGTGGGGCAGTCTACGTGGCGCGAGACTTGCGAAGTGCCACGTAGGCTGCCGTTAATCTAACCAATTCGTCCGCCACACCGGTTGCGCAGCTTTGGCGCGAACAGTATGTTTTGAAAAGTTTCATAAACATTACGTTGTAATGTTTCAAGGCGTGATCTCAAAAACATATCTGCAACGTATGTTATACAGGGTGCGACAAAACTGTTTTCCTATTTTTAAAGTTTAATAAAAAAATTTTATTTGAAATCCATTAAATTTATTTTTATCTCTTAAAAGTACAATTAATACAGTTTCAGTTTATGTGGTTTTAAAAAGAATATCGGCCAAGTGCTGTCCGTCATTATCACTGCCGCAACCGATTTCTGAAGCTTTGCATAACTCTTACTAGCATTTTTTGCGGTATTCGGTAAATTTTCATACGGATTACCTCCTTAAGTTGTCTCGGGATTCTCGGACAATGTTTGTAGACTTCAGCTTTAAGATAACCTCAGAGAAAAAAAAGTCACAAGGCGTCAAATCCGGCAAGCGCGCAGGCCATGGAATATCGCCTATCAGGGATATTAAGCGCCTGGGGAATATTTCTCTCAAAAGTTGCAGTGATGCTCGAAATGTGTGGGTTGTCGCCCCATCCTGTTGAAACCTGGCATTCTGCGCATAAAGTGCAGCAAGGGCTGATACGAAAAATTTTTGAATCATCACCATGTAGCGTTCTGAATTGACCGTATCAGTCCGATTCCTTTCTTCAAAAAAGTAAGGCCTAATTATCCCCATTTCTGATATGGCGCAACAAACTGCGACTCTCTCACTATGCCTTTCTTGTGTCTGCCTCGGGTTAGCGTCACACCAGTATCGGAAGTTTTGCTTGTTTACGTAGCCAGACAAGTGGAAATGTGCCTAGTCACTGAAAAAAATCGCTTCCTGGGGTAAATTTTTAAGCATATTTTCACATGCAGCAACTTGATTGTTCCAATCACGTTCTGACAATTCCTGTGTAACAACCATCTTGTATGAATGAAAGTGAAGATCAAGATGAACAATTCTTCGCACAATGCGGTCAGAGAGACGAAGGGAAGCCGCATACTTGCGTGCAGAGCGTGTAGGCGACCGTAACAATGAGCGCCTGACTATCTCGATGTTTTCGGGTATCCGAGCTGTCCGTAGACATCCACCTGATTCCCGATAACAGATCTAGTTGCTCTAAAGTTTTTTACCCACAAAATAATTAATGTTCGATCCGGAACTTTTCGATTACGAGGAATTTCAAATCGGAAGACGGAACGCTCGTTGTGCAGCAACGACGGATCCATTTTCACGGATGTACACTTCCACGGCGAAAGTGCGCTGTGCCTTTATCCACATGGCGTTTCACAATAAACCTGTTTCAAACAGAAACGGTTAGTCTTCCCGCTTGTACTGATGCTATCCCCACTTTTCTGCGACGCCACCCCGCTTTACGAGAGCGTATTGAAAATAGGGAGACAGTTTTGCCGCACCCTGTATGTACGTTTTATTGAAACGTCGGTGAGACATTTCTGAAAAGAAGTGTGCTGCATGGGAATTATTTCTTTTAAATAAGTACAATTGAATAGGGGTAGAAAATTTAATCTAAAAATTAGTCATTGGATTCAAGAAAAGGTTTACGTAAACCCGCAATCGGATATAACGCTTATAACATTTTTAGTGTTCAACAATGAAGGTACGATGAAAATTACAGTAAATACTCGTATATATTGTATATTTCTTTGGTCCGACGTAGCTTATTGACTGGATTCTTTTGCGGTATCAACGACATTAAAAGTTATAACAAATGTCACAATAAAAATACATATCTTTCATCTTGGCTTTATATTCTATATATGGGGCATTCCATGTCAACTTTTAGTAGTAGAAACTTTTGGGTCTCCGATTTAGTTGTTTTTTTTTTTCAAGTATCTTTAATCAATATAAAAACTCTCCTAAATTTTCAGAACGATTCCATAAGTCATTCAGCTGTTATTAATTTTTATATTTCTCATTTTTCTTCCCTTTCACCGTGATTTACGGCTTAACCACAACACGAAAAAAATGACCCAAATGAAAAAGTTGTATTTTTTTGTGAAGATTTAGAAAACAATTTTTATTCTTTTTTATATTGCGTTTTTTTTTTGAAAATTTAAACAAAAAATATATCTGAAAACCGACATTTTTAATTTTCATAATTTTTTTACACTATATTTCTACATCTTTTACGGTAGTTTTGAGAGCACTTAGAAAGTTAATAATTCTAACAATAATAAAAAATATATATAAATTGTCAAAATTCCGAACCACGTGCACGTTTACGTCAAAGTACCTTTACTCAAGTGCCAGCCTATACATAGCTACACATGTAATTGCAGTGCCGAGTTCACTAGTTGATAAAGAAGCCTGAATGGAATAGAACGCTTATAAGCGACAGCGGTACCCACCCAACTCATCCGCTGACGCTCAGAGAGAGACTCAATAGACATTAATAATACAACGCTATTCCGACTGGTTATTGACTAAGGGTTAAAAATATAAAAATGTAACACGATTCCTATCTTCGTTCACATTATTATTACCAGGCATGTCATTGTTCTCTTCTTCTGTAGGTTTCTTTGATTGAAGTTCTTTTTGTAGATTGCTGTAGTTTAAACAAGTATTCTTGTAAAAAATTAAAGAGGGACAAGTCTTCATTATTACCAGTCCAATTTTCCGCCGTTTTAAACAGTTATTTTGTCTTTTTCTATGTATTTCTCCATAAACTCTATTCCATTCGTTATTTTCTGAAGTTGTTGCTCCTTTTTTGAAATGTCGATTTTCTTATTTGGAAACGTAATTGCACTTGCGCCCCAAAGAACTAACCCACATTTGCGAAATCCGTTTTCTAAAATTGATGGTGTGAGTTTTTCGGTCAGTACTTTCTTCAAAAGGGGGCAAAAGTGGATCTTTCTCAAAATTGGAGAATCGCAGTGATCGGTCCGCCAGTGGTGAATTGCATCCTTCCAACCACCTTTCAAAGAGCGAAAAACCGCCATGTCCATTGGTTGTAACAAGTGGGTCGCATTTGGGTAAAGAGCGACCAGAATAATACACTGTTCCGCGCAAAACTTGCTTGTGTGTAAGGTCAAATGTGACGAGTGTCCATCAATGAACAATATTACTGGACGAAGGATTGCCACTTCAGTCAACCATTTTTCAAATATGTTCGTGATGACTTCGTAGAAAGTTTTCCCCGTCATCCACCCGTTTTCGGATTTCCCGATACCTCATTCTTCAGGAACACTTAAAGCTAGCTCTCTAGGAATTCTCTCATATTTCAATACCACCATTGGTGGTGCTATTATTCCTGCAACATTCCCTATGATAAAGACTGTAAGGCATTCCTTCTCATCCGGGTTAATTTGTTGATAAATGGTCTTGTCTCCCCTTCATGCCAAAACTTTACTGCCCTTTGAATTCAGAAAGAACGCCGTTTCGTCTGCATTAAAAACCCTGCATGGGTCGTTTAAAACTGTTTCGTAGTTATTTTGTGTTGAAGATAAGTGTATACCTCACGGATAAGTGTGAACCTACGGTAATATTATTAAAAGCAAAGTGAAGATTAGGGTAAAACATTATAAATAACGCAAAACTTATTAAAATGTAGACTCTGTACTTAACGTTAGTAGTTGACAAGTGTGTCAACTATTAGCAAAGTGCATTGTGCTTGTGTTAGTGTTTGACACCAAGCCTAAAACTCTTTTGGAGGTTAGATTAAGTTTATGACAATAATATATAGTTACCTTGAAACATACACCACAAAACTGTGTAATCACGATCGCAATTAAACCCGGTTTCATTCACAAATGAAGTATTTCACGATTTTACCTTCTTATTACTTTTGTTAGCAAAATTCTCTTCACAGAAACTAAATGGGGCAGTGCTGTGAAAAATTGGCGCGAATCTGCCTGACTGTTAAATGCTGCTTACGAAAGTCGGGCATATGCGTATAGATGGCAGTAGTTGGTTATTCGGCCATTTATCGAATATCTAAGTCTTCTTCAATGCTTATTTTTTCCGCTTAAAGAGTAAAATGTCAACTACTAACGCGATGTCAATTACTAGTGCGTTTACCTTAACTCGTGTGGTCGCCGCATTCGCTTCGCTCGTGCGACAAGCTTCACACTCGTTAAAAACGGCGCATCACGTCCTTATAACGAAAATATCTATTCTAATATTGCACATATGCCCAATTTATTTCGCTGTTTATTTCGAGTTTTTAAAAACAAATGAATTAAAAGAAAGTTGAAATTTTGTGTAAATATCTTTCCAGGAAAAACAAAACAGCAATAATATGTTTGCAACCACCCAGATAACATCTCTTTCTCACAGATGCGTCAGTAACAGTTTTTGTTTGGTTACTCATAAGTACGTAGGATGTTTTAATCAGATTCTGCAAATACTAATAACTAAACTATATTTTGTGTCTTTGAATCCTAAAATGCGGAGAAAAAACGCATAGGAATCGTACGAATTTTCATTGCGTATTACTTCGGATAGAGATTCTATAACATTTACTCACAGATGCATTAGTAATAGTTTTTGTTCGATTACTCATAGATACATATGTAATAAATTCTGCAAATAAGGGCAAGAGTCGATTATTTTATGTATTAATCCGGAGAAGAAGACGCATAATAAACAGATAGGATTTTGAAGTGAAACTTCTTTGCGGAGGATACTGAATGCGCGCCCGAGGAGACGAAAAACCGTAACGAAACCCACACACTCTACCGCTCTCGACCGTGTCTCACTCATACAGCGCTCTCGACCCTGTCCCAATACACCGCTGTCGACTCTGCCCCATTCCACCGCCCGCGATCCTACCCCATTCCACCGCTCCCGACCGTGCGTACGTTAAAGCCATGTGTTGACTTTGCGAGGCTGGCTCGCAAAATATGTGTTCCGTCGCAAAGGGGACTTCTACGTCATTTCTTACCGCTCACTATTATCGCAACCTAAGTAACGCACTAATCTAGATCTAATCTGTACATCGGTCGCAACAGCGAGGCGGGCGGTATGTTTTGGTGAATGGGGGTTGCGAGTGCGTTCGAAGTCCCACACCTTTCCCTCAAAACGACCTCTCAGTGTATCTAATTGTAAACCACGGCTACATCACGGAATAGGGAGGTTCGGACCAAAAATATTTTATGTTATTTCTCTATGGAAACTAAATATTATGCATGTGTAAGTAACCATGTACGTTAAAGAATTTTTCAAAAAAAAATAAAATTTACTACGTCAAATTGCACATTGTAACTCCGGCGATAACGTTAGGGACGAGAACGTTTTCTTATTGGTTTGACGTCACTTGCCAGACACAAACTCCGCCTTCTCCCGGGGAGCAGTGCAGGCATATAGCGCGAACGTGATTTAACTATCTGGCTCTCTTGGATCGGCAAATGTTTTGGGGGTGAATCAGCGATGGTCAGAAGGGAAAGGGCTAAGCTTCTATTTGAGGAAAGGCTTATTGTTGAGACAGATGAAGTTGATAAAAACAATAAGATTGACGTAAATTCCTCAAAAGATTCTGAAGTAGGTAACAAACTTTGACGAAGTGCACGTATTAAAGATTTGCGTAACGTATCATGTGATGAAGATTACTGTTGAATATTAATTTTTTATAAATTTGATCACGATACTATCAATTTTCATGTAATCTTATTAGAATATAAGAGTAATTTGTATCTACAAACTATGTATGTATCAGCATAGATTTAAGATTGAATGATAATGATTACTTGGTCTGATTGAAGTCTTCTTTTGGGGTTTTTCCTTAATCCGTAACAATAAATGTTGGACCATTGTTATGTTCCCTAAAAGCAAATTATAATAGATAAGAAAACTGCTACATTAATTTAATCGATTACTTCTTGAGTTAGAGTATTGAAATAAGCAAAAACTGCTCGATGTTAGATATTTATAATCCTAAGTTTAAGAATATGATTTATTATCGCAAAGGAAAAGTAAGAGAGAGGGTATAGATTTATAACTCTACCCTTGCTAAAAAGTTTCCAATACTTTACAACCGGAAAAAACCCGGCGGGCCTAGCGGCCTAGATGAGCATGTGGTGTGTAGCTTGATACAGAGTGATTTCTGGTCACTCTGTCCCTTCTAAACGGGCTTTGCAGCGTCTACTAAATAAGAAATAGTTAGTTCCGAGACAGCAACAACGAAGTGTACCGTAAAGTGGGGATACTTTGTGACCATTTTTGGGTTTTTTGTTCCTAGAAATAATATTATCGCTTAAATTTTAAAACAAAAATTACCAGTCATGAGTTCAAACCTTCCTCTTTCATATAACGTTAAAAAGTTTAAAGTCAGATCGTCAGTTTTGAAAGAAAACAATTAAAGTATGCATCACAATCTAACCCCGGGAGTGGGGTTACTTTGTGACATTGTAAAATTATGTATTCTGTTGCGTTTAAAGTAGCGTTATGCCAAAGTATTATCTGTGGCTGATGTTTAGAAACAACATATAGAGTTTTAAAGTTGTAAAAAGTCATCAGAGGATAAAATTACGCACTTTTCGACAATGCAAAATAAAGTCTTTATTTCATCAATACAAAAACATGTTTTCTACTAAATTACTAGCTCTTAACGAACATTAAAAAATTCTTACATAGGTATCACAAAACGTAAAGAACTTGTAAAATAAGGCCAAAATTAAGGTTTATTAAGTACAGCTGATTTCTGGAACATCACAAATTTCTCTTCTTCCTCGCTTTCGTGGTGCTTCAATTTTCATAACGATTTTCTCGTTTTGATAGAAAATTTCGTCTCTATTCAATGGCCATTTCCATTGTTTTCCGAAGGGTGTCATGGCATTAATGATTGCCCCTTCCTTTGTCGTGCTCATAATTTCACCAGGATACATTTTTCCTTCGTATTTGACCAAAACGAAATTTCCGATACTTTTATCCTTTCTAGAGAAGCTGTTACCTCTTATATGTTCTTGGTCTTGATCCACTTCATCATCGGACAATTCTTCTGGACTATCTCCGCTTTCCTGGTATTCAACGCTGTCCTCATCTGAGCTACTGTCAGCATTCTTCCTTGTTGTTCCGCCGTTAGTTGAACAGCTCGGTACCGCTGGATCAGGAGCATCATTTCCAGGATCCTGCAGATCAGCAGCGGTGATACTTCTGCCTGGTGGCACATTGACTCGTTTTCTTCTTCTGATTGTCCTGGTGGAAACAGTTTCTGTTCGGGTCTTATTCAGATGTTGTATGAAACTGTCAGCTAGAGCATCTTTAATAGCATTTCCCTCAAGTGACCGTGTGCATAAGCGAGCCAAAACAACATCTCGGTTAAGGGGATATATTCCAGCCTTTCGAAATCCCGACTTTAAGTTTTCTAGACCTCTCACTTCGAGCTTTTCCATAAGTTGTTTTAGTAATTTTGGAAATTTGTCCTTCGGGATGGTGGACAGTCTACTTCCATGACTCGTTGATTTCCAGTCACTTAAAGTGTTCCTCCAGTTCTCCTTCATCGACCGAAAGTATGCTATATCGAGGGGTTGAAGCAGGTGTGTACTATTAGGGGGCAGTGCAATAAATTTAACGTTGTTCCTTTGGCATTCTTGGGTGACGTGTACATTTAAGTGCGAACTCAAGTTATCACCAATAACTACTTTAGGTCCGTTCTGACGTTTTAGTATGGGTAACAACAAATTTACAAACCAATTTTCGAAAATTTGGTAATCGAACCATCCTGAAGATGTCCGATTGTATCTTGCATCTGGGGGACCGCCTTCTGTCCATGTTGTCCAGAGTTTATGAGATTTGTAATTCACATAAAGAGGAGCCAGTCTTCCCTCAGCATTTCCACACACCATGATAGATGTGCACGCTTTAGATGCGTTTCTGACTCTTTCCGGATATTTTGTACCTCGTTTGGTTATGATTTTTGACTTCCCTGGGTCGTCCACCAAATTGGTTTCATCGTAGTTCCAGATATTTGAGGGTGGAATGTCCCGGAGTTCTTCGTCCAAGTTGTTAAAGAAGTTATGAACAATTTCTTCATCGGTGGCGGCCCTCGCGTGGCTGATGTTTTGAGCAATTCGCTGAGTCAGTTCTTGATGACGTCTCAAGAAAGATTTTAACCAGTCTTTACCAGGAAGATTGGCTTGGAAAACTCGTACAGTCCTCCCTTGACGGTCAAGATATGATTTAACAATGAGTCTCAAATCCCAAGCGGTGACCGGAAATCCAAAAGACGACATTGCTATTACATGTGCAGTAAAACCATTTTCTTCTTCATCGGTAAAAATCCTTGGTTTCCCACATGGTCGGGTATGTTTCTCTTTCAGTTTCACCCAGAGAGTATTATAATGTATTCCATACTTTTCTGCTGCCTTGCGTAAACTGAGTTTCTTAGTTTTTACTTCTGTGAGTGCAGCATCTAACGTTTCGGGTGTGTAATTCTTGTAATTTCGCGCCCCAAGTTGACGTTTATGTTCACGCGGCATACTAAAATAAAATTATGTGCTGCAATTCGTACTTTTGTATTCGTACTGGTAGTTTATATAGTTTTAGCTTGTCACAAAGTAACCCCTCATATTGTTGATTCTTTATGTAATTTGACGTAATTTTTTCCAAACATAAGGAATGAAGGTAAAAATCAGGCCATGCTTTCCCAAGAGACCATATTTCAATATGCACTTACCTGATTTCACATATAAAATGCACAACACGCTTGCCAACATAAAGTTTACGCTAAACAGCGCAACGTGCGTTTGTCAACACTCTTTGATAGCTCATGTAGCACTGGAATGCTGATGTGAATGGCGTCGACAAAAGACAGTCGCGCACAGTAGTAAGTATAGTTACATACCCATTAGGTACCGGCGAAGTATTGTTAAAAATTTGGGCGCCAAATTTGAAAATTTGTAATTTTATGCTCTGTCACAAAGTTACCCCCCCAGTCACAAAGTATCCCCACTTTACGGTATGTGATTTTTGGACGTGTGGACGTTAAAACCCGCGCTGAAGCCACTACTACTTAATACGTACTGCTGGCTGTTGCGTTTTCTACGGTAAATCTACTCGTTGCGAGCATAGTTTGGACGTTGTGCCGGGAGTTTCTGGCAACTGACGCCACGCAACGTAGCCTCGTGTCGAGGTCCCGTTTTCTAGCCTCGCGTCAATTCATGATTTTTAAATATTTATAGCACGATTAACTCTTAATATTTAGCGCTACAACTTCGGTTAACGTTTTTGTGACCCAAACTTATCGATTTTCATTAAAAAAGAAATTACCGAACCTCCCTATTACTGTATCTCTTTGAATCCAATATAATCACCAGTAATATTGTGAGTGCAGTGTTAAATCATTTCAATTAACCGATACAGTTTAAATCCACCACACCACATTTTCGGCCACTAGTCGTGTCACGCAGTAGTGCCTTCGGGATTTACGACCTCGAGATCTACTCTTGATCGCACATGTTATAGTTATTGATTTGAAACTGAAGAATAAATTAAGCAAAAATCAATCGCTGTTTAGACTGTGCAGAGGGGGTTTGTATTGCTCGAGAGGGTTTCTTCGGGCAATGGAAGCTATTGTTCATATTACGAGGCGACGCAGTGTCGCACTTCCACTAAGAGGACTGTTTAGGCTCACCATAAATCTAGCGTTTAGGGCCCCTTTTGGGCGTATCCTTGGGAGAAGCTAGACTAGAGGGCGCAGAGTTACTTGTGAGTTGTTTGTATTTCGTTTGTCGCATTTTTAGTTTTCCGGATTTTACCGCGTCGAGTGGCCGGCCATACGGAGCTCGTGTAGTCTGCGATCGGAGTCGCGACTTTTCTCGAGTAACCACCGTGCATGTACATTCTTTCGCGCGCGCGAGCGTGTGTGTGTGTGTGTTAATTTATAATTATTATTGCAAAAAAAGGCCACAGAACGGTCGAAATAGTACAGTGACAGGCAACGTGTTAAATAAACTTTCCATTTCGTAAACGTCAATGAACACTGAACATTCTTTCGCGTGTGTGTTATATTAAAATTATTATGGCAAAAACAGGAAAACAACGGGCAAAAGAGTTTCATGAGAGGCAACATGTGAAGAAAGCGATGACGAAGGTACTACCTAAAACTAGTACAGAACGAAATCGACGATGGAGAGAAAGGATTAAATTCACACAATCAAACATTGATGGATCTGAGCACAGTTGAGGGTGAAAAAAAAACAACAAAACGTATGGCCGCCACACGTGGAAGAAGTGAAACTTCGATACCAGTTTCTCTGAATTGGATTCCGGTGGTATTAGTTTCAATTGGCTCTACGAAGAAGCATAGTAAAAGACTTGTATAGAGCCAATTGAAACTAATACCACCGGAATCAAATTCAGAGAAACTGGTATCGAAGTTTCACTTCTTCCGCATGTGGCGGCCACACGTTTTGTTTTTAAATACATTTCTATTGGATATTTTTAGTAGGGGGTACTCCCGAATATGGCATGATGGTCCCCGGTCGAGTAGCGACTCGATATTGGCTTCCGTCAGATTGTGTAGGTCACACACCCAGAGGCTCCCGAACTAAATTAACACAGTGTATATATTGTTTGCAAATATTGCAATTGGTCATTATATGTGGATCAGTTTCCGAATAAGTAAATGAAAAAACTTCATTACAACAGATATGTCACTATAAACGGTGTTGTAAGCGGTTTTCGGACATAGGTGTTACATCCAATAAGTCGTAACAACCGGTGACGTTATAACTGATTTCTACTGTATAGGGGTAACGATTGCGGTTATTAGCCGTTTAAACGGACGAAATTTTCAATGTGTGATTGGCATATCTCTATTTCCTTCCATCCCATGAGTGTCTTCCCACAGTGGGTCAATCACCGAGGGAGGGGGGGGGGGGAGAGAGAGATTGATTGATTGATGTGAAGTTTATTGTTCAGAAAGTTGAACAAAAATTTGTGTCCTGATCAGGCAGAACACGGTGATAAAGCATAATACGTATATAAAAGTAAATAAATCTACATAATAAGCAAACTAAAGCTTGACAAATTTCATGGAACTATTAGCGTATATTGATGAGATTAAACCGGAGATAGTAGAATAGATTAAGAGATTGAAAGAGATATTGAAGCTCTCACTCACAACAGCCGAACAGTCTGAAATATTGTAGTGAGTCAGATGTCAACTGGCAAAGTCGGTAGAGAACAGCTACTGCTTTAGACGGTACTTGAAGTCGGCTGACGTCGATCTGCAGGATTTCCAAAGGGATAGAATTCCAAGTATAAGGAGCTGATATTGCAAAAGATGATTTATTAGTATCAGTCCGGTACTTAGGGATCACCAATGTTAAATCATACCCCGACCGGCTGGTATGTCGAGTAGCACTGATCAGAAGAAGTTCGGCGAGAAAGGCAGGCTGTCCAGTGTAAAAAGCAGTGTGTTAGCATAGCAAGATTAAGTTTTCTCCGACATTCGACGGTCAGCCAGCCAAGCTCACGCCGAAAAGAACTGATGGACGCTTCTCGTGGGAGTCCGTAGATATAGCGAATTCCCCCCTTGTTTACGAGGTGCTGGAGCCTGAGGTTGAGAGAGACGCCAATGTTAATGAGTGCAGCCGAGCAGTAGTCAGTATGAGAGAGAGAGGGGGAGGGAGGGAGGGAGAAAGGGAGGGAGAGAGAGAACAGCTGGGCTCCTTTCCTTTATGTACAATATTTTATGTGAATCTTTAAATAATATTTAAAACAATTATGGCAGTCACAATTCTTTCTTATTTTTTTAGACACGTACCTACCAGAAGGTTTCCTGTTGGATATAGAACAACGGGTGGATGATACCTTAAATCACCTTTATAAGGAATACGACATCAGTTATCAGGTAGAAGAAGCAGATAAAGCTTTAGGCGAGCAGTGGAATAAAATAGACAGTAAGTATTCACAATTCTTTAAGGAGCATAATACAAGTCATCTTTTTAAGATCTGCATACCTTATTCATTTTCGTTATTTATCATTTTACAACAAAATCTTTTAACCCATTTAGTTAGGAAACTAATTTACTTTACTGAGTAAATGAACTTTATAGAGTTTTCATTATTAATGGACCGGATTTTCGAAAATCACCTGAAACAAGCCCGGTCTCGCTGAGGGGTTTGCCCCCCAAACCCCACGACTAAACATCGTTAGAGAGGTGTAGATTCCTGAAAGAACCTTGTCTACCAAATTTGACAAGAATTGAATAAGCGTTTTACTTTGCCATATTAGATCCGCCATTTTATTTTTCACAATTGCAATTATAGATTTGTATTTAGAGACTCAAGAAATTGTTTATAAGAAGAACATGAGCTTTAGTGTATTAATCTACATTTAATTTTGACACCAGTCACGCCAAAAACTTATATGATGGAGTTTTCAGGATATGTTTATCACTTGTCATCTTAGCATACCTCACGAAGATCAAATTATTTCTCGCATTTCGAGTTGCCATGTTGGATTCACCATTCTGATTTCTAAGTCCCATTTTCGCGTATTCAGTAGCCTGAAAAACCCTGGGATACCAGGTTTCGATCACCGACGTGCTTACGTAATTTATGAACGACCCCTTACTTGTCTCTCAATTAGTATACATTATCTACCAAATATCTGTAAAATACACCAGGTGACATGATTTACGTAGCCACCTCCCTGTAACATTTTAATTAGGGCTCGAATTAAGAATAATGGTAGGATTTTTTTGTAAGATTTCGACTGAACTCTTTTATAGCGTATAGGATTTTCCCATATTAAGTCTGGTTTACACTAAATAGAAATTACTTTCGCTACCAGATATGTTACCAGTAAAAGTGCTCTACAAGTATTTTTCATAAAGCAAGATTGAATAGAAATCACACCGGGTAAAATAGGGGTTACCGTGCTAATAACGGAGTTATCGCAGGTTAAAAATCGGTTGTTTCCGAACCAATTTCGCCCTTAATTGTCAGAATGCCAATTTCATATCTTTTACCATATCCTCGGCGCTTGGTTTTTCAGAGATTTACTCATGATCAGCTACTTTACTCATAAAAAAACCCTTCCAAAATATATTATATAGTACTCCATCTACAAGTTTGAATTCCACCTTCGTACATTTTAAAAAAAGCTTAAAACGGCGTTGTTTGGTGAGTCGTCGTAGTAAAATGAAACTTGGCAGAAACATTCTTAGAATTAAGTAGCTGTAGAATATCCGTCGAATAAATTTCATTTAATTAATACGTCTTTGCTCTTGTGCGACATCCACTTGAATTTTAGTAGAAAATAACAGAAACTGAAACTAAACTGTTAGAAGTTTCTATTAGGAAATCACAATAAATGTAATGGAAGCAGTTTTACAAACACGAGTGTACATTGAAACTAATTCATAATGGTGTTAGGAATTCCGAAATCGTTGTATTTTAAAATCACAATACTTTGTGTGGAAAAGTAAAAGCGCTTTGGTACTGTGAAATTCAAAAGATAAGATGTTGTGCAATCACAATACACTACTAACTCAGCCGTCTTATTTTAAGACACCTACATGTTTTTAAACTTGAGGATTTTAAAGTTGAGGAATTCAATTTTAAGAATAATAACAAACCAAGTTCTAAAAATAGTTACCTAAACTACTTTTCAATAAACCCGTTACAAAAGATTTGTTTTAAATCCTTTAAGAATAAAGGAAAAGTTTCTGTACGAATTGTAATAAAAGTAAAATAATGAGAACCTGCTATATCTAAACATTTTCTTCTATTTAAAGGGCACGAAAAGCCGCTACCTCAACATTACGTTTAATGGTTTATTTTGTCTCGAAATCTGATATTTACATAATTCATATAAATTATGATATAATAGATTTAATATTACCTTTTTATAGTAAAACAGCACAGAAAAACAAAAAAACTAACGGTAAATAGGAAAAAACAAGGAGCTTCGAGAGTAAAAATAACACGTGTGAATCTGTTGCCTACAATGGGCATGTCCACAACTTTTTGTACAACTGTTTAAAGTGTATGAATCGGAAAATTAGGGTATTAAAGTAATGTAGGTAAAAAATGGGTAATTAAGGAAATGTTTTCCATTATTTTTGAGATGTTAAAAAAGGCATTTTAACTGACCAATCAGAGTCGGGCAACAGATTCCCCACCATTCACAAACCCCTTACCAATGGCTTTAGTGGCATCACTAAGGATTTCGTTTGAATCGAAGTCAAACTTTAAACATTAAAAAAAAAGAAATTAGTGCTCAGAAAAAAAACATCTTATTAATAAGCACAAAAAGTATTAACGAATGAGCAAAAAAATCGTGAACATGCCCATTAGCGGGAGATAGCAGCATTTCCATGCGCATCGTACAATATGAAGTTAACAGGTATACATGCGTTATAAAATAAACCATTTCTACGCAGAATAGGAAGTTAAGCGGTTTACAGGTCGATGCAAGACGCCATCTAGTTGCCGAATATCAAAAAATCTCAAAATCGTAAAATATGGAGTTAGCAGGTTAACCCTTTGAAGCACACATTTTCCTGATATCCTTATTTTCATAAACATAGTTCCTCTTCAGGTTTTTGGGGTCGCTGATTTGAAATTTGCTATCAGGTTTTCAAAATTCAAAATGGCGGATCCAATATGGCGGACCAAATGTGTAAAACTGACTCCGAT
The DNA here is from genome assembly GCA_963678675.1 of Xiphydria camelus. NCBI lineage: Eukaryota > Metazoa > Arthropoda > Insecta > Hymenoptera > Xiphydriidae > Xiphydria > Xiphydria camelus. The sequence goes on from OY783191.1 coordinate 21,590,392, forward strand.
CATGGTGAAAATTGGTATACATGGGTTTTTGGGGTCGCTGATTTCGAATTTGCTATTAGATTTTTTAAAGTCAAGATAGCGGATCCAATATAGCGGACAAAAGTACCGAAGTTGACTCTGATCTTGGTAAAAGTTGGTACACATGGGTATCTCGTGATCTTGTCAATTTTGATAATTTCGACTGTAATATTGAGTTCGCTACTTTGAATTTTAAAAATATAATAACACATTTATATAAAGCATCACGAGATACCCATGTGTACCAACTTTTACCAAGATCAGAGTCAACTTCGGTACTTTTGTCCGCTATATTGGATCCGCTATCTTGACTTTTAAAAATCTAATAGCAAATTCGAAATCAGCGACCCCAAAAACCCATGTATACCAATTTTCACCATGATCGGAGTCAATTTTACAAATTTGGTCCGCCATGTTGGATCCGCCATTTTAAATTTTGAAAATCTGATAGCAAATTTGAAATCAACGACCCCAAAAACCTGAAGGGCAACTATGTTTATGGAAATAAGGTCAGTCAAATAAAGTAATCATCATCATGTTCAAAGAATTATGATGATAATCTAGGTGGCATATTCAATATGCCACCGTGCTTGTAAGGGTTAACACATTTAGCCGACGATATGTAGGGGAGAGTGGCCTAACTCCGACCCCTCAAATGGTTTGGCCCATACCGGGCGTAAAAACTGACCGATTCTTTTGAAAAATAGATCATTTTGAAGGGGATTTATTCTAGCAACTTTCTGTTATAGAGAAAAATGTGTATCTTTTCGCTTTATAAACATCGAAACCAATACATAAAACACTCCATTTTCGACATGTTCAAAAACCATGGCCTAACTCCGACCCCCCCTGGCCTAACTCCGATCCCTCTTCTTTAATGATCAGGACACAATGATACGTGAAAAAATAGTTATTGTTTCTTTAAATAGTGCAAATTAAAGAATAAACAAGTCATATATTTCATACAGTGGTGAATTTTAGAGCATAAATTAGTCAAAATTTTAATCGCTGTCACTGGATTCGACATACGATTTTCCAGCGGCGCTGTGCCGTTGTGATCGTTTTCTTGTTTGCTGTATCGTTCCACTGGTAGATGGCTGAGGATTACTGACCGTATTTTTAAAATGTGGCCTTTTTCGTTCTAAACATTTGACTCGTTTCTGTTGTTCGCTCGCAATTTCTGCCATCACGCTTGGGTTAGTTAAAATTGCAGTGCGACCAGGTTTACGGCCTCTGCACTTTCCTTCCATACGGGGTGGAGCTTTCGGAAACGGCAGAATTTTTTCAAGCGTCTCATTCAAAAAGCACCGATTTGAGAACGTGAAGTCGATGAGCTCAATTGCTGATTGGATTTCTTATCCACTACAACAACAGATCTACATTCTTTACCGGCAGATTCGGTTGGATTGGGGTGATCTGTTGTTATACTCGGTAAATTATTATCAATATCCTGGAACTTCTCCGTATCGATCGGCCAAATTCCGGGCGCATGGAAACCCGATTTGATGTTCACTTCTATTGCTGCTATCTCCAGCCCACGAACAACCATTTGTGGCAAGTCGTAGATTTGAACACCACGCCCAGGAATCATATGCACGAACATTTCAAATTGGTTGTCGATTGCTTTTTGCAATGGTCTAAACACGCTAACATTGAGTGGTTGAAGCCGATGTGAGCAGTGCAGCGGAAACGACACAACATGAATCCCGTTCGCTGTGCAGAATTCGAAGGCTGGCAAAGATCGATGGGATTCATGATTATTCAAAAGAAGTAGGAGCGGATTCGTGACACTGCATCTAGTGAACGCTTGAAAACATTCTAGGAAATGTAAGAACAAATCTGCATTGATCCACCCAAATAGATTTGCACCGCCAAATGAGCCGGGAGGACCACCATTGAGAACATGCAGTTGAAATCGTGCTCGTGGGAAAACGAAGTAAGGTAGCGCACGCATTCCCATTGCAGAAACAGCCAAAAGAAGTGTAACCAAACTGCCACGTTCGGCTGAAGTGATTTGGACGATTTCTAATGGAAAACAGACAGTGGAACTACCGAAAAAGTCCCGGCAGAAGTTGCAGCAGCGCTGCTTCAATAAATGATTAGAAACTCAGTCCATTTGTAGTTACGTTTTCTCATTAAAATTACGTTCAACATAACCTATTCGAACAGGAGAGGTGCTGTTTGGAGGTTAAGTTATCAAAATGCTAGATTAGTAGAATGAAATATAGCGCAAAAAGGGGGGTCGGAGTTATAGGCCACTATTTAGAGGTCGGAGTTAGGCCACAGCGTCTTTTGCTCGAAATGTTGAAATTTAAATTAGAATTCGCTGATTTTCTCGATTCACTTCTTGTCCTTCGGAAGAATACGGATATTTAATTTCCAGAACACTTATCCTTTTGCTTGAATACGAAGAGAAGAAATTTCCAGCTGGATTCGAATGAACACCAAAAATGAATCTCGCGATCGCGAGAAATACGTTTATCTTTAAAACTCAACTACGACTCATCTTAGAACATGACTACCAACATCCAAATAGTTGTAAACATAATGCGCATAGGACAGTATAAGCGATTTGAACATGAGCTTCGCTACATTGTTGCTAGAGGGGGGGGGGGGGGAGTTAGACCGCCGCACAGTGGTCAATTTCCGTGATGTAGGTGGAAAAAATGTACGAAAATAAATTTTACAAATCTCGAAAATAGTTATGTATGTAGTTAGCTAAATAACTGTAGCATAATATGCTATAGAAGTTGCAGGTCTAAACACGCTATGCTCGATACGGCGCACAACCAAAGATGTAGCATTAGGTTGACGTACTTAGTCTACCGTGATTAATTATATCGATATCGTTGGTACGGTTTGTCGTGATACATTATTGTGTTTTGGTATTGTTAGGTTGTGTTTTTATCTACGTTAAAACATACATTCGGTAAGTAAAATATGCGGGACACTTCTAAATTATTTAATTTTATTGACATGTGTATTTCAATATCTTTCTGTTGAATTACAAAAAAAGTTTCATAAAGTTTCAAAGCCAATGTTATTGTGTTTTATAGATTAGAGTGTGTACTATAAAATCATAATAAACACATAGTCATCATTTGTCATCTGGAAGAATTATTTTCATTTTTAACTGTTCTGACAAGCGATGCACAGTGGGACGAAATCCCGGAAAGCTGGCCAAAATTCGAAAACGCGTATTAATCAAGGTGAAATTCAGTATTCAGGGGTTTTTAAGGTCGCTGATTACGAATCCAAAATAAAAATTTCGAAAAACAATATGGCGGATCCAATATGGCGGAAAGGTTCCTCAAAAATTGATCGAATCTGGATGAAATTGAGTACTCGGGGGTTTTTGGGGTTGCTAATTACGAATCCAAAGTCAAAAGTTAGACAAACAATATGGCGGATCAAATATGGCGGAAATGTTCCTCAATAATTGATCGAATCTAGGTGAAATTGAGTACTCGGGGATGTTTGGGGTCGCTGATTACACTGGTAAACAAAATTACATTTTTTTTCTGTTACACGAACCAGACCAGGTGATTCTTATAGATTTATGTGCGCTAAAAACGAATCTGACTCTCAAATTTGTGTATCACACGTCAGGATTTTGAAATACTTGAGGTTAAATATACGAAAACGGACGATTTTGGCCATATTCACGGGTCTATTACAAAGAAATTCAAAAATTTTTCTTAATTGCACGTACAGCATTTGAAAGTGTCATTTTTGAACTTTTCAATACATTACTTGATTGTTCCTAAACGATTTTACAAAGCCAAATTTCAGTATGACAAGTCAATCGCTTAGGTCCTCCACGCCACGCGCCTAAATGTACCACCTACATGATCGACTTGTCGTACTGAAATTTGGCTTTGTAAAATCGTTTAGGAACAATCAAGTAATGTATTGAAAAGTTCAAAAACGACACTTTCAAATGCTGTAAGTGCAATTAAGAAACATTTCTTATTTTCATTGTAATAGACCCGTGAATATGATCAAAATCGCCCGTTTTCGTATATTTAACCTCAAGTATTTCAAAATCCTGACGTGATACACAAATTTGAGAGTCAGATTTGTTTTTAGCGCACATAAATCTATAAGAATCACCTGGTCTGGTTCGTGTAACAAAATCACTGTTGACCAGTGTTATGAATCCAAAGTCAAAATTTCGAAAAACAATATGGCGGATCCAATATGGCGGAAAGGTTTCTCAAAAATGGCATGTGTGTTTAAATATCTTTTTGTTGAATTACAAAAAAAGTTTCATAAAGTTTCAAAGTGTTATTGTGTTTCGTAGGCTAGAGTGTCTACTATAAAATTATAAGAAACATATAGTCGCCATTTGTCGCCTGGAAAAATTATTTTAATTTGTTACTGTGGTTGTGGTTGTTCAAGGAAAGGGCAACACGAAGGATGGAAATACTGCTAGACGGTTTTTCAAAAATGCAGAGAAGGTGTCAGAAATAACTAGAATAGTTAAAAAATCTCATAGTACGTTTTTTCACAATTCTAGATGCATTGTCAAGTGGATATTCTTTCAATTTGGCAGAATTCGAAAAGTATAACATAGAAACTGCAAAACACTATGTGAATTTGTATCCTTGGTATCCAATGCCTGTAAGTCTGCACAAAATTCTTATCCATGGTGCAGCTGTAATAGATTACCTAATCTGTCCAATTGGCCAATTGTCCGAAGATGCGTTAGAAGCTAGGCATAAGGAATTTAGAAAATATCGAGAGCATTATACCAGAAAAGTTTCCAGAACGAAGTGTAATGAAGAAATTTTACACTCATTGTGTGTGTGTGTGTGGGTTAACCCTTTCAGAACGGCCGCCGTATATGTACGTTTTACATAACGTTGTACATATACGGCGGCCATCCTGAAAGAGTTAATATCATCGGATCCTGTTATTAGCAGCATTAGACCTTTACAAATCCGGAACAATGGAACTCTTTCGAAAGAAGTCAGATCCCTTCTTCACATTCCCCAAGAGAGTTTTACACAAGAGGGGGTTCTGATGATAACCGTGATGAAGATGATGAGGAGGAAGAGTGTTGTTAAGTTTTCATGTAATAATATTAACACATTAATCACATCTTCATTGTCTATATATTACAGTTTTTGTAACATACTATCAACTTGATTTATTTTTATTATGTTGTACTGCAAAACACAGCGACGCATCGATTTTCGAAAATCTCGTTCGCCATATTGGATCCGCCATCTTGAATTTTTGAAATCTGACTTCAGATTCGTGATCAGCGATCCAAAAAACCCCTCTATACCAAATTTGGCATAAATCCGTTGATTTTTGAAAACCTCGTCCGCCATATTGGATCCGCCATTTTGAATTTTTTAAATCTGACTTTAGATTCGTGATCAGCGACCCAAAAAACCCCTCTATACCAAATTTGGCATGAATCCGTTTATTCATTTAATTAATTCCACCTAAATCACGGAAATTGACCACTGTGCGCCGGTCGGAGTTAGGCCACTCTCCCCTGTATGATATACACTGTACATTCACTACATACAAAGGAATTTTTCCACTTTTATGGAAATTCGGCATATGATAGTTGTTAATTTTTTGGAACAGTCTTTCAATGATATATATTATTTATTTATTTATTATTATTTCAATGCTTCCTTTACTATTTAAAAATGATATCTCACCAACTCATTTCGGCATTAAAAGTATTAACAGAGCCGACCTTTTGAAAAACCATACAACGGAAATCACAAAAAAGTTGTTCAACGCGGACTCCTTCGTTGTTACTGAGTCTCTTTCTAAAAATGGGCAAACGTTTCCGAGGTGATATCATCGATTTTACGATTTTTCATTTTTACTTCACTTATGAAACTTGCTGTAGAGCGGTTCCACGGGTTGGGCAAACGTCGTAAATGCTTACTGAGGCTCTTTCTAAAAATGGGCAAACGATTCCGAGGTGATATCACCGATTTTACGATTTTTCATTTTTACTTCACTTATGAAACTCGCTGTAGAGCGTTTCCACGGGTTGGGCAAACGTCGAAAATGCTTACTGATACTCTCTCTAAAAATGGGCAAATGATTCCGAGGTGATATCACCGATTTTACGATTTTTCATTTTTACTTCACTTATGAAACTCGCTGTAGAGCGGTTCCACGGGTTGGGCAAACGTCGAAAATGCTTACTGAGTCTCTTTCTACAAATGGGCAAACGATTCCGAGGTGATATCACCGATTTTACGATTTTTCATTTTTACATCACTTATGAAACTCGCTGTAGAGCGGTTCCACGGGTTGGGCAAACGTCGAAAATGCTTACTGATATTCTTTCTAAAAATGGGCAAACGATTCCGAGGTGATATCACCGATTTTACGATTTTTCATTTTTACTTCACTTATGAAACTCGCTGTAGAGCGTTTCCACGGGTTGGGCAAACGTCGAAAATGCTTACTGATACTCTTTCTAAAAATGAGCAAACGATTCCGAAGTGTTATCATGTCGAAAATGCATATTGGGACTGTATCTAAAAATGGGCAAGCAATGCCGAGGTGTTACCACTTACAACTTTGCTTCCGCCGTTCTATTGTAGATGGCTTACGATAAAAACGGCGGAAGCAAAGTTGTAGATCTAATACTTCCCCACCCTATATCTTCTAAACGGTGAGTTGGACAAACGAAACAAAATGATGGGCAATCAAAGGGCAAACGATCATGCATTTGAATTTTCGAAATTAAACTATGGGGGGGGGGGGGCTAACTTCACGCTAGCTTCCCACCCCTATATCTTCTAAACGGTGGGTTGGACAAAAAAAACAAAGTGATGGGCAATCATGGGCAAACAAAGGGCAAACGATCATGCATTTGAATTTTCGAAATTACGTTATGGGGGGGCTAGCGTGAAGTTAGCCCCCCGCTCTATTTTTAGCTATATCTTCTAAACGGTGGGTTGGACAAAAAAATAAAGTGATGGGCAATCATGGGTAAACAAAGGGCAAACGACCATGTATTCAAAAATTTTTTATTCGGTGGTGGGGGGGCACTCTTCACACAGGTCGTCGACCGGACGGCCGGAAGAAAAGGACGAGAGGAAGCCGCCACGAGAGACGATATAGTCTAAGATCCGAACTAGAGACGTTCTTCACCGATCTGCTTACCGGATGAAAAGTATTTTTTGTCAAACATAATACGTCAATGAATATATCGCGAATGGGTAGGCTAATAAAATATGCTCAAGACTACCCTTAAAACTAATAAACAGGTGAGCTGATATGAGCAATTTGCACCGATCTGCTTACCAATTAAACTATATATGAAAATAAAGATAATTTTATTGCAAACACGATGGTATAACCCTACCTGCAAAAAATCGGTCATGAATCACGGTTGTAAGGCTTTGAAATTTATCGGAGCTAGCCAAGATGCGCGTACTACAGGGAAATTTGCTATAGGACGCAACGTAGGAAGTGGGCGCGACGCGACGGTTAGATGAGAGAGAGTGCGTACATGCTGCTTCCTCGTACGATTGACAAAGATAACACTACTAAAATGCCGAGAAAAAGCGACTACGATGGAGTAGGTATTGGCAGTAAACTTTTAATTACTTTAAATTAAATATAAAATATTAAAATGTGAGAAAGATTTTTGAAATATTTTCAATTAAATATATGGATGGGGAAATATTAATATTTCTATCACAGAATAATAATATGTTAGTGATAATTATTTGATAAATTTTATCTATTCTATAAAAATACCACAGCAAACAAACAGAAAAATTACATTTTTTAGAGAGCGATAAAAAATCATTAACAAATTGGCGCTGAAAAAAAAATTTATTATAAAACACAATGAATACAATATTATAGCCTTCCAAAAACTTGTATGTTGCTGGAATAAGTGCCCATATTTTATATAACAGTAACCTAAACAACGCAAAGACTTCAAGAAGAATTTTTCTTAACAATTTATCGTTTCAACTTATGAAATCTCAAAAGTCCAGAATTTCGTCTTTACCTTCAGATATTTTTAATGCGTTACAAACCCACCCCATGAGCCATCGTCTCGACTGTCTGTTTATCACATGTTCGGAAAAAACTTTCACTCGAAAACCCGGTAAGAACGTTTTTCCCCTTTTTCTGTACTTTTGAGAAAGAGCCATAAAGTAATAAATTGGCCCTTCCAGACAGGCAAAAATAAAAATGCAAAGTTAGTTGAATCTTGAACGAAAATAATTTTACCAGGGATCCAACAGTAATATTGATTGAAAAAGATAACACTACATTACATTTATGTAATAATGGGGAGCACGCATTTTTCCGCAAACTGAGGGATGTGAACAGCGAGTCGCTCGTAGTCGCTTTTTCTCGGCATTTTAGTAGTGTTATCTTTGTCAATCGTACGAGGAAGCAGCATGTACGCACTCTCTCTCATCTAACCGTCGCGTCGCTCCCACTTCCTACGTTGCGTCGTATAGCAAATTTCCCTGTAGTACGCGCATCTTGGCTAGCTCCGATAACTTTCAAAGCCTTACAACCGTGATTCATGACCGGTTTTTGGCAGGTAGGGTTATACCATCGTGTTTGTAATAAAATTATCTTTATTTCCATATATAATTTAATTGGTAAGCAGATCGGTGCAAATTGCTCATATCAGCTCACCTGTTTATATAGTTTTAAGGGTAGTCTTGAGCATATTTTATTAGCCTACCCATTCGCGATATATTCATTGACGTATTATGTTTGATAAAAAATACTTTTCATCCGGTAAGCAGATCGGTGAAGAACGTCTCTAGTTCGGATCTTGTACTATAACTCTCTAACTGGATCGATCCTTCCTTCAGTCACATCCTTCCTTCATATCAGTCACAACAGCAATTTATAGGCGACGTCGGACGTTTTGTTTAGGGTGTAGTGTAGAGCAATTATTCGAATGGCGAATTATTGCTTTATTTGTGGTAAATCCCTTTCGGTCGGCGATACCGTGGTTGTTGAGCGTGGTTTACAAACTGTGAGAAATGCTAGTGTCGACAGAAATGATGGACACTTTGAATATTTAAATAATGTGAATTGTGTGACTATCCATATTGACTGTCGCAAAGACTATACTCGAAAGAGTAGCATTGCGGCATTCAAAACACAGCAAGATGAAGCCAAGGCTAGTACATCACAGAGATCTCCACGGAAAGTACGTGTAAGTACTTTTGATTTTAAGAAATTATGCTTTTTTTGCGAAGAAGAAGCTAATGAGCAAATTGAGAAAAGAAAAAGGTAAGAGCTAAGGAGATATATAAAGCAAGTATAACAATTTCTATGAAGGACTCAGCTATTAAAATAGCAGAAGATCGTAATGACAGTTACGGAAGAACTGTCAAACATCGAATTCATTTTAAACATGATTTAGTTGCCGCTGAGGTTAGATATCACAATATTGGAGAACCCATGTAAAAAAAGACGCGCCTTACATTCTACCTCGAAGGTGGTGGGGAAACGAATGTATGACTATTGAAGCACTATTTCATTACATTGCCTCTTTGTGCGGCGTATATTGTGGAAACGGTAACTCCTACGTGGAAAATGTAAATAACCTTTTTTATAGAGTATTTTTTTATCAACAATTTTTGTAACCACAAAAATTATCGTCCGACCAATCGCAAGCGAGATAATAACGAAAAACCAATTTTTTGACCTTTGACCCCCGTATAAATTGTGAAGCGTACACGATATCGATGGGGACTTTTTACACGTTATTTATAATGCTTAAATGAAGGTGTATGCAAAAATCCAGTTTGCTGCGAATTTTTGAGAAGTAACCCCCTATTTTCCACCTTAAGTTACTGGGCTATAACCAGTTTCTTACAATGAATCCTCGATTTTCGGAAAAAAACGGCGAAAGCAAAGTTGTACACCTAATATAATACAGGGTGTAAAAAAAGTCCAAGGACGGCCGAATATTTTGGAAAATATGCGTCGCATAGAAAAACAAAAAAACACGTGTTAAATAGTTTCAAAAGTTCTATCCAGCCATATCAAAGTCGACTCCCCTCCCCCCACCGAGGGGCGGGGGGTAACTTCAAAATTTTTAATGGAAACCCTCAATTTTTATTGCAGATTCGGGTTTTACGTTAAAAAATAAGAAACTTTTGTCTGAAATATTGTTTTGTATCAGGGGTAGATGGCGCTCCAATCAATGGGGGAAACATACAAATACGAAACCCTAAAAATTCATGGAAAAAATTTCAAAACGAAAAACAAAAACACGTATTCAATAGTTTTAAAAGTTCTATCCAGCCATATCAAATTCGACTCCCCACCCCCCACCCCCGCTGGGGGGCGGGGGGTAACTTCCAAATTTTTAATGGAAACCCCCAATTTTTATTGCAGATTCGGGTTTTACGTAAAAAAACAAGAAACTTTTGTCTGAAGTATTTTTTTGAAAATCCGAATCTGCAATAAAAGTTGGGGGTTTCTATTTAAAACGTTGAAGTTACCCCGGCGGGGTGGGAAGAGGGGGTCGAGTTTGGTATGGCTGGATAGAACTTTTAAAAATATTGAACCCGTGTTTTTTGTTTTTCGTTTTGAAGTTTTTTTCCATGAATTTCTAGGATTTCATATTTTTATGTTTCCCCCCTCGATTGGAGCGCCATCTACCCAAGATACAAACAAATATTTCAGACAAAAGTTTCTTATTTTTTAACGTAAAATCCGAATCTGCAATAAAATTGGGGGTTTCCATTAAAAATTTGGAAGTTACCACCGCCCCCCAGCGGGGGTGGGGGAGGGGAGTCGAATTTCATATGGCTGGATAGAACTTTTAAAACTATTGAATACGTGTTTTTTTTTCGTTTTGAAGTTTTTTCCATGAATTTTTAGGGTTTCGTATTTGTATGTTTCCCCCATCGATTGGAGCGCCATCTACCCCTGATACAAAAAAATACTTCCGACAAAAGTTTCTTGTTTTTTTTACGTAAAACCCGAATCTGTAATAAAAATTGGGGGTTTCCATTAAAAATTTTGAAGTTACCCCCCGCCGCCCAGCAGGGGTGGGGGAGGGGAGTCGAATTTGATATGGCTGGATAGGACTTTTGAAACTATTGAATACGTGTTTTTTGTTTTTCTATGCGACGCATATTTTTCAAAATATTCGGCCGTCCCGGGACTTTTTTTACACCCTGTATAATAAATAACTGTTATAAGTCAAAACTGAAAGATGCACGCTGGTTCTTGAAATCGGAAGTGGATATTAAAAAATTATTAGGTACGTTTTGTGCGCCAAGTCAAACGGTACAATTACAATCGAATGTGGAATATTTTAAAAGAGACGCCTGCTCTAAACCCCATCGAAATATCGATGCATTAAAGGCCGATTTAATGAAAGCAACAGTCTCAATATCGTTATTATGTAAAGTTAAAGGGTGGATATTTTTTTAGCATTTTTATATTTTAACATTGAAAATGTTTATGTTCCCGTATATGGGGGGACATTTCTAGGTTTTCGACGAGCCAGTTTAAGACAGATATTTCGCGCTCCCCACTCTAGCGCTCTCGTGCGTGCGCCACCGGAAAGCCCCCACTCTAGCGCTCTCGACCGTGTGTATGTAGTAGACTGAGAGTGGGGACGGGTGATGGTACTATATAGTGGTACGGGTGGTGAGGCAGCTACGCGGGACGAAGAGAGAAGCACGAGCTCGAAGAAAGAACTCTATTCGGCGTTTAAAGGCCTGAGCACACAGAACGCGAACTCACCGCGCGGCCGTACCGCGCGGTGCGAACTCTATAACAATGGAAAAACCCTGTCACACAGACAGCACGGACTGGGCCGCCCGACTCCCGCGAACTTTGTAGCGAGTAATGTCGCATTATCCTAGTCAAACAGAAGGCGGCCTGCCGCGGCGGACCAGTACAGCTCGCGGCAGACAGCGAACCGCAGCGAACCGTTTGTAAAATTTTACAGAGTTCGCGCGCGGAAAGAGGCAAAATGAGTGGTGAAAGAGAATAAAATAATGAAAAATGTATTGATTTTGTGCGGGAGTGCAGTTTTCCGTATGACTTGCGTCATCCTGACTATACAGATGACTATGATTGTTGATTTATGACTATTGTAAAAGCAGGAAATGATTCGTTTTGACCTGTCCCATACCGTTGACCGATTTCGGAGCGACAAAGCACGCAAAAACTGTTGTCTCTCAATTGCATGTGTCCAGCGTTGATGAACGTTTTTTACATGCCACGTTCGGGCTTCTGTCGGTAAATTTGAGACGCGTCAAAGGAGCTTCGAAATATAACGGTATTTATTACCGTGGGCACTGTAGGAAATGACTCATTCTGACCTGCCCCATATCGCCTGCCTTGCTGTTGCGACCGATTTCGGAGCGACAAACTGCACAGGTCAGTTGCGGGGGTATTATTGCACCATATGCACCATGCGTCTACCTGTCGTGCCGTACTCAGGTATCAAGGACGGCCAATTGACCCCTAACCCCTATCACCGCGAAGGGTTAGTTGTACCTGCAGGAAACAAACCAGAAATGCTGATGGGGTATCATCGATACAACTCCATTGCTCCATAACATTTAAATATTTAAATATATGTTCAATTTTATTAAAAAATGCCTTTCTAAATTTGTTTGGTTTTATTCTAATGGTGCCATGTTCTGGACGCCATGAACCATGAACGAAAGAGTGACCGCAAAAAAGGCTGTTTTTTAGCCTATTTTTTGGACCTCGCTAGCGACCTGGAGAAAAATTATAAAAATATGTTATAGGTATCAAATTACTCGTCATTAAAAACCAGTGAGCATCGTTTTTCGTTTTTTGAAAATTTAAAAAAATTACCCCCATTTAGCGGTTTAAAAGGCCCCAAAAATTAAAACATCGAAAATACCACTAATTATAAGATCATTTTTCATTGTATTTTTTCTATAAAATAAACCTTACAAAAGTAAAATCACGTATTTTCTTGGTCATAAGGGTTAATGTGGATTAAAAATTCACCCCAAAGCTCTCCCATGGGGTGAAATCATCCCCAAAACATTAAGAAAAATAAAAATATATTTCTGAAATTCCGAAAATATACAAATAAAAATGTTTTTATAATTAGTCGTATTTTCGATGTTTTAATTTTTTGGGGTCTTTTTAACCCCTAAATAGGGGTAATTTTTTTTTATATTTTCAAAAAACGAAAAGCGATGCTCACTTTGGTTTTCAATGACGAGTAATTTTATACCTGTAACATATTTTTATATTTTTTCCCCAGGTCGCTAGCGAGGTCTAAAAAATAGGCTAACTTTGCGGTCACTCTTTTCTTTTCTTTTTTTGCTGACTGACGGGCGTTGTCCCACAAAATGGATGACTGACCATTTTTTTTATGTTTGATATAACATTTAATACCCTCACAAAAGTTTTGAAGTATAGTAAACGAATTGCACAGTATTTATTTTTTGCACATACATTGCGGCCGACTGACTAGCTCCGTCCCCACATTCAACTGACTGTCATAACTTTTATTTATATGCAATATACAAGTTGTATATCAATTTTCAGCCTTAGTAAATTCATTTTGTTACGTCGGCAGGAAAGACAACTTCGCTGGCGTCCCTGAGACACCTGTTCTAAGTTTCGCTTGACATACTTTCGCAGTATGTTTGTATACACAACCATTGTAATAAACTATAAAAAACTAGGCTTAGTCAATTCAGACTTTTTTTTGGCTCTGGCTTTTGGACTATAACTGGACCGAGCGGTGGTTGTTAGGGTTTCCTAGTTTTCCGATAGACCATCGGTCGGAATTCGTCGCTACTTCTATCTAATTATAAGTGGATTAAGTAGCCGACGGCTAGCGGTTCCGGGAAATTATACATACATTAATTATATTATAAGCCACACAGCCCCTGCTTGGTCTTAACACTTCCATAACTTCAATTTTGAAAATGAGAAACGATAAATTATACATTTAACCCTTTCAGTCACGACTTTTTTTTGATCAGGTGAAAAAATATTTGATTAGTGATTTTGGATCACTGGAGGTGCTGTGGCGACCCATCGCGCTACGGCGCCCCGCCGCCAGGTGGCGCCACCCGTCGACTCCACGGCTTTCGGCTTCTCGTTAGTGGTCCAACAACGGGCAAGTTTCTATATAAGACCGCAACTGCCCGTCTCTCACCGAGGACCACAGAGCGTCTAAGGCAGGAGTCGGCCTAGCCTTACTGACGAGTCCACAGGCCGACTCCGGGACGAAACGCTCCGCCGATAAGATGGCGACCACATCCTTTTCGCCACATTGGTGACCCCGACGTGATCCAGCGGAGAAGATCCATCATCCTGCAGCATACCTTCTGGACCAAGGGAACTCCCATGACAAGGACACCTTGATCTCTGGAAGCAGAGCCAACGACACGCTCACGACGTCACGACCCACGCACGCGCTTCGACACGACGTCACGACCCACGCACACGCTTCGATATGACGTCACGGTCCACGTACACGCACTCCTCCACACTACGTCACGACCCACGCACACGCTTCGATACGACGTCACGGCACATGTACACGCACGCCTCAATACGACGTCACGGCACACGTACAGGCCCCGATACGCACGGCATACGCATGCCACGACACACGCACCTGAGGATGATCGATCTCACACGCTGCGACGAGCACCGGCGGAGTTTCCAGCCTTCGACATCCCTCGGTATATCGAATCTCGATCGAAGATTCCTACCGAGGTCCACCGACGTCCCACGCAGTCACGCTCACAGCCAAGCCGTCGCCACACACACACACCACTTTTTCCGCCTCGTTCCGTCTGCATACATTAGACGTCACTAGGGGGGGAGTACTGTGGCGACCCATCGCGCTACGGCGCCCCGCCGCCAGGTGGCGCCACCCGTCGACTCCACGGCTTTCGGCTTCTCGTTAGTGGTCCAACAACGGGCAAGTTTCTATATAAGACCGCAACTGCCCGTCTCATCATTTTTCATTGTATTTTTTCTATAAAATAAACCTTACAAAAGTAAAATCACGTATTTTCTTGGTCATAAGGGTTAATGTGGATTAAAAATTCACCCCAAAGCTCTCCCATGGGGTGAAATCATCTCCAAAACATTAAGAAAAATAAAAATATATTTCTGAAATTCCGAAAATATACAAATAAAAATGTTTTTATAATTAGTCGTATTTTCGATGTTTTAATTTTTTGGGGTCTTTTTAACCCCTAAATAGGGGTAATTTTTTTTTATATTTTCAAAAAACGAAAAGCGATGCTCACTTTGGTTTTCAATGACGAGTAATTTCATACCTGTAACATATTTTTATATTTTTTCCCCAGGTCGCTAGCGAGGTCTAAAAAATAGGCTAACTTTGCGGTCACTCTTTTCTTTTCTTTTTTTGCTGACTGACGGGCGTTGTCCCACAAAATGGATGACTGACCATTTTGTTTATGTTTGATATAACATTTAATACCCTCACAAAAGTTTTGAAGTATAGTAAACGAATTGCACAGTATTTATTTTTTGCACATACATTGCGGCCGACTGACTAGCTCCGTCCCCACATTCAACTGACTGTCATAACTTTTATTTATATGCAATATACAAGTTGTATATCAATTTTCAGCCTTAGTAAATTCATTTTGTTACGTCGGCAGGAATGACAACTTCGCTGGCGTCCCTGAGACACCTGTTCTAAGTTTCGCTTGACATACTTTCGCAGTATGTTTGTATACACAACCATTGTAATAAACTATAAAAAACTAGGCTTAGTCAATTCAGACTTTTTTTTGGCTCTGGCTTTTGGACTATAACTGGACCGAGCGGTGGTTGTTAGGGTTTCCTAGTTTTCCGATAGACCATCGGTCGGAATTCGTCGCTACTTCTATCTAATTATAAGTGGATTAAGTAGCCGACGGCTAGCGGTTCCGGGAAGTTATACATACATTAATTATATTATAAGCCACACAGCCCCTGCTTGGTCTTAACACTTCCATAACTTCCAGGCCTTAAAGGCCTGAGCACACAGAACGCGAACTCACCGCGCGGCCTTACCGCGCGAAATTTGTAGCAAGTAATGTTGCATTATCCCAGTCAAACAGAAGGCGGCCTGCCGCGGCGGACAAGTAGAGTTCGCAGCGGACAGCAAAATTTTACAGAGTTCGCGCGGCAGAGACCATCCTTGATACCTGAGTACGGCACGCCAGGTAGGCGCATGGTGCAAATGGGTTGTAGTACAGGGCCCCCTTTCTCGAGTCACTCGCAGGAGAAACGTATACGTTTCTTAGCGAGTAGACCAATCAGGACCCCCGCAACAACGGAATACTTGATCCTGATTGGTCTCTTGGCTAAGTGCACGCAAGGATACGAGCGAGTTCGAGAAAGGGGGCCCAGGCTGCTAATGAGTTCACAGTCCCGTGACGACATAAGAATCTTAACTCCGTTTATGCGGAATTGATTGCGTTTTGCCACTTAAAAATGATGTAGTCAACTGATGGCATCCCATTTGAAGTGCGTTAGTCACATTTAGCTAAAGATCAATTTTTCAAGTGAAGGGTTATAGCACTTCCAGTGATCCAAAATCACTAATCAAATATTTGTTCACCTGATAAAAAAAAAGTCGTGGCTGAAAGGGTTAAATGTATAATTTATCGTTTCTCCTTTTCAAAATTGAAGTTATGAAAATGTTAAGACCAAGCAGGGGCTGTGGCTTATAATATAATTAATGTATAATTTCCCGGAACCGCTAGCCGTCGGCTACTTAATCCACTTATAATTAGAAGTAGCGACGAATTCCGACCGATGGTCTATCGGAAAACTAGGAAACCCTAACAACCACCGCTCGGTCCAGTTATAGTCCAAGAGCCAGAGCCAAAAAAAGTCTGAATTTACTAAGCCTAGTTTTTTATAGTTTATTACAATGGTTGTGTAGACAAACATACTGCGAATGTGTATGTCAAGCGAAACTTAGAACAGGTGTCTCAGAGACGCCAGCGAAGTTGTCATTCCTGCCGAGGTAATAAAATGAATTTACTAAGACTGAAAATCGATATACAACTTGTATATTGCATATAAATAAAAGTTAAGACAGTCAGTCAGTTAAATGTGGGGACGGAGCTAGTCAGTCGGCCGCAATGTATGTGCAAAAAATAAATACTGTGCAGTTCGTTTACTACGCTTCAAAACTTTTGTGAGGGTATTAAATGTTATATCAAACATAAACAAAATGGTCAGTCATCGATTTTGTGGGACAACGCCCGTCAGTCAGCAAAAAAAGAAAAGAAAATTTCGTTCATGGTTCATGGCGTCCAGAACATGGCACCATTAGAATAAAACCAAACAAATTTAGAAAGGCATTTTTTAATAAAATTGAACATATATTTAAATATTTAAATGTTATGGAGCAATGGAGTTGTATCGATGATACCCCATCTCAGCATTTCTGGTTTGTTTCCTGCAGGTACAACTAACCCTTCGCGGTGATAGGGGTTAGGGGTCAATTGACCGTCCTTGATACCTGAGTACGGCACGACAGGTAGACGCATGGTGCATATGGTGCAATAATACCCCCGCAACCGACCTGTGCAGTTTGTCGCTCCGAAATCGGTCGTAGTAGAGGCAGGCGGTATGGGGCAGGTCAGAATGAGTCATTTCCTACAGTGCCCACGGTAATAAATACCGTTATATTTCGAAGCTCCTTTGACGCATCTCAAATTTACCGACAGAAGCCCGAACGTGGTATGTAAAAAACGTTCGTCAACGCTGGACACATGCAATTGAGAGACAACAGTTTTTGCGTGCTTTGTCGCTCCGAAATCGGTCGACGGTATGGGACAGATCAAAATGAATCATTTCCTGCTTTTACAATAGTCATAAATCAATAATCATAGTCATCTGTATAGTCAGGATGACGCAAGTCATACGGAAAACTGCACTCCCGCACAAAATCAATACATTTTTCATTATTTTATTCTCTTTCACCACTCATTTTGCCTCTTTCCGCGCGCGAACTCTGTAAAATTTTACAAACGGTTCGCTTCGGTTCGCTGTCTGCCGCGAGCTGTACTGGTCCGCCGCGGCAGGCCGCCTTCTGTTTGACTAGGATAAAGGCCTGAGCACACAGAACGCGGACTCACCGCGCGGCCTTACCGCGCGGTGCGAACTCTATAACAATGGAAAGACCCTGTCACACAGACAGCACGGACTGGGCCGCTCGACTCCCGCGAACTTTGTAGCGAGTAATGTCGCATTATCCTAGTCAAACAGAAGGCGGCCTGCCGCGGCGGACCAGTACAGCTCGCGGCAGACAGCGAACCACAGCGAACCGTTTGTAAAATTTTACAGAGTTCGCGCGCGGAAAGAGGCAAAATGAGTGGTGAAAGAGAATAAAATAATGAAAAATGTATTGATTTTGTGCGGGAGTGCAGTTTTCCGTATGACTTGCGTCATCCTGACTATACAGATGACTATGATTATTGATTTATGACTATTGTAAAAGCAGGAAATGATTCATTTTGATCTGTCCCATACCGTCGACCGATTTCGGAGCGACAAAGCACGCAAAAACTGTTGTCTCTCAATTGCATGTGTCCAGCGTTGACGAACGTTTTTTACATACCACGTTCGGGCTTCTGTCGGTAAATTTGAGATGCGTCAAAGGAGCTTCGAAATATAACGGTATTTATTACCGTGGGCACTGTAGGAAATGACTCATTCTGACCTGCCCCATACCGCCTGCCTCTACTACGACCGATTTCGGAGCGACAAACTGCACAGGTCGGTTGCGGGGGTATTATTGCACCATATGCACCATGCGTCTACCTGTCGTGCCGTACTCAGGTATCAAGGACGGTCAATTGACCCCTAACCCCTATCACCGCGAAGGGTTAGTTGTACCTGCAGGAAACAAACCAGAAATGCTGAGATGGGGTATCATCGATACAACTCCATTGCTCCATAACATTTAAATATTTAAATATATGTTCAATTTTATTAAAAAATGCCTTTCTAAATTTGTTTGGTTTTATTCTAATGGTGCCATGTTCTGGACGCCATGAACCATGAACGAAATTTTCTTTTCTTTTTTTGCTGACTGACGGGCGTTGTCCCACAAAATCGATGACTGACCATTTTGTTTATGTTTGATATAACATTTAATACCCTCACAAAAGTTTTGAAGCGTAGTAAACGAACTGCACAGTATTTATTTTTTGCACATACATTGCGGCCGACTGACTAGCTTCGTCCCCACATTTAACTGACTGACTGTCTTAACTTTTATTTATATGCAATATACAAGTTGTATATCGATTTTCAGTCTTAGTAAATTCATTTTATTACCTCGGCAGGAATGACAACTTCACTGGCGTCTCTGAGACACCTGTTCTAAGTTTCGCTTGACATACACATTCGCAGTATGTTTGTCTACACAACCATTGTAATAAACTATAAAAAACTAGGCTTAGTAAATTCAGACTTTTTTTGGCTCTGGCTCTTGGACTATAACTGGACCGAGTGGTGGTTGTTAGGGTTTCCTAGTTTTCCGATAGACCATCGGTCGGAATTCGTCGCTACTTCTAATTATAAGTGGATTAAGTAGCCGACGGCTAGCGGTTCCGGGAAATTATACATTAATTATATTATAAGCCACAGCCCCTGCTTGGTCTTAACATTTTCATAACTTCAATTTTGAAAAGGAGAAACGATAAATTATACATTTAACCCTTTCAGCCACGACTTTTTTTTATCAGGTGAAAAAATATTTGATTAGTGATTTTGGATCACTGGAAGTGCTATAACCCTTCACTTGAAAAATTGATCTTTAGCTAAATGTGACTAACGCACTTCAAATGGGATGCCATCAGTTGACTACATCATTTTTAAGTGGCAAAACGCAATCAATTCCGCACAAACGGAGTTAAGATTCTTATGTCGTCACGGGACTGTGAACTCATTAGCAGCCTGGGCCCCCTTTCTCGAACTCGCTCGTATCCTTGCGTGCACTTAGCCAATAGACCAATCAGGATCAAGTATTCCGTTGTTGCGGGGGTCCTGATTGGTCTACTCGCTAAGAAACGTATACGTTTCTCCTGCGAGTGACTCGAGAAAGGGGGCACTGTACTACAACCCATTTGCACCATGCGCCTACCTGGCGTGCCGTACTCAGGTATCAAGGATGGTCTCTGCCGCGCGAACTCTGTAAAATTTTGCTGTCCGCCGCGAACTCTACTTGTCCGCCGCGGCAGGCCGCCTTCTGTTTGACTGGGATAATGCAACATTACTTGCTACAAATTTCGCGCGGTAAGGCCGCGCGGTGAGTCCGCGTTCTGTGTGCTCAGGCCTTAAAGGCCTGAGCACACAGAACGCGGACTCACCGCGCGGCCTTACCGCGCGAAATTTGTAGCAAGTAATGTTGCATTATCCCAGTCAAACAGAAGGCGGCCTGCCGCGGCGGACAAGTAGAGTTCGCGGCGGACAGCAAAATTTTACAGAGTTCGCGCGGCAGAGACCATCCTTGATACCTGAGTACGGCACGCCAGGTAGGCGCATGGTGCAAATGGGTTGTAGTACAGGGCCCCCTTTCTCGAGTCACTCGCAGGAGAAACGTATACGTTTCTTAGCGAGTAGACCAATCAGGACCCCCGCAACAACGGAATACTTGATCCTGATTGGTCTATTGGCTAAGTGCACGCAAGGATACGAGCGAGTTCGAGAAAGGGGGCCCAGGCTGCTAATGAGTTCATAGTCCCGTGACGACATAAGAATCTTAACTCCGTTTGTGCGGAATTGATTGCGTTTTGCCACTTAAAAATGATGTAGTCAACTGATGGCATCCCATTTGAAGTGCGTTAGTCACATTTAGCTAAAGATCAATTTTTCAAGTGAAGGGTTATAGCACTTCCAGTGATCCAAAATCACTAATCAAATATTTTTTCACCTGATAAAAAAAAAGTCGTGGCTGAAAGGGTTAAATGTATAATTTATCGTTTCTCCTTTTCAAAATTGAAGTTATGAAAATGTTAAGACCAAGCAGGGGCTGTGGCTTATAATATAATTAATGTATAATTTCCCGGAACCGCTAGCCGTCGGCTACTTAATCCACTTATAATTAGAAGTAGCGACGAATTCCGACCGATGGTCTATCGGAAAACTAGGAAACCCTAACAACCACCACTCGGTCCAGTTATAGTCCAAGAGCCAGAGCCAAAAAAAGTCTGAATTTACTAAGCCTAGTTTTTTATAGTTTATTACAATGGTTGTGTAGACAAACATACTGCGAATGTGTATGTCAAGCGAAACTTAGAACAGGTGTCTCAGAGACGCCAGCGAAGTTGTCATTCCTGCCGAGGTAATAAAATGAATTTACTAAGGCTGAAAATCGATATACAACTTGTATATTGCATATAAATAAAAGTTAAGACAGTCAGTCAGTTAAATGTGGGGACGGAGCTAGTCAGTCGGCCGCAATGTATGTGCAAAAAATAAATACTGTGCAGTTCGTTTACTACGCTTCAAAACTTTTGTGAGGGTATTAAATGTTATATCAAACATAAACAAAATGGTCAGTCATCGATTTTGTGGGACAACGCCCGTCAGTCAGCAAAAAAAGAAAAGAAAATTTCGTTCATGGTTCAGGCGTCCAGAACATGGCACCATTAGAATAAAACCAAACAAATTTAGAAAGGCATTTTTTAATAAAATTGAATATATATTTAAATATTTAAATGTTATGGAGCAATGGAGTTGTATCGATGATACCCCATCTCAGCATTTCTGGTTTGTTTCCTGCAGGTACAACTAACCCCTCGCGGTGATAGGGGTTAGGGGTCAATTGACCGTCCTTGATACCTGAGTACGGCACGACAGGTAGACGCATGGTGCATATGGTGCAATAATACCCCCGCAACCGACCTGTGCAGTTTGTCGCTCCGAAATCGGTCGTAGTAGAGGCAGGCGGTATGGGGCAGGTCAGAATGAGTCATTTCCTACAGTGCCCACGGTAATAAATACCGTTATATTTCGAAGCTCCTTTGACGTATCTCAAATTTACCGACAGAAGCCCGAACGTGGTATGTAAAAAACGTTCGTCAACGCTGGACACATGCAATTGAGAGACAACAGTTTTTGCGTGCTTTGTCGCTCCGAAATCGGTCGACGGTATGGGACAGATCAAAATGAATCATTTCCTGCTTTTACAATAGTCATAAATCAATAATCATAGTCATCTGTATAGTCAGGATGACGCAAGTCATACGGAAAACTGCACTCCCGCACAAAATCAATACATTTTTCATTATTTTATTCTCTTTCACCACTCATTTTGCCTCTTTCCGCGCGCGAACTCTGTAAAATTTTACAAACGGTTCGCTGTGGTTCGCTGTCTGCCGCGAGCTGTACTGGTCCGCCGCGGCAGGCCGCCTTCTGTTTGACTATGATAATGCGACATTACTCGCTACAAAGTTCGCGGGAGTCGAGCGGCCCAGTCCGTGCTGTCTGTGTGACAGGGTCTTTCCATTGTTATAGAGTTCGCACCGCGCGGTAAGGCCGCGCGGTGAGTCCGCGTTCTGTGTGCTCAGGCCTTAATGCGACATTACTCGCTACAAAGTTCGCGGGAGTCGAGCGGCCCAGTCCGTGCTGTCTGTGTGACAGGGTCTTTCCATTGTTATAGAGTTCGCACCGCGCGGTAAGGCCGCGCGGTGAGTCCGCGTTCTGTGTGCTCAGGCCTTTAGAGGCGCCCGGGTAGTTTCTAGCTTCCGCGCCCGGCGGTTCGATCCGTCACTCAGCGACGCCGAACTCGATATGTTTCGACTCCACGTGCGAGAAAACATTAAACATTCTCGCCCGGATTGTTTGAGAAGTCCACTCGAGCGGCACTGCACCGTATTTTCACACATAAACACGATATGTTTATTTCCGATGCGCGATAAGATTTATCGCTCGGGTGGTACGACGCGTCCACTCGAAGTGTGCCCGTACCTATACTGTGCCCTGGCGCTTTCGAACTCGATAGGTATGTTTATTTCCTAGTGCGATAAAGTATTTCGTAAACGATTCTCGGCCTGCATTCTTATTCAACGTAGTTAGTCTCAACTTTGCATTCGCTTGGAATAGTCGTGCACTTGGGGATTGTTTTACTAAATAGCACACAAAAATTAATTACAGACTGTAAAATTTAACAATTTCTGGTGTATTCAATACAAAAATATATAAATTCGTGAAATTTTATTATTTGTAAACTGTTGTTCGTGTCCGACATCGTCTCGAGTCGCTGGTTCGTCCGCGCGAAAACGCTTTCCTAATATATCGGTAAAAAAGTAAACTTGAATTTTTCAAAAAAACGACGTGATAGAACTTTATTATTATTTTTTTCTCAATCAACACCAAAAAAGACAAAGTTCAGTTGTCACTTCCCTTGTATTTTTTTCATCGCAGGCCTGTGTTATTTATCCCTTGTTTCCTTTCACTATCTTGGATATTCCTACTGGCATAGTCTTGATTTTTATTTTTTGGAGTACTGTGTTTTTAGTAGCCTCGCTTTC